>JAMPIV010008771.1:0-245284 GCA_024509875.1 Oreohelix idahoensis | reverse complement strand
ATCCTTCAATTTGCTGATGTCAAACCTTTTCTGTGTAGTTACAGTTGGTCCAGCCCTTCTTAGTTTCACTTTCAGTTTTGCTACTACTAAATGGTGATCGCTTCCCACATCTGCACCTCTTCTTACCTTCACATCTTGTAATCAATGTCTCCATCTACCGTTAACCATGATGTGGTCTATCTGGTTTCTGTCCCGACCATTTGGTGATTCCCATGTTAACTTGTGAATTTCCTTATGTGGGAAAAGTGTTCCTCCAATGACCAGGTTGTTAATGCTACAGAAACTTATTAGCTTATCCCCATTTTCGTTTGCTATTCCGCTGCCGCATTTCCCCATTGTTCTTTCATTATATGTATTGTGTGTACCAACTTTTCGCATTGAGGTCTCCCATTACTATAACAAGATCATATCTAGGTGTGTCCTCCATTTCTTTCTGCAGTTGTTGATAGAATTCATCCTTGACCTCCTCATCACTATCATTCGTTGGTGCGTAGCATTGTATTATTGTAGTGTTGGTGAATCTCCCTCTCAATCTCAATCGTATCAGTCTGTTGTTGATGGGTTTCCATTCCAGTAATGTCCTTTCTATCCCTTTCTGTAGAATAATGGCTACGCCTTCACTGTGCTGTCCATCCTCTCTTCCAGAGTAAAGTACTGTTTCTCCTGTTGCTGTTTTAACTTTTCCTGCCCCTGTCCATCTGCTCTCGCTTATCCCCAGGATGTGTAACCTATATTTTCTCATTTCTGCCGTGACCTGTCTTAGTTTACCTGTCTCGTACATTGTCCTGACATTCCAAAATCCTATTCTTGTATCCTGTTTTGCGGTCAGGACATCCATTTTCATGTCAGTGGCTTCCTTTCGGCTTTCACCACTGACAGTCATACGAGCCACAGACTCCGAATGTCCATCCCGCAGCAAAGTTTGTTCATTTGATGTTGTTTCCGTAACTTCATTATTTTTTTTTACATAGACAGGGGTGTCAGCCCTATGCTAAAACCCCCAACCTGGAGGACCAGGGTACCAGCTTTTGTCTGACCCCTACCCACACAGACCAGTCCAGCTTGGTTGAACCTACCAGGAGTAAAACTCCCACTGGCATAGCTCTGGGGATTGTCAGGGTACGCAAGCTGCCATACCGCTACAAGGTATAGGTACCATTGATGGCAGGAAGGGTCATTAGGCGATCATTAATGCCCTTAGGAGATTTGACAAGTTTACGTACGATATGAGATTTAATGGCGAATCCAACGCCAGCCTCACGCCGTTCCTTGCTGTCCCGGCCACTCCAATAAAATGTGTAGCCACCTCCAATTTCAGTAATCTGACCTTCTTCTGGTAGTCGTGTCTCACTTAGGGCTGCTATATCGACATTATAGCGCGCCAGTTCTTTGGCCACAAGTGCAGTCCGTCTTTCAGGTCTGTCGGCCAGGGTATTGTCGAGTAGTGTTTGCACGTTCCACGTGCCGAAGGTAAGCACCTTCATTTTTTTCTTATTATTTGTTCGAACGCATGATTGGGATACCCTCCAGCCGCGTCAAGCTGGTCAGAGTAGGTTGAAGCAGGCTATGTTCAGGGCACCTTTTCTAGCCCCTTCCTCATGCCATGGAGGTGAGCAGAGTGATCCTAAAGAGGGCTGCTCAGTCGCTCAGGGGGCTGCCGGATCTTGCCGCTGCTTCAAAGTTCCAGCAAGAAACGACCCTATGGCCTGAGCCGCCTGTGTGCAGGATTGTGGCTGCAGCTTGAGTGTATCCACACTTTCTGGTTCGCCACTCCCCCATGGCCACAGGTCTTTAAGTGTAGTGTCTGTGATGTTTCTGTCTGTCTGTAGCTGTGACTTGCGCTGTAATTGGATTTAAGTGAGGAAGAGTTGCGCTAATCGTCATCCTCACTCTCTCGTCCTGAATTATCTGGTCCAGTGGCAAGATATTATCGAGACGACTGGAGACAACACAGGATACAGTGGATGACCAGGGCATTCTAAGTGTCTCGCCGTGCTATTTGCGTTCCACTCCGCGCTGCTGGTAGTTGCCTTCATATCCGTTGAGCCAATAAAACATACGTAACATATAATTGACAATTGTTTCACTTTTAGACTAGTTATTCAAAACCAAAATCTACCTGTTCTCGTTCGGACACCCTATAGTATTAGCAGAGCTAATAGTAGTAGCAATTGATAGTAGCAGTATCAATAGCAGCAGCATTAGTTGTTGTAGCAACAGCAGTCGTAGCAGTGGCAGCAGTAATATTATCAATGGTGATGACGGTGATAGTACTAACAATTAGCGACAGTGGTGGTGATGATGGTGGCAGCTATGTTAGCAAAAGTAGATGGGGAATTAGCAATGGTTAGTGGAGGTGGTGGCGATAGTGATGGCGATGGAAGCAGCACAGCGCAGCAGCTATTGTAATGTCCTTATTTCTATATTAAACTCACGAAATCTCTCCCAGCACTCTATAAAAAAAATCCACAGCGTTGACATCAATTTCGAATAGGCTGTCGTAAATGCCAAGAGCTCTTACAAGTTCCTTCCCGTCTGGTGTAGCCACCAAGTCCAAGGCTTCCTGTAACCTGTTGTAAAAGTCAAAGGTCAAGATAGGTCACATAGAATATTACTTACGTAGGGGAGGGAAGTTTTCGAGTATTGACTAGTCTAGGTCTAGCTTTATAAGGCCGGGGTCACAAGTGCTCCATGTGCCTTTCCCAATTCGGCAGGTGCCTATTAACAGCTAGTAGACAGTGGCGTAACTACACTTATAGTATTAATTGTAGTGTTGGGTGTTAATAGTGAAAATTGTTGTCGCAGTAGTAGTAGTAGCAGAAGAAGAAAAACAATATGATGTAATAGTAGTAGTAGTAGTAGTAGTAGTAGTAGTAGTAGTAGTAGTAGTAGTAGTAGGAGTAGTAGTAGTAGTAGTAGTAGTATTAATAATAATAATAATAGTTGCCCATCGCAAGCGAAGATGGCGACAGCTTCAGACTTGAATTGTGAGACATCAGTGCCGTGATCTCATGTGGCTAATTAGTCCTATTTTGGCCCTACAGGCCATGCCACATACGGGGCACACATGGTTAGAGTCGATAGTAGTGTTGCTGCGCATTCTGACTTTTCTTGCAGCACGCTTGCCTTCTGCCTTATCAGCTAAATTCTGTTCTGCAATGCGAGCGCCTTGAGTAATGCTTGTCCGCCAGGCAGAGCGATCATGTGCAATAGTCTCCCAGGAGGAGACATCAATTTTGAAGCTGCTCAACGATGCTTTCAGTGTGTCTTTGAAGTGTTTCTCTTGTCCCCCTTTTGTTCGCTTACTGATGACGCCCAATTTATATTATGATTGAGTAATTGGCCGCCAAATGACGCGTGCACCATGAGGTGAGTGATGGTGCTCGTGGTCTGGTTTTTTGAAGTGTGTAGATGATGTACAGTCAAACAATGATCATACAAAAACAGGGCAATCCATACAAAGACGTCAGTTAACTCACGACGTATAAAGTCAATGATGCTTGTAACAGCTAGTGACGTTTTTTCTGTATCATTTATTGTGGACGCCACAGTGACAAAATGTATACGCGAATATGTAGGTACATCAGACAGTCATTATCACAGCAACAATGTCAGTATAGCAATGGACGGTAGACAGCATCATAATAAAGGTGATTCACAGGCATGTCAATACATTATAAGGCTGTAATGTAGTCGGGAAAATTCTCCATCCCTTTCTATCTTAGCCAGACGATAACCAGATGTATGAGATCAGTTCACTCTCCTTAATCTGACTTCAGCAAGACAGGCACGTCTGCCGAAGTATAAATAATGTCCTCAAAAATATCCTCTAGATAACAAAGGTTTTCCAAACCTAGTTCATGTAACAAAGTAGCAAGTAATGGTCCTTGGGACATGCATCAACCGATGCAGTACAATACAGCGACATGTGAGCTGGGAAAACATCTCGTGACGACGCCTTTCGAAGACAGGCTATGAATCAAAAATCGCTCACGACCAAAAATCGATAGAGTTAATGAAAAGTTAATTTACCTTGCCTTCAGGAAATACACAGAAATATTACGCCTCCCCGGCATGTGGAAATACACTAGAGGTATTATCTCGAATAAACGAAATATCCATTAAGAGGACTTCACATTCCTGACAGAACAAAAAAATAGCGGAGATCCCCTCTCAGCGAGGCATCTTTCTAGCTATTCAAAATCGCTCACTGACTGGTGGGCGGAAATCGATCGACCAAGAAGCAAGACCAGTCATGCGCAGTCCAGCGCAAAATGACCACAGCTCAGAACTTAAGACGCAAGGACCTTTACTACGAACCAGCGTAAGAATGATTACCTTAAAAGGATAACCCAACAGGTTGCCAACCGTTTTCTGAGAAAACGGCCTAGCATAGCAAACTTAACTGCATTCAATACCAACGTGAGGAGACAACTGCTCACCGAGAAAAGTGACTATAAATTTCAAGCAGTTGTTGCCCTTGCGTTACAAAATATATATTGTAATAAAACGATGTTGCGAGAATTTCTCACGCAACACTTACCCATAGAGAGTTCGCTGTACATCAACTGCTTTGGGAGGCGGTTTTCGGGCATGCGAAAAACATGTCCGGCCCATCTAGTTTGGGCCCTCTGCAGCAATGTGTAGATGCTTGAGATATGTGCTCTGTTGAGGACTTCAGAATTAGATTATCATGCCACTTGATCCTGAGTATCCTGCGAAGACAGCTCATGTGGAAATGATTAAGCTTCTTGGCGTGTCTGCTATACACTTTCCATGTTTCACAGGCATACAGGAGGGTAGTGAGCACTATTGCATGATATACTTTTATCTTGGTGGCGGCACTAATTCCTTGTCGATCCCAGACATTTACTCTTAGTCTTCCAAAAGCTGCACTTGCCTTTGCAATTCTGTTGTTGACCTCGGCGTCGATATTCGCATCTTTGGTAAGGGTACTGCCTAGATAAGTGAAGCTGTCCACCACTTGGAGACGTTGGTTCTTTACTGTGATATTTGGTTCACAGTAAGCTTTCTCAGGAGCAGGTTGCAACATTACTTCAGATTTCTTCGTATTGATGGTAAGACCAAAGTCATCACACGCTACAGAAAGCCTCCTCATATTGTTCTGCATGTCTAGTTCTGTGCAGGTGTTAAGGGCACAGTCGTCCGCAAAGACAAGGTCAGAGATCATTGTTTCATTCACCTTTGTAAAGGACTGTAATCGTCTCAAATTAAACAGCTTCCCATCTGTCCTGTATCTGATGTCACTACTGCCATGCGTAACGTTAGACAGCATGGCAGCAAATATCATACTGAATAGTGTCGGAGCGAGCACATATCCTTGTTTGACACCGTTTGTGACCGGAAAGGGTTCAGAAGGTTCTCCATCATTCAATACGCGAGCCATCATACCTTCATGAAACTGGCGGACAATTGAGATAAACTTATCGGGACAGCCGAATTTCGCCATAATTTTCCATAGTCCATCCCTATTGACAGTGTAAAAGGCCTTGGTCAAGTCAATAAATGTTGTGTATAGGTCACTGTACTGTTCCTGGCATTTCTCCTGAAGTTGGCGAGCGGCAAATATCATATCGACGGTCCCGCGGCCTGCTCGGAAACCACACTGACTCTCTGGAAGTAAGTCCTGCGATTCGAGATGAACAGTCAAGCGATTGAGCAGGACTCGAGCCAGGATTTTGCCCGCAATAGATAATAGGGATTCAGGACCACCACTGGTGTAAGACAAGGTGATATCCTATCACCTTACCTCTTCTTACTCCTTATGGATGATGTCATCAAGGCATGTAAGGAGAGAACAAGAAAGTATTCAGTGGGATACTGGAAGATGAGACAGGTCTATATTTCGGAGCTGGCATTTGCTGATGATGTTGCCCTGATTGCTAAATCAGAGGCACATCTCCAATCCAACCTGCAAGTCTGGAAGGAAGAGCTAGAGAAGAGAGGGATGGTCATAAGCAGCTCTAAAACAAAATCCATGGTGATATCACGAGAAGAAAGAAGACATCAGATTAAGCTGGGAGAACAGGTCCTGGAGCAGGTCGACCACTTTAAATACCTCGGAGCTATTATAGACCGAAAGGGAGGCATCAAAGAAGAGTTGGCCACTCGAAAAGCAGCAGCTGGGATACTGTTTCAGGCCATAAATCGAGGATTCCTCAGCAAGAGAGAGGTTGGTAAGAAAACGAAGATGGCTGTATACCGCTCCACCTATGACCCAGTCTTGACATATGGATGCGAGTCATGGGCAATGACTACAACCCATAAAAGCCAGATCCAAACCTCAGAAATGAGATATCTGAGGAAGGTGGTTGAAGTAACAAGAAGAGACATGGTACGCAACCAGACGATACGTCAAGGCCTTAAATCCTACCCCCTGCAGACCCAAGTAGAACAGTCCCAACTAAGATGGTTTGGCCATGTCTGCAGAATGGGAGAAGATCGGATACCACGACAAGCATGGGAAACAAAGAGCCAAGGATCCAGACCCCGAGGACGACCCAGAGTCCGCTGGGAGGACAACATTAGACAATCTCTGAAGGACCGAGGACTAGAATGGAACCAGGCCAGGAGGAAGACAGCCGATAGTATAGTCTGGCGCTCTCTCTTCCAAACCTCTACACCTCATGGTAGAAGGGGAACGGCTAAGTAAGTAAGTAAGTAAGATAATAGGGAGATTCCCCTATGATTATCACATGATTGATGATTTCCCTTTCGCTTGTATATGGGAACAATGGTGGCATCTTTCAATTCCTGTGGTATCTGTTCTTCATCCCAGACTGAGTGGAAGAGGTGTGTTAATCTCTGCAGCAGCATGCTGCCTCCAGCTTTATAAATATCAGCAGGAATATCATCTGATCCAGGGGCTTTGCAGCTGGACAGTAGACTGATTGCTTTCTTGACCTCTTCCAAGCTGGGTGGAAGGTCAAGTCTATCATTGACTGTAACTTGCGGTATGCTTGCAACGGCCTGGTCGTTCACGGTTAATGGATAATTTAAGATGGCATTGAAGTGTTGTGCCCAGCGTTCCAAAATCTGCGTTTTATCAGTAAGCAATGCCATGCCATCAGCATTTAGGACCGGTGATGATTGATTTGATTGAGGGCCATAAATTGCTTTCAGGGCATCATAAAAGCGCTTTGAGTCATTTCTGTCTGCATATCTCTGTATCTCGGCTGCTTTATTGCTGAGCCATGCATCATGCATCTTCCTGAGCTTATTCTGGACAACTCTGCGTATGTTGGTAAAGGCTGCCTTTTTGGATGTTGAGGAAGGGTTGCTTTGATAATCTCTGTGCAAGCGATATTTTTCAGCCAGCAGTGTTTTAATATTTACATCATTCTCATCAAACCAATCAGGGTTCTTGCGTGTTGTATATCCCAAGCTCTCGGAGGCTACACAGTACACAATGTTCTTTAGAATGGCCCATTTTTCATCTATAGTGGTTTGACCGAGCTCAACGTCCCTCAGACGGCTGTCCAAGTCCCTTGAGAAGCTCTCTGCGGTTGCTTCGCTTTTAAGTTTTGTGACGTTGAGCCTCTTCATGGGTTTCTGACTCTGGTGTCTTCGCTTGGGCTGTATGTTAAGGTTGAGTTTTGATACAATCAGCCTGTGGTCAGTCCAGCATTCGGCACCACACAAGGCCTTGGTCACTCTCACGTCACGTCTGTCGCTCTTTCTCGTGATGACATAATCAATGAGATGCCACTGTTTGGAGCGGGGGTGCATCCATGTTGTTTTATTTCGAGTGGGTAGGCGAAACATTGTGTTCGTGATGGTTATATCACGATGACGATGATTTTCATCAGCGAGCTCAAGAGATGCTTGAGTTCTTTCGCCGACGTCTTTATCCAGAACATGTTTTATCTGATGCCCTTAATCGTATCACACGCGTCACTCGTCAGACGGCACTCACTACTAAACCTTCTGTCCAATCTGACAGACTCAAACTGGTTGTAACTTTCCATCCTCACTGTCTGGCGGTAAAGAGAATTCTGTTTCGACATCTGCCTATTCTCAACTCTGATCCTTATACCAAAGAGTTGTTTCGTGATACACCTTTGGTAGCTTATAGTAGGGATAGGAATTTTAGGGATATTCTTGTACACAGTCGCTTGCGACATTCTAGCCCATCTTACTTTGGTACTAAACCGTGCCAACGCCGGATATGCAAGACCTGTCCGTTTGTACTCCAAACTCAGACAGTCACTTTTCCGAAAGGAAAACTTATTATTAGTGAGTCTTTTACGTGCGAATCCAGAAACCTGATTTATGCTATCATCTGCAAGAGGTGTGGCATGACCTATATTGGTGAAACTGGTAGGCGTTTGGCAGACAGGTTTCGTGAGCACTTGAATGACATCTATCATGACAAACATTTACCGGTGGCAATTCATTTCAATAAGCCTGACCATTCAGGTAATTCCGATATACATGTCACTGCCCTCCGTTCATGTGCCGGTAATGACAAGACTCGCTTTTCGTTGGAGAATCGCCTTATTTTTTAAATGGGCGTTTTAGCTCCCAATGGTTTGAATATACAACATCATTTTGCATAAATTCTGGTAGCTTTTCTTTTCTTCATTCTTTATTCGTTGCCTTTTAGATCTATCTTCTTATGTTTTTGTTTTGGTTCGTTTCGTATCTTTTTATATCTCTTGTTTTGTCGCTATCGTAGTCACTTCCTTGTGATTTCTGTGCTTTATTCGTTGCTTTTTCGATTTATCTGCTTAGGTTTTAGTTTTGGTTCGTTTCGTATCCTTTTGTATCTTTTTATTGTTGCTAAACGTCACTTATACGTCACTTCCTTCAAGTTTTCTTTGGAGAGAGTACCACAGTCGCCTTGTCCAAAGTGCTCTTTTACTTGTTCAAATGTTTTGTTCATTATTTTTTTCGTTTCGTTGACTATTTACTTTCTTGTTTCGGTATTTCTTTTAGATTTTTCGATTTTATTGTATTATTATTGTTCTTTTTTCGCACATCACTGTGGTTGTTTACTTTTTCCATCTACTTGTATTGCTCATTTGGTGTTTGTTTCTCATTAACGTATGTTTTTGTAGAGCTTATGTGTAGTTTTTGTCTTTGTCCCCTGTTTGTGGCTGACGAAGGGTAAAACCCGAAACGTCCCTTGTTTCTTGTGTACCGTTATTAGTAAAACTGATTAAATACCGTGTTATTTATTTAAATACTTATATTCCTTACCAGTTTTACAGCAGCCCCTTAATTTATTTACTTACACTATACTAATACCATTGCTGCTACCTTGTTTTCGTTTCGTGACTGCTGTATTTTGTGTTCTTCTCTTATTTCATATTTTTACATTTGTTCATTATGCCTTATAAAAACAGTTGATTTCTTCTCTTCATTCTTTTATTACCCATTCATTTTCTCTCATGCCTTCTGACATATCTCGTACTGCTTCTGACTTAGCCTTTACTATTTACAAGAAGACACGCTGTACATGTCACATTAATTTTCTCAAGAACTGTCTCCATGCTAGGGTTATCCCTAAAGGGTTTGTCTCTAGCTTCCATCTATCGGCTGGACTTCCTCATCCTGCTGACCAGCACCGCTTACAACAGGTTGAGAAGAAATGTTCCTTCCAACGTATGAGGTGCGTCATTGCTATACATAAACGCCAGCTGACTGAGTTTGAATTTTCCAAATCACACCTTACACAACAGCTACGTCTACTGACTTCGTCGTGCCCGGCAGCGTTCCCTCTTATTCGTACGATTATCCATGACACGAATAGGGAGCTGTATACTCGTTTGTGCACGCATAAAAAAGAGAAATTGCGCCGCCTCCGTCCGCAACCTCCTTCAGGGTGCTCTATTCAGTCTTCTACCCATGCTAAAGTTATTTGCATTCCTCCAGATTTGCATCTGTCTCCTGATGAATTGTCTGTCCTGAGTAAAGGTCTTAAGTTTGTTCCTCTTCGTTCTATTTTTGACAAATATTCTTTGCTTCAAGATGTTCACAGCTTCCATCGCCGCATGCGTCTTAAATATTACCATCGTAAGGGTAATGATTCTACCAGGGTTTCCGATACTTATGACATCTTTCGTCGTTTTGGCAAACCTAAACTAGACTGGACTCCAGCTCCAGGAGCTTCTCGTGCTCTGGATTTATATATTGCCAATACTTTACATGACATTGACCAACTCAATCTACGCGTCTCCGTCGATCTAACCTCACGTCTTCTGAATGGCGGGCATTGTCACGCCTTAAAAACCGTGATGATATTGTTATCAAGCCGGCTGACAAAGGTGGTGCTGTGGTTGTTTGGCGTAAGGACTTATACATTCACGAAGGAGTTACACAGCTAGGTAACACCACCTTTTACTCACCTTGTTCTGGTGACGCTACAGTCCGTAATAATCTTACTGTTTATGAGACTATCCGTGGCCTGGTCCATGATGATCTTCTTCCTTCTGGTGCTTTATCTCTCCATATTTTTGATAGTAGTCTTGGTAAGCCTTCCTTTTACATGCTTCCGAAGGTGCATAAAATTGCTAACCCTGGTAGGCCTATTGTTTCAACCTGTTCTTGTCCCACTGAACGTATTTCTGAATTCCTTGATAGTAATTTCCAGCCTTTAGTCGCTAATCAGCCTTCTTATTTGAAAGACACTACTCATGCTATCATTACTTTTGATTCGATCAGATTCACGCCTGATCGTACTTACCGTCTTTTCCTCCTAGATGTTTGTTCCCTTTATACTTCTATTCCACATGCCGATGGTCTCAAGGCACTACAACTTTTTCTCGACCAGCGTACTGATCTTACTATAAGTACAGGTCCGCTTCTTCGCCTTGCTGAGTTGGTTCTTATTCTCAACTCTTTTGAGTTTAATGGCCAATTCTTCAACCAAATCAGTGGCGTCGCTATGGGTACTAAGATGGGCCCTAGTTACGCTTGCCTGTTTATGGGCCACTTTGAATATTTGGTCTTTCAAAATTATGATGGGCCTATACCTGAGTTTTACCGCCGCTACATTGATGATGGTATTGGCATTACTGACATGTCTGAGGTAGACCTCCGTCGATTTATTGACTATGTTGGTAATTTCAATCCTGCCATTAAATTCACTTCTGAAATTTCTACGACCTCAGTGAACTTCCTTGACATCACTGTGACTATTAGCCCTACTTGTCTTAAAACGTCTGTCTATTATAAGGCTACTGACGCTCATAGTTTCCTTCTTTATACTTCATCGCATCCTCTTAGTTGTAAAAATTCCATTCCCCTTTCTCAACTTCTTCGCTTGCGTCAGTTATGTCACGATGACTTTCATCAGCGAGCTCAAGAGATGCTTGAGTTCTTTCGCGGACGTCTTTATCCAGAACATGTGTTATCTGATGCCCTTAATCGTATCACACGCGTCACTCGTCAGACGGCACTCACTACTAAACCTTCTGTCCAATCTGACAGACTCAAACTGGTTCTAACTTTCCATCCTCACGGTCTGGCGGTAAAGAGAATTCTGTTTCGACATCTGCCTATTCTCAACTCTGATCCTGATACCAAAGAGTTGTTTCGTGATACACCTTTGGTAGCTTATCGTAGTGATAGGAATTTTAGGGATATTCTTGTACACAGTCGCTTGCGACATTCTAGCCCATCTTACTTTGGTACTAAACCGTGCCAACGCCGGATATGCAAGACCTGTCCGTTTGTACTCCAAACTCAGACAGTCACTTTTCCGAAAGGAAAATTTATCATTAGTGAGTCTTTTATGTGCGAATCCAGAAACCTGATTTATGCTATCATCTGCAAGAGGTGTGGCATGACCTATATTGGTGAAACTGGTAGGCGTTTGGCAGACAGGTTTCGTGAGCACTTGAATGACATCTATCATGACAAACATTTACCGGTGGCAATTCATTTCAATAGGCCTGACCATTCAGGTAATTCCGATATACATGTCACTGCCCTCCGTTCATGTGCCGGTAATGACAAGACTCGCTTTTCGTTGGAGAATCGCCTTATTTTTAAAATGGGCGTTTTAGCTCCCAATGGTTTGAATATACAACATCATTTTGCATAAATTCTGGTAGCTTTTCTCTTCTTCATTCTTTATTCGTTGCCTTTTAGATCTATCTTCTTATGTTTTTGTTTTGGTTCGTTTCGTATCTTTTTATATCTCTTGTTTTGTCGCTATCGTAGTCACTTCCTTGTGATTTCTGTGCTTTATTCGTTGCTTTTTCGATTTATCTGCTTAGGTTTTAGTTTTGGTTCGTTTCGTATCCTTTTGTATCTTTTTATTGTTGCTAAACGTCACTTATACGTCACTTCCTTCAAGTTTTCTTTGGAGAGAGTACCACAGTCGCCTTGTCCAAGCGTCTACGAATCTTGCTAAGTGCTCTTTTACTTGTTCAAATGTTTTGTTCATTTTTTTTTTCGTTTCGTTGACTATTTACTTTCTTGTTTCGGTATTTCTTTTAGGTTTTTCGATTTTATTGTATTATTATTGTTCTTTTTTTCGCACATCACTGTGGTTGTTTACTTTTTCCATCTACTTGTATTGCTCATTTGGTGTTTGTTTCTCATTAACGTATGTTTTTGTAGAGCTTATATGTAGTTTTTGTCTTTGTCACCTGTTTGTGGCTGACGAAGGGTAAAACCCGAAACGTCCCTTGTTTCTTGTGTACCGTTATTAGTAAAACTGATTAAATACCGTGTTATTTTATTTAAATACTTATATGGACAAATCACGTGTGGCACACAGGCTGAGTAATAGGAAGTAGTAGTATTAATAGTAGTAGTAATAGTAGTAGTAGTAGTAGTAGAAGTAGTAATAGTAGTAATAGTAGTAGTAATAGTAGTAGTAGTAATAGTAGTAGTAGTAATAGTAGTAGTAGTAATAGTAGTATTATTAATAGTAGTAGTAGTATTAATAGTAGTAGTAATAGTAGTAGTAGTATTAATAGTAGTAGTAATAGTAGTAGTAGTATTAATAGTAGTAGTAGTAGTAGTAGTATTAATAGTAGTAGTAGTAGTAGTAGGAAGAGGAGGACGTGTAGTAGTAGTAGTAGTAGTAGCAGGAGAAGATGAAAAACAAGATGATGTAATAGTAGTAGTAGAAGTAGTAGTAGTACTAGTAGGAGTAATAGTCGTAGTAGTGGTAGTAATAATGGTGGTGCTTGCGGCAGAATTAGAGGTAATAGAGGCAGTTGTAATAATAACTTAGGTGATGATGGTAGTAAAAGTAATACATGTAGTTGTAGTCGCTCTGACAGTAGCGGTGGTGCAGTGGTGGTAATCGTAATAGCAGCCGTTGTGAGATAGTCGCAGCTCAAGTAGTAATAAAATGAGAACTCCAATAAGATTATCATAAACGGTGAGGTGACCGAGGATAACGTAGTAGAGACCTTACTAGGATACAGAAAAGACTAAGTTACTGTCACAAGGTCTCCGTCAGGGGCAAACGTAAGAAAACAGCAGAAAAATGAAAGTAAGAACTAATCTAACGGCAGACTAAATTGATAAAAGAATTTGAATCGCTAAGGAAGGTCGCTGCTGTCACCTCGTAAATCCCAGTAGAGAGATAATTTTTTTTTTTTTTTTTTTACATTAGAAGATGGAGATGGAGGAGTCTTTCTGAGCTTTAGCAATGGTGCACACACACACAAAAATGCTGTCAGTCGCAACAGGAAAATCTCAAGCAACTTCAAAGCAGTGACAGAAGGCTTAAAAACTGCAGCAGATGTGCTAATTACAGATATAAGATCTGAGAGACAAGGATCTGACTTCAGAGATGTTCTGTCAGTAACTGCAGCGCTAGAAAGCCAAAATAATGCCGACCTGGATGATCTAAGAGTAACAGTCACAAACTGTGTTAGCAATTCAAGAGAGTTGTGACCCCATCTCACTACAACATCACTGCAAGTGAAAAAGACTTACAGATTGGGAACGGAAGGTGGAGAGCTACCTCATATTGACACAAGTATAATTTATGACGACGTCAAGAGTTTTATCAAGAGCACATACAGGAACAAGTGGGAAGCCTTGCATCCAGGTAGGAAAAAAAAACAACAACAACGATGCATATTACCAGCTTAGCGGAAGTGAACAAGTGGTAATCTTCAGATTTCGCACAGGTCACACTAGACTGAGACACCATCTATTCAACAAGCTAAAGATAGGAACTACCAATGAGTGTAACTGTGGCACAGATAAAATGACTGCTGAACGTATAATTTCAAAGGTGCCCAACATATGAGGAACAGAGAAACAACATATGAGGAACAGAGAAACAACATATGAGGAACAGAGAAACAATATATGAGGAACAGAGAAAGCGCATATGGCCATCACCAGTACCATTTCTAGAAAAAAAACTCTATGGCGGTGGCAACAGCCTCAGCTGACCACTGCTTTCTTTGAAATATTCAAGTCGACGTCTGAGTCCCCATCGAGGTCAGCTCCTTAACGTGGAGATGGGGCTCAAGTACAGCCATCAGCGGCCGAAAAACCAAGACTGGCCAAGCCCTCCTACACTCGAGCAAGACCACAGTCTGCCATAGCAAATCAAGGTGCTGAAGACGGAGGCAACCAGCCAAGGGGCGCACCACAGCAATCAGGATGCCACGCACACACGCAATGGAAATATGTATATATCTACAAAACGGTATGGCACTCACCCTGTGACGGACACCCAGGCAGGCGCAGTGCCGGGCCCTCTGCCTCAAAAGGGCCCAACCCCTACTACTGGGGGTCCTTCTCAATTGCCCCGTGGAGCCAGGAGGCATGAGAATAGAGCTACTGGCCCAGCAAAGCAAAGAACACTTAAAATAATGTACTGGAATGCTGAAGGCGTCAATAGTAAAAAAAGACGGCCGAAGCAAAAAATTAGAGCTCGAAAATATCTTGAATGAAGAGCAAGTAAATGTATGTTGCTTGCAAGAAACCCACCTCAACAAGGACATAGCCTTCAAAATCAGAGGCTACCAGTGCTACCGATCTGACCGAATAGACAGGCGAAAGGGTGGAATACTGACACTCGTGAGGAATAACATCAGTGCATGTCAGCTTGAAACATATATGGAGGGGGCGGAATACCAGATGCTTCATCTCAGGACAGAAAGTTCAGAATTCCACCTGCTCAACTACTACTGTCCGAGCGACCGCCCACTGGCACTAGACACAATCCCAGCAAAAGAAAGACTGATTGTATGCGGAGACTTCAACAGCCACTCACAGAGCTGGGGCTATGATCACGTGGACAGGGGAGGTGAGGAGCTTGAAAACTGGCAGGATGACAATGGGCTTATCCTGATTAACCAGCCAATCGACCCACCAACCTTCTACTCGAGATCATGGCACACCACATCTACACCAGACCTGGCATTCCACTCACCCGGCCTGGAGTGGAACACCACACGCGTTGTAAGGGAACAACTTGGAAGTAGCGACCACCGGCCAGTCTTCCTAATTGTGGAAAATGAACTCTAGGTGGAACTACAAGAAGGCAGACTGGACAATGTACCAGCATCGTACCAGTATACTGGCTAGAGATCTGTCTGTAGACAAAGACATCTGTGACAGCACCTTTGTGGAAAGGGAGGAAAATCTGTAGATCGCTTGTGCTAAGGGAAATAATCACAAGACTTTCTTGGAACAAATAAGGTAATCAAGAATACTCGTGCCTTTGTGGTTTTAAAATCGAACTTGAAGTTTTGATTATAAACAGCAACTTTCAACAAACAAGGGCAATTTCCAACAGTGCATTACATTTGATAAGTCCAAGTAGTTATACAAAATATCCTTTATTTCATTTTGATAACTGGCTCAAGCAATAACTAAAGAGTGGATAACAGCATGGGACCAAAGTAAATGGTTGTTTTTTTTTTCGCTTCTCGGCCTTTTGGCTAAGATCAAAGTGTCTAAGCACAGGGACCAATACAGTGACATTCATGTGTCATTAGGTCCTTTGTGTGAGAACACAGAAGATCACTAGGTGACACATTTTGTCACTGGGTCTTCTTGTGTTGGGACATGTGGTCTTGACCGGGGCCGGGTTTGGGCGGGGATAATGCGACCTCAAGCGAGGAAAAAAAAAAAAAAAAAAAATGGGACCAAAGTAAAAAAGCAAGACACGCATATAAAATCCTACAAAACCAAGCAAAAAATGTCAAATAAAAGATGAACTAAAAATACCAATTAATAAAAAATTGCTGAGGCTCAAGCTTGGAACTGGATATTTCATGATTGAGGAACCCACATGTGAAGAGTGTCAAGAACCAAACACAATTCGACACTTTCTGGTGGACTGCAAGAAATATGACCAACAGAGGCAAAACATTAAGACATACTGTAGTAAACACAAGGTAGAAATGAGTGTAGAAAATCTCATAGGCACAAAGACCCCTTCAGAAATGCAAAAGTTAATAAAACACTATATTACCAAAACAAAAGCTAACATATAAAAAATAAATAAGGATCCGAGCCAGTAGTCCAAAACGGAGAAAGATTCACCCCAGATACATACAGATTAACCAAATAAAACATCCAGCGAAAATTAAAAACATACCAGATTAGACAATTGCATAGTTTAGATTTTTAAAAAACATTATGAACTTTAACTACAAAAGGAAAATACCTACTAGAGATAATATAGTATAAAATAAATACAAACAAACATAACACAACAAAGGAAACACGTCCTGATATAACCAACAACTCCATGCACATGGTAGATGGTTGAAAGGGGCGTGCTACAAAGAAAGTAGCAAACACGTTAAAAAAAAAAAAAAATTCATTTTGTTTCATGTAAAAAGTGGCAGCTCCAAGCTTATTTCTGGTGGGGAGGAAAGGAAAAACTACCAGCTTTAGCCTCGATGACAAAAGGCTTACGGCTCTTCAGTAGTCGTTATACACTAAAGAAGACAGAGGTCATGACGCTCAATGTGAGCAACCCTGATCCCATATCAGTAAGGAATCAGCAACTGGAACAGACAGATGCCTTCACATACCTAGGATGCATAGTAACACCAGACGGCGGAGCAAGCAGAGACATCAACAACAGAATGAACAAAGCAAGTACAGCCTTTTTTAGTCTAAACAACATCTGGAAGTCCTCTCAATACTGCACAAGCACAAAATTAGGATTGTATCAGAGCTGTGTGCTTTCTGTGCTTCTTTATGGCGCGGAGAGCTGGAGAGTTACAGAGAAGGAAATGTCGAAATTGTCCTCTTTTCACACAACATGCCTAAGAAAAATTCTCCGAATCTTTTGGCCGAATACCATCACCAACCAAGATCTGCTTACTCGGAGCAAGCAAGATAACATGCACACCATCATAGCTGTCAGACGTTGGAGCTGGGTTGGCCATGTCCTCAGAAGAGACCCCGATGCCATCACAAGAACAGCTATGCTATGGACCCCTGAAGGAAAACGAAAGAGAGGCCGACCAAAAACAACTTGGCAGAGGACTGTGGAGGCTGAGATGCAAAGAATGAACCAGAGTTGGGGAACTGTACGAAGGATGGCCGCCGACCGAGCAAAGTGGAATCAATTTGTTGTTGCCCTACAAGACGCCAGCAGGCGTTATGGCCACTGACTGCTTTGACGGTCGGCGGCTAAGGATCAAAGAAGAAGAAGAATACACTGTGGAAATCCTAGCTAAATTAAAATTAGAACGAGACTTTGATTAAAACTAGGTCGAACTTACGAATCTTGGAGTAAACCACAATATAATTGTAGCAGGGGTTAGTGCTGGTTCACTAATGACCCTGGTTGGTAGGGGATCTCTAGACGGTTATATACTTGTCCTAACCGTATGAGTCAAAGGCTTTGTGTTTTCAGTAGGGGATGCGCCATGTTGCTCCACACCTCGAAAGAGAACGCCTTATGTTGGTTTGACTCTAGCTCTGAGATAACTGTCTCAAGCTCTGACTGGTTACTATGATGCATCAGTCTTTATACTAGTCCGGTACTATGGCTTGCCGGATGAAATATTTCTTATTGGAGTTAAGACCGGAAATCTTCTTATGATTGGTTTTGGGGCCTAGCTGACTGTTGAAATAATCTTTAACCTAACTAACTACGAAACCTCTAGTCTAAAATTATTGTTTCTAAGTGAGGATGACCAACCATTGTTCAAGGTTCTCTCTAATCTAAATGTTTTCCGGTCTGACTTGTATGGAGACCACACAAGGTTTGATTACATCATGGTTCATGTGTGCCATGGCTGATGATGTCATTGATTCTTGACTAGTGTTTTATTTATCTCTAACTAGTCATTCATAAGTACTTTACTATAAGTCTAACAGTTGTAGCGACGTAGTAGGCCACACTGTTACACATCAATAAGTTAGTCATGAATTCAGCAGATGCATATTACAGGCTGCTCGTGAAACAATACCTAGAGGGGCTCGTAAGCACTACAAACCATATTGGAATAGTGAACTAGAGCAACTGCACAACGACGTGGAAACATCTCGAAAGCAGGCAGAGACCAGTCAATGCCAAGCACACCACAAAAACTACCAGCAAGCTAAAGACAAATTCCAAAGGGCCAAGTTGCAGGCTAGGCGGAAAAGATGGAAGGAGAAAACAGAGTCATTGAACTTTGAAAGAGATACAAGGAAACTTTGGAAGCTGGTAAAACAACTTAATGATGAGGATACCGGGAGAAACTCAAAGATTGCACTATACAAAGATGGAAACATCCTCATGGGAAAACAGGCAGCTGATCACTTTGCAGACTCATTTGCTAAATACAACAACATCGAAGTAAGCCCAGAGAAGCAACAGGAGACTCGTGAGAAACAACAAGACGCAGGACGAGATGGAACCATACCTGAAGTTATGGAGGCACCAATCACATTCAGAGAACTGGAGCTTGCAATATCCAAATTGAAAATGAGAAAGTCGCCAGGAGTTGATGGAGTGTCCAATGAAATGATTAAGAACTTAGGAACCGCAGCAAAAACAAAGCTGCTGCAGATCTTCAATATCTGTTGGAACTCAGGCAGAGTTCCACAGATCTGGAGGGAAGCACTCATGATACCACGCCTAAAACCAGGAAAAGACAGTTCCACTGCCTCCAGCTACAGACCAATCAGCCTTACAAGCTGTCTCTGCAAAACAGTGGAATATATCATCAACCTCAGGCTACAGTGGTATCTTGAAAGTGAAAACCTTCTTGTACCATAGCAGGCGGGCTTTAGTCAGTGTTACTCTACCGAAGATCAGGCAACTTACCTTTCCCAAGAGATTGAGGATGCGTTCCAAGATAAGAAACTGGTTCTAGCAGCATGGATAGATCTAAAGGAAAGCATTTGACAAGGTTTGGAAAGAAGGGCTTCTGAAGAAACTGAGAAATTGTAGAGTGAATGGTAAGATGTACAAATGGGTGAAAGCATACTTGCATAACAGAAGAGCGCGAGTACAACTAGATGGCCTCAAGAGTAAGAAAATTCTACTGCGTCATGGCGTCTCTCAAGGATGGGTTCTGTCCCCCACGCTTTTCCTAGTCTACATCAACGACCTGGTTGCTGAACTACCACATGGAATGAAAGTGGCAATGTACGGTGATGACCTGGTAATATGGTGCACAGATGAATATGCAACAAAGGCCACCAAACTGCTGCAAAGAGCTATAGATGCCTTAAATTCATGGGCAAATAGATGGTGTGTCAGCATCAACATAGACAAGTGCAGCACTATGCTCTTCACCCTCTCTCCCAAACAAAAAGCTGGTATCATCAAGATAAATGAAGAGCTCCTGAGAGTAGATAAACAACCCGCCTATCTCGGAGTTACATTTGATGATAGGCTGACATGGAAGCAGCACATCAACAAGGCAGCAACAAAGGTCAGGAGGAAGTTAGCCATCCTGAGAAAACTAAGTGGAACCACATGGGGAGCCAGCGGGAAAATACTTAGTAAAGTTTACCAGCAGGGCATATGACCACACCTGGAATATGGGTCAGCTGCGTGGTGTCCAGAATCAAACACCACATTACAAGAGCTAGATAAGGTGCAAAACCAGGCGCTTAGGGTCATCACGGGGGTAATGAAATCAACGCCTATAGTGACGATGGAGAAAATGGGGAGGATACAAGCACTGCGAGAACGCAGAGACACGAAAGTGCTAACACAGGCAGAAAAGTTCCTCTGTATGCCGAGCCATCCAATGAATGACAGATTCCAAAACCTAGCAATGAGGCGATTGAAAAGAAGCAGCTTTATCCACCAGGCCAAACGATTTCGTAGACAAACCTCATAGCCTGACGCCCCCTATCTGGAGAAAAAACCCCTGGGGAGGACTACAAGCACATGCAAAAGAGAACGCAGATGACACGAAAGTGCTAACACAGGCAGAATCAAGGTGGCAACTGAGAAACTGTTGAACACCAATCTCGGTCCACAGCCTGTGGTATTCCTGACAGATGCAAGATCAGCACTCCAAGCACTTCAGTCGAGAAAATTGCCAGGTATACAAGCCCTACTTTTTGAACCAGCGCAGGGTCGCCATGCAATGGATACCGTCTCATTGTGGAATACCAGGAAACGAGAGAGCGGACCGACTGGCTAAAGAAGGTGCTGCAGACGAGCAACCGGATATACCAGTTACGTACCATCAGAAGAAAAAGATGATCAAATCAATCAGAAAGCCACCAACACCAACACAGGATGACTACCAAGCTATGAACAGATCAGAACAAATTGTCATTCTGCGCCTCAAAACATGACACAACTGACTCCGCAGCCACATGTATACAAAATTCAAGGTGGCAATTCAGCCATGTGTACATGTGGATAGGCACCCCAGACTGCGGAGCACGTACTACAAGATTGCTCTGAATATGATATATTGAGGCAAACCCACTGGCCCAGAGAAACAACACTGGAAGCAAAACTATACGGACCTCTGTATGAACTACAAAAGACAGTGAAGTTTATACAAGAAACAACATTGCAGATATAGACAATATATTTCAAGCGAACGAAAGACGAAGAAGAAGACGTCTGAGTATCTTTGAACATATTCAAGTCGTCTGAGTGTCTTTGAACATATTCAAGTCGACGTCTGAGTGTCTTTGAACATATTCAAGTCGACGTCTGAGTATCTTTGAACATATTCAAGTCGACGTCTGAGTGTCTTTGAACATATTCAAGTCGTCTGAGTGTCTTTGAACATATTCAAGTCGACGTCTGAGTGTCTTTGAACATATTCAAGTCGACGTCTGAGTATCTTTGAACATATTCAAGTCGACGTCTGAGTGTCTTTGAACATATTCAAGTCGACGTCTGAGTATCTTTGAACATATTCAAGTCGACGTCTGAGTGTCTTTGAACATATTCAAGTCGTCTGAGTGTCTTTGAACATATTCAAGTCGACGTCTTAGTGTCTTTGAATATATTCAAGTCGATGTCTTAGTGTCTTTGAACATATTCAAGTCGACGTCTGAGTGTCTTTGAACATATTCAAGTCGTCTGAGTGTCTTTGAACATATTCAAGTCGACGTCTGAGTGTCTTTGAACATATTCAAGTCGACGTCTGAGTATCTTTGAACATATTCAAGTCGACGTCTGAGTGTCTTTGAACATATTCAAGTCGTCTGAGTGTCTTTGAACATATTCAAGTCGACGTCTTAGTGTCTTTGAATATATTCAAGTCGATGTCTTAGTGTCTTTGAACATATTCAAGTCGACGTCTGAGTGTCTTTGAACATATTCAAGTTGACGTCTGAGTGTTTTTTGAACATATTCAAGTCGACGTCTGAATGTCTTTGATCATATTCAAGTCGACAACTGAGTGTCTTTGAACATATTCAAGTTGACGTCTGAGTGTCTTTGAACATATATTTAAGTTGACGTCTGAGTGTCTTTGAACATATTCAAATCGACGTCTGAACGAAGACGAAGTAGAGATGGTCAAAACTCTAGTAGAAATAGTAAAATGAGAACCCCAATAAGATTATCATAAACGGTGAGGTGATTGAGGAAGAAGTAGATGCTGTCATAGTGGGATAAAGAAAGGACTAAGTTACTGTCACAAGGTCTCCGTCAAAGACAAACGCAAGAAAACAGCAGAGAAATGAAAGTAAGAACTAATCTAAAGGCAGACAAAAATTAATTAAAGAATTAGAATTGCTACGGAACGTCGCTATTGTCACTCTCGCAAATTCCAGTCACAAATACAGTTTGTTCTCACTTTCTCCTCTGTGTTGTTTTGATGTTTAGGTTAGTTCTCATTGTCTCCTCAATGTTTTTTTTTTGTTTTGTTTTATTTGGTATTTAGGTTAGTTCCCGCTTTCTCCTCTATGTTGTTAAGGTGCGTTCGTCCATCAGAAGATCTTATGCTCTTAACGGGGGCCGGTCTTTGTCCTTTGTCTCAGTAAAACTTACACTAGGTATTTCTATGCACCTATTAGTAGTAGTAGTCACAACAGTAATACAGTAGCAACAGTAGTAGTAATAGTATTTATGACAGTAGTAACAATAGTAGTAGTAGTAGTAGTAGTAGTAGTAGTAGTAGTAGTAGTAGTAGTAGTAGTAGCAGTAGCAGCAGCAGCAGCAGTAGCAGTAGCAGCAGCAGTAGTAGTAGAAGTAGTTGCTTTTGTTAATGTTGTTGTTGTTGTTAATGTTGTTGTTGTTAATGTTGTTGTTGTTAATGAAAAACAAGCTGAAACAATACACATATAATAAGGTCTTACGTTAATGTGTATAGTGGCCTGCCATCTTTAACCGTCAGTTTTATAGCTTGTTCATCTGTTAAGACACTATCGTTAAATCCCGTCAGTTTCCAGAGGTAGTATCTGTGTGGTTACATGTTTGGAGCTTTAAGTAACAAGAAATCAGCTCTGGTCAGTTACATAAATGATTTACGACATTAGAGTGCAATAGCGACATGTGCAACTCTAGGCTGTGTAAATAGTGCAATGAATAATGTGTAAATAACTCAAAGCTGTGGATAGGAGATTTCTTTCAGTCAGATCTTGAAGCGCGTTAGCGTAGGTTCAGAAATGGGATCTCTCCCAAGTGTGTGTAAAGATAGTATTTTATAAGTTGCTGGCGCAATCGAGAGTTATTATCGAGTGATAAGACCAAATGAGTTTGGGTTGCTTCTGTGGTGACAGAAAAGTTTATAACTTTCATTCAGACGCTCGATCGCCTATATGTCACCATAGACAGTTTTTGTGAGCTATTCTGAGGACATGAGACAGTGTTGCCATTTCAAAGAATGTGAGTGTTTCTAAGTGTGCCAGGTATGCTGAACATTTAAGAGTCTATTACTGGTAGGCAAAATAGAAGACCAGTTGACAGTCTAACGAGTAGTAGATAAACTTGAGAAATGGTCAACCCTGGCGTTAGGCCAGTGTTCTCTGAAATACGTCAAGAAAAACTACAGAAAGTAAGATGCAAAAGAAGAAAGATACCAGAACATTCTGTAAGGACAGTGTTTCCATAGGAAGATTTTAAAGGACGAAAACAATATCGACAGCAGTAGTTTTCAAGTCATGCCCACCATTACAAATAGAGAAAGCTAGATATACTGAAGCAGCAAGAGTGAACGAAAGAGCAAGACATTGTAATAATAATTGAACTGAAATTATTGCTGTACAAGTCTGCCAACCTTAGGTGAATGTTGGGCATATCACTTTTAGCCAACTGTGCTGAATTTTCGTGTAAAAAAACTTCTATATAATGTTCACTGCTTCAGCGTGAGGTATTTTCATCATATTGTTGAATCATTAATCAGCTGCTACTTATACACTGTTGTAATCGTCTGTAAGAAAGAAGATAACTTAATATCATCAAACAAAGACTGCCTACTGTTTTAGCTTAGTGATACGAACCCTATTCGATCAACGATAAGCCAAAATAAAGAAGCAGGGAATAGTAGACAATCATCATCATCAGCGTATATGCCAACTGCCACAATTGTTCAGATTTCGAGATACTACGAAACCTGAACATAAACATGATTTTAATGTAAATCGTTAGAAAGCTCAGTGGCTCTAAAGTAGAAATGGGAGGTCCCATGTGCACGTTGCACACTTTAAAAATCCATCGGTAGTTGTAAATCGTAAAGAGTAGGCCATATGGTCGCTGCCCACGTAAAATTTAGAAAAAAATTTGGAAACCTACCTACCACAAAAAATATTTATAGAATGTGTGATTCCTGCATACACACTGGGATACTCGCTGGTGCTACAGAGTTCGTATACTGTGCTGAGATCCTGCTTGTGTGATCTAAGGGAGGAGATTATGGAGTTGTCCGCATGCAATAAAAGATGGTCTTTAACAACTGTCACATAGAGATTATGATCAATAAATTTTCTATATTCCTTCTTTTTTTCTACCCGAGTCCTCTACACTATTATCGCTCTTTATCCTTTTCTTGTATTTTTAGCATTCGTTCGTTTGCGAAAATATATTTATTTCCCATACTCACTTTACCGATTTCTTCTTTCTCACACTGGATAACGCATGGTATTGCATCATGTGTCAGTCACTGAAGATTGACGTAATAACTGTGAATATTCGTCTATCTCAGACATAGGGCCGACATATCGTCTGCATTTTCACCTGTCACAACGTAGCTTCTCGGTGAGTGCTCAGGTGAGGTGTGAAACCCGACATCTCCACGGCGCAGTATGAGACATTTGTCTGGTAGTTTGCATCTGACACGAAGTTTCCACGGTAGATTCTCAGTGTCAGGTGATATGATACTCACGCATCGCACCAGAACGGCCAGTTTCGTAGCAGTAGGTGTCGAAGACGGGAAGTGGCTAGCGGCTGCGTTTATGGGAAGTGTTAATGAGAGGGGGAGTCAGGGGTTTTTGAACATATGCGCGCATCTTTTGCGCGTTTCATATATCTTTACCTGAGGTAACTTGATTCATTCATTCTCCTAAATCTGCAGTAGACAGATCGCCAGGCTGGAAGAAATATCTTGTGTATTGAAAAGTCTTTAGTTTCTGGGCAACATTTTGCCGAGTTCTAGACTACCATTATATTTAGTGATTCTAGTTCGTAGTATTAATCTGTAGTTCTGTGTTGAGGTAAATATATAATATCTAGTATTTTAGTGAGTGATTAAGTGGTAAATCGCTTATTTTATTTCCCAAGTTTCTTTTGTGCAGAGTGAATATTTAAAAGTCGGTAATATTCTCTAGTGACGTGGTTCAGTGGAAAGCAGAATAAATTAAAATTTTAAGCTTAAACTCATGCAGCCATAAATGAATTTAATTTAACTGCTAAATACTCGGTCGAGAATATTTTAAACTAACTAGTAAATGCACTGATGCCTCATGAGTATTGACGAAATATATCTATATGTATTTCAAATTCATGATGAATGATTTTTTTTAAATATAACTACTTCACGGGAATTTAAACGATAAGTCAAGCGCTACGCTTGCAGTTTAAAAACGTAAGTTATAACAAGTACACAGTATGTATAATTATTCTATATGGGTTTTTCCTCTATTTAGTGAAGAAAACTGGGGTTAAAAAAAACTTTGTCAGCGTTAAGTAAAGAGAAATATCTGTGAAGAACAAAAACATTCTGTCCTTAAAGACTTCGTCTCAAACCTTTACAAGAGCTGTAAAGATTTTTAAGAAGTAACGGGCCCATCGAGCCTGGTTTTATTTTTCCAGAGAAAAACCTCAAGTACATTTAGCCAGTGCGGCAAGTAACATATTAACGTCAGTAACATTCCGACGGAGTTTTGACTAGTGATGTGGTGACCAAATATAGTCCTTTCCTGAAAGTAGACATCGACCTGACATTTCTCATTTCTAGAAACCTAAGCCATTTTGACATTGTGCTCGTTGTTAATGTTCGTACCTGGACAATTTTAATGTGACTTAAACAGACATCCGAAAAAATAAGAACACCCAAGGAATCGTACCCTGAACCAGAGAATTCAGCTTGTGTTTTTTGGAACTAGGGATTTCTTGGTCAAGACTGCCTTTTACGATTCTGTATGTGAATGTCCTAAAAATTATGTTTCCAGATGCTGATACCAAAGCTGTAAGTATGCAAGAGAGCATGTGGCCGCGGCTGAGTGAATAGAGTGAATGCAGGTTTGAGTGTTTCTTTATTGTTGTATTTTGGCACCCATTTTGCTGTCATAACTTTCTTATGCAAGTTTATTGCTAACAATATTTTCCCTTAGAATAGATCTGAGTATCAAATCTGTCCATACCTTAAACGGGGGAAATCTTAGACTCAATCATATGTATCTGTGACTCTTTGGGGCTATCACTGTCTTCTAACGGGACTGTGAGCTATACATTGAGGGGAAGGATCATACCACCGGGTCTATCATTCTTGTAGCATTCTTATTGACTTTATGACTATTTGTATATGCTTTGATGAAATGTTATGTGTTGTGATGGAATTTTTTCTGATAATTTAAAATTCCTTTGAACTTAATCAGTGTGTCGGGTCAGCTCATTCCCAAAATATCTATATAATCATTGTTATAGTTTTCCCACGTCTGTACGTCTAACTGTCGTCTTATGTGTGTGTATGTGAGTGGATATATATATATATATATATATATATATATATATATATATATATATATATATATATATATATATATATATATATATATATATGTATATTTAATGTATATGTGTTAGACTGTCTGACTACTCTAAAACTGTCGTAGAAGATAGGTGAGAGAGAGAGAAGATTTCTCGATCTCAGAGACAGCCTCTATCACATTCTACCATCTCGCTCGTGGAACTCTATTTCTACTATCATCTCTCACTGTGGCTATCACTCATTCTAATCTATTCAGAAGGGACCAAACTAAGTCTTAATTCTCCTATAAAAAAACTACGACAAATGGTTGCTCGTTTCTGGGAATTGAACTAAAAATCCTGAGCAAGGACGACAAATGTGGTCTCGTCCGGAGGATTTTTTTGAACTTAGAATAGTAAGACGAGTACGACAAATATCAGCTCGTCTGAATTTTCTTTATTCTGATATAGAGTAAGAGTGTGATGTCCTGTGTGTTTTTATATCTGTAAATATAACTATTCCCCTAGACTAACGATCTTTTTATGGGCGTGCTGACCACACAATTAATAAAGTGTTTTTCCACAGCATTTTGAATAATATACATTTGAATTACAGGTTGACTTTGTCGGAATATATGTTAATTACTGATTTTGTAATACTAAACGCTGGTAAAGTTTGTGAGTGTATAACATTCACAGGGTTCTGAAGAAGTAGGTTTTTGAGCTAAGCTAAGGAGTGCGTTCAGACAATTACGTCCTGCTAAAATCCTCCCTTACCCTAACTGTCTTCAGGGGTGAACTTATAGTGGATTTTAAAAATTAAGGGGGGTTTGTTTCCTCCTAAAATTTTTAGCAATAATTATTTTGTTTCCACTGTAGCAACTTATTTTTTCAGTGAGTAATCTTAACTACAATTTATTTGGCGTAGTCGTCTGCATTAGGTGCTTTATTGCCGATAATAGCAGCGATAGTTAGACACTATATTTTGGAGGAGGTATCCCAGGTTAAAGTATATCATCTTTTGTTTTAGTATTTTCTCGCAAGTGATAGGAACCAGTGTATACTTTTTCTTCTTTTCTTCCTTGAGTAGTCTCAGCCACTGATTTAATATGGCCGAGAGGGCGAAGCTTAGACAGCTCCTCAGGGACGAGGCAAGAGAAGAAGGTTTGGACGGAGAAGAAGCGAAAGCGTTTGTCAGGAACGAACTGGAAAGATATGATGCGGAGAGGAAAGCAGCTGAAGCTAAAGAGCAGAAGAAGATGGATGAGGAAATGGAAATTCGCAGGATGCAGCATGAGGAAAGAGAGAAGGAGAGACAGCATGATGAGAGAGAGAAGGAGAGAGCAGGAGAAGGAGAGGGAGGAGAGACAGCTTGAGGAAAAAGAGAAACAGAGACAGCACGAGTTGGCGCTTAAGACTCTAGAGTTCCAAAGCCGTGGTGCTGCCTCTACCTCCAGCAATGGAGAGTCTTCTCCTCATTCCTCTTTAACTGATCCTTCTAACACACAATCTACTCATCTCACGGCTATGTCTTTCGCTCTAGAATCTTTCCCTTGTCCTAATGAGAAGATTGACACGTATCTAGAAAAATTTGAGACAATTGCAACTCTGAACGGTTTAGACAGGTCGCGTTGGAATATGAAGCTTTCTCAGGCGTTGAAGAGCAGTGCGTATGATGTTTACGCCAAACTGGAAAGCAGCCAACAAGACAACTATGACATGTTGAAGAAAGCTTTGCTTGAGCGCTTTGAAATGAATGCTCGCAAGTTTTTGCAACTGTTTCGCAACAGCAGGAAGGAGAGCTCTGAAACTTTTCAGCAGTTCTCGTCTCGTTTGAAGGGATACTTGACAAAGTGCCTTCAGCTTTCACAGCTCCCCTCTACCTATGAAGGTCTTGAGGAATTTGTTATAACAGAACAAATAAAGAACACTTTGTCTGCTGATACCCGGAGATTTCTAGCAGAGCAGGGTGCAGAAAAGCTTGAAGACATTTTGGAAAAGTCTGAGCGATATCAAAATGCGCTGGCCGAACTGCCGGCCACAAAACGTAAACCGACAGAAGAGCATTTTCGGAAGAATAACCTAGACCAATCTTCTCATGCTTCTAATCAGAATAACCACAGAGAAACTGGACCTCAAAACCCCCCTCCTGAAAAATCCAAGTTCTACAAAAACAAGTACACCAACCACAGTAAACAGTCTCATCAACCCGACCGCCCTTCATGGCAGCGCAGCCAGAAAGAACAAGGTGGAAAAGGAAGAATCCCTGCGCACGGGACTAATGATCAGAGCGAGCACACCGAGCTCAAACGAATAGGATGCTTGCTAACAGTCTCGCAAGGCGGAATTGTTGACAGTGATTCCCAACCTGTAGAGGGAGACAGACCCTCTACACGAGGTACTGTTACTTTGAACGGTTCTCAAACTTTTTGTTTATTAGACACGGGGCTTTCTTATGATTGCATTGTTGCCAGAAACCTGGTTAAACCCGGTCAAGAGACAGGAGAGACCGTTGAACTTTGTGGAGTTTCTAAGAGTGAGGCACCTACAGCGCTTCCCATCGCACTGGTGGAGATACACTCTGACTTTGTCAGAGGCGTGATCAAAGCGGCTGTTATGGATGACCCCATCTACCCAGTCATACTTGGCGGTAGATACGTGTCTATTGGGAAACCGGAAGAGCCGATTGTGGCAGCAGTAACTACAAGAGGGCAAACCAAGAAAGAACGG
Organism: Oreohelix idahoensis; assembly: GCA_024509875.1. NCBI lineage: Eukaryota > Metazoa > Mollusca > Gastropoda > Stylommatophora > Oreohelicidae > Oreohelix > Oreohelix idahoensis. The sequence goes on along the minus strand of JAMPIV010008771.1, from coordinate 216,036 downwards.
GAGCCTGCGCCTAATTTGTTACCTATGGAACTTAAAGAGGCGCAACACAAGGACCCTACTTTGGCACCCTGCTTTAGGAAACTGCCCATGGCTAAGGAACCCAGACAGCACGGGGACATTTTTTCTAAGGATGGCGTACTTTATCGCAGAACGGGCAAGCCTGACCAAGGTTACAACCAGCTCCTAGTACCGAAACAGTATAGAAGCCAAATCCTAGAAATGGGGCACTCTCTTCCCTTTAGCGGACATATGGGACAGAACGCCACAAACCAACGGATAACTACTCATTATTGGTGGCCAGGAGTAAATACTGATATTATCAGGTATGTCAAATCCTGTGCCCAGTGCCAACGTGTACCACCAAAGCAACAGACACCCCCAGTCCACATGGGTGAAATGCCAATAGTGGGAACACCATTCGAACGGTTTGTGATCGACATTTTAGGACCCTTAGAAAGGACTAAAAGAAGGAACAGGTTTATCCTCACCTTAGTCGACACATGCACTTTATGGGCAGAAGCTATCCCGCTAACATGCGCAGATGCCAAGCATGTCGCAGAAGCCCTAGTGCAGATTTTCATTCTGTTGGGATTCCCTCAGCAAGTGTTGACGGATAACGGATCTCCATACCGAAACCTGTTGATGGATGAGATCGTGAAGATCTTGAGGAACCAACACATCTACATAAAGCCTTATACTCCGGCCGGAAATTGGCTCGTGGAATGTGTTAATGGAAACCTCAACATGATGCTAAGTAAACTGGCACAAGTGAAACCTGAAGATTGGGATCTTTGTATTCCTGCAGCTTTATTTAGCTACAGAGAATCTCCTCATACTTCCACAGGATTTCCGCCAGCAACGCTTTTATTCGGCAGACCTATAAAGGGGCCACTTGAAGCCTTACTTCAGTCTCTGACAGACGAGAAGGCGGATGAGACAGTTGTCTCAGCAAGTAAATATGTGTCGGTTTTAAAGGAAAGGTTGAAACTAGGATGGGACCTAGCAACGACTAACTTTAAGCGAGCACGCGCAAAGCACGCTAACCGATACAGGAAAGTCGCGAAAGAGAGAGAACTGGAAGCAGGAGAGAAAGTTTTGGTGTTACTCCCTACTGGGAACAATCAACTGAGGATCGGATGGCAAGGGCCGTTCACCGTTCTGAAAAAGATTTCTAAGGCTAACTACCAGATCTCTATTAAAGGAAAGGAGAAGGTTTTCCATTTAAATCTGTTAAAGAAACAATTGAAAATACCAGTGCCGACCTCCGACCATCTCCTGACGATCGCCAAAACTGACGAAGATGACGATAGAGGCAGGGCAATTCCACTGCACACACACACAAATCTTTCAAAAATGTCAGAAGCGGCGACGCTCTTTCAAGCGCGCATGGGAGACATTCCAGAGAAAGGAAACTTTGGGAGTAGACTTGAGTAGAAATTGGAGAGAGACGGAGGGGGGAGATGAGAGGGAAGAAGACAGACACCCTGAAGCTACGGATATAGGAAATTTATTTCCATAACGTAGACATGGAGTGCTTCCATATCTTAAAGGGGGGACATTCTGTCACATAGAGATTATGATCAAAAAATTTTCTATATTCCTTCTTTTTTTCTACCCGTGCCCTCTACACTATTATCGCTCTTTATCCTTTTCCTGTATTTTTCGCATTCGTTCGTTTGCGAAAATATATTTATTTCCCATCCTCAGTTTGCCGATTTCTTCTTTCTCACACTGGATAACGCATGGTATTGCATCATGTGTCAGTCACTGAAGATTGACGTAATAACTGAATATTCGTCTATCTCAGACATAGGGCCGACATATCGTCTGCACTTTCACCTGTCACAACGTAGCTTCTCGGTGAGTGCTCAGGTGAGGTGTGAAACCCGACATCTCCACGGCGCAGTATGAGACATTTGTCTGGTAGTTTGCATCTGACACGAAGTTTCCACGGTAGATTCTCAGTGTCAGGTGATATGATACTCACGCATCGCACCAGAACGACCAGTTTCGTAGCAGTAGGTGTCGAAGACGGGAAGTGTCAGTTATGGCTAGCGGCTGAGTTTATGGGAAGTGTTAATGAGAGGGGGAGTCAGGGGTTTTTGAACATATGCGCGCATCTTTTGCGTGTTTCATATATCTTTACCTGAGTTAACTTGATTCATTCATTCTCCTAAATCTGCAGTAGACAGATCGCCAGGCTAGAAGAAATATCTTGTGTATTGAAAAGTCTTTAGTTTCTGGGCAACATTTTGCCGAGTTCTAGACTACCATTTTATTTAATGATTCTAGTTCGTGGTATTAATCTGTAGTTCTGTGTTGAGGTAAATATATAATATCTAGTATTTTAGTGAGTGATTAAGTGGTAAATCGCTTATTTTATTTCCCAAGTTTCTTTTGTGCAGAGTGAATATTTAAAAGTCGGTAATATTCTCTAGTGACGTGGTTCAGTGGAAAGCAGAATAAATTAAAATTTTAAGCTTAAACTCATGCAGCCATAAATGAATTTAATTTAACTGCTAAATACTCAGTCGAGAATATTTTAAACTAACTAGTAAATGCACTGATGCCTCATGAGTATTGACGAAATATATCTATATGTATTTCAAATTCATGATGGATGATTTTTTTAAAAATATAACTACTTCACGGGAATTTAAACGATAAGTCAAGCACTACGCTTGCAGTTTAAAAACGTAAGTTATAACAAGTACACAGTATGTATAATTATTCTATATGGGTTTTTCCTCTATTTAGTGAAGAAAACTGGGGTTAACCCAAACTTTGCCAGCGTTAAGTAAAGAGAAATATCTGTGAAGAACAAAAACATTCTGTCCTTAAAGACTTCGTCTCAAACCTTTACAAGAGCTTTAAAGATTTTTAAGAAGTAACGGGCCCATCGAGCCTGGTTTTATTTTTCCAGAGAAAAACCTCAAGTACATTTAGCCAGTGCGGCAAGTAACATATTAACGTCAGTAACATTCCGACGGAGTTTTGACTAGTGATGTGGTGACCAAATATAGTCCTTTCCTGAAAGTAGACATCGACCTGACATTTCTCATTTCTAGAAACCTAAGCCATTTTGACACTGTGCTCGTTGTTAATGTTTGTGCCTAGACAATTTTAATGTGACTTAAACAGACATCCGAAAAAATAAGAACACCCAAGAAATCGTTCCCTGAACCAGAGAATTCAACTCGTCTTTTTGGAACCAGGGATTTCTTGGTCAAGACTGCCTTTTACGATTCTGTATGTGAATGTCCTAAAAATTATTTTTCCAGATGCTGATACCAAAGCTGTAAGTATGCAAGAGAGCATGTGGCCGCGGCTGAGTGAATAGAGTGAATGCAGGTCTGAGTGTTTCTTTATTGTTGTATTTTGGCACCCATTTTGCTGTCATAACTTTCTTATGCAAGTTTATTGCTAACAATATTTTCCCTTAGAATAGATCTGAGTATCAAATCTGTCCATACCTTAAACGGGGGAAATCTTAGACTCAATCATATGTATCTGTGACTCTTTGAGGCTATCACTGTCTTCTAACGGGACTGTGAGCTATACATTGAGGGGAAGGATCATACCACCGGGTCTATCATTCTTGTAGCATTCTTATTGACTTTATGACTATTTGTATATGCTTTGATGAAATGTTATGTGTTGTGATGGAATTTTTTCTGATAATTTAAAATTCCTTTGAACTTAATCAGTGTGTCGGGTCAGCTCGTTCCCAAAATATCTATATAATCATTGTTATAGTTTTCCCACGTCTGTACGTCTAACTGTCGTCTTATGAGTGTGTATGTGAGTGGAGATATATATATATATATATATATATATATATATATATATATATATATATATATATATATATATATATATATATATATATATATATATATATATGTATATTTAATATATATGTGTTAGACTGTCTGACTACTCTAAAACTGTCGTAGAAGATAGGTGAGAGAGAGAGAAGATTTCTCGATCTCAGAGACAGCCTCTATCACATTCTACCATCTCACTCGTGGAACTCTATTTCTACTATCATCTCTCACTGTGGCTATCACTCATTCTAATCTATTCAGAAGGGACCAAACTAAGTCTTAATTTTCCTATCAAAAATCTACGACAACAACCAAACCATAGTAGATCCCCACAGCTTCTGGGTTGCGGCCACTGCTGTAGATCAAATACGCTATAAGCCTTTAACAAATACGTTATAAGCCTTTCACAAATATGCTATAAGCCTTTAACAAATACGCTATAAGCCTTCAACAAATATGCTATAAGCCTTTAACAAATATGCTATAAGCCTTTAACAAATATGCTATAAGCCTTCAACAAATACACTATAAGCCTTTAACAAATACGCTATAAGCCTTTAACAAATACACTATAAGCCTTTAACAGATACGCTATAAGCCTTTAACAAATACGCTATTAGCCTTTAACAAATACGTTATAAGCCTTTAACAAATACGCTATAAGCCTTTAACAAATACGCTAAAAAGCCTTCAACAAATAAGCTATAAGCCTTTAACAAATACGCTATAAGCCTTTAACAAATACGCTATAAGCCTTTAACAAATACGTTATAAGCCTTTAACAAATATGCTATAAGCCTTTAACAAATATGCTATAAGCCTTTAACAAATACGTTATAAGCCATTAACAAATACGCTATAAGCCTTTAACAAATATGCTATAAGCCTTTAACAAATTCGTTATAAGCCATTAACAAATACGCTATAAGCCTTTAACAAAATACGCTATAAGCCTTCAACAAATACGTTATAAACCTTTAACAAATACGCTTTAAGCCTTCAACAAATACGCTATAAGCCTTTAACAAATATGCTATAAGCCTTTAACAAATACGCTATAAGCCTTTAACAAATACGCTATAAGCCTTCAACAAATACGCTATAAGCCTTTAACAAATACGCTATAAGCCTTCAACAAATATGCTATAAGCCTTCAACAAATACGCTATAAGCCTTTAACAAATACGCTATCTCCTCATATACTTATATAAGCCTTTAACAAATATGCTATAAGCCTTTAACAAGTACGCTATAAGCCTTCAACAAATACGCTATAAGCCTTCAACAAATACGCTATAAGCCTTTAACAAATACGCTATAAGCCTTCAACAAATATGCTATAAGCCTTCAACAAATACGCTATAAGCCTTTAACAAATACGCTATAAGCCTTTACCAAATACGCTATAAGCCTTTCACGTCCTGTGCTATCCGCTCATTTCTGTGTATGTCTTATTTATCCATTTCATTTATATCTAGTTCTCTTCTCTAGTTTGTGTCTACCTATATTTGTCTTAACCTGTGGATTACAGAGCATGAACTGGCTGGCAATTCAATGAACGTGTTTTATCACAGCGGCTTGGCATGATGTTATGTTATCTTCCTGTTACCGCTCTTTTTTTTTTTGCGCACATCGGACGGTCTTTCCTCCCGTTTAGAACTGGAGTGAGACAGGGATGCCTCTTGTATCCATTTCTTTTCTTACTAGCAATAGATTGGGTTATGAAAACATCGACATCACACAACAGAAATTGAATTCAGTGGAATCTGACAAAAGAGCTTGATGATCTGGATTTTACAGATGATTTGGCTCTTCTTCCCCATAACCATAATCAGATGCAAGAGAAAATGAAAATTCTCGATGAGAGGTCACAAGTGGGCCTGAAAATACACAGGGAAAAGTCAAAGATTATGAGAATAAATGCAAGAAATGATAACAAGGTTGAATTTGAAGAAACACCACTAAAGGATTATAATCGTACACATATCTTGGCAGTAATGTAGACAGTGTTGGAGGGACAGACAATGATATCAAAATAAGAATACAAAAAGCAAGAGGAGATTTCATTGCATTGGGAGACATACGGAGAACAAGAGAAATCAAGTCCAACACGAAAATATGGATCTTTAATTCAAATGTCAATGACGTCAGTCCTACTGTGTGACTCTGAGACGTGGAGAGCAATAAAAGCAATGACCAAAAAGCTACAGACTTTTATAAACGGGTGCTTGCGTAGAATAGAAAGACTAAAATGGTATGACAAAGTCACTAATGTGGAATTGATGACAAGAACCAGACAACTGCCAGTGGAACAAGAGTTGAGAAGAAGACGCTGGCGATGGATAGGACACACATTGAGGAAACCTGTTGATAGCATTACAAGGCAGTCTTCGTTCTGGAATCCACAGGGAAAGAGGGGTAGAAGTAGACCAAAAAACACACGGAGAAGAGAACTGGAAACAGAGGTGAAAATGATGAGGAAAACATGGAAAGAACTTGAGCGGATGGCACAGGACAGGAAGACTTGGCATGTGTTTGTTGAAGGCCTATGCTCCTTGGGAAGCTAAAGGGTATTGATTGATTGACTGAGAGGGTCTTGTATTTGAAAACTGTGTGTTAGTCACAAAGACTTTGATTTGAATGTTTCCGTGAGCAGATGCGTATGGCATGCTTTTGTTTTCCGTGGCAGCTAGGCATTTTATTGTGTGTCTGTCTTTGAGACTGGCTGTATCGGGTATTCTATTGTGTATGTTTTTGAGACTGGCTTTGTCAAGCATTCTATTATGTGTGTGTCTTTGAAACTTGATGTGTCATGTATTCTATTGTGTGTGTGTGTGTGTGTGTGTGTGTGATTAGATGTGTCAGGCACTCTAATTGTGTGTGTGAGACATACAAAAAAGCCCAGGAAATCTCTGTCATTTTAAATAAGGAAAACCGGAATGTCTGAGGAAACTGGACACACGGAGTCAGAGAGGGAATTAAAAGTTAAAATTAAAGATCCCAAGTACACGTGTAAAAAGGCATCGGCTAGGCCTTAACTTCATTCATCTGAGCAACAAGTCTGTGAGCCAGGATTGGGGTAAGTTGTCATTTTAAATTCTATATTTTTCATTACTAACATGTGAATTAATATGTATATTACCATGTGAATATTAATATGTGAAAACCGCTAGTGGATGTCCAAGTCATTTGAGGCTGCCAACCTCAGCGTATAGAATGATGATTTCATGAACCACCACTGCAAGGACTGGTGACTGCTTTATTGCTAGTTTCTTAAAGAGAACTAAAAGCATAAAGTAGTCCTAAATTACATAGGGAGCAGTGAGGGAAAGATGAAAGAAATGATGAACATTTTAATTATAATACTTACAGTTTCAAACCAGTATAAATGTCGATGTTAACAAATTCACTTTAAAATTAATGGAAGTTTCATACTTTTCAAAGTGTAAACATATATGAAAACAATTTCAATCTATATTGTGAACACTTTTCAATCAGTGGAAATGTAAATGTAAACATATTCTATCTGTACTATTAACCTTTTCATTTAAATGTAAAGTAACTATTAAAGTTATTCAATTTAAATGTAAAGAAAGTTTTCTCTCGAGGTATTAAAGTTAATTCTCATGGAGTGTAAATTCTGAGTGAATGGATGGTAGAATAGGAGAAAGGGGACACATAAGTATGTGTCCGGAAACGCAATACTCAGGAGAGCGTTTCGTTTCTATTCTTTTACCATAGTTGTGTGAGGTAGTACCAGTTGAAGGGTACTATCTCTGGAACAAGAAGGGAACAGTGGCCTGAGCTTTAAGACAATGGACCAACTGTAGACTCTCTGACACTCCTGGGAACGAGCACCGCCCTAAATCCATGACCAGCGACGAGCGTCAGCAGTGTAAAAAGAACCAACCCAGCGGGAGCAGAAACAACCACTGGCAGCTAAGTGCAATATATAAGCTGCCAAAGTGAACTTTTATCCCTTGGAAACTACTATCCATCAATGATGCACCTTTTCTGTTAAACTATTCAATTATTTTCAAACTGCTAAAACTTAAGTGATTATTAAATTTTTTTATTTGTAAATTTGAAAATTTAACTTCGATTTAATCATTCTAAATGACCGCATTTTTGTCTCAGTCGATATACTACACATACTCTAAACAGAGCTGTGATGGAATACATTGATACAGCGATAAAATCCTCCAATTTTAAATATAAAAGTTAAAATAAAATGTAGGAATAAAATATAGTTAAGATACGCTGCTGCTTCTTCGCCCACGCCACAAGCGCGTTGATTTTGGTAGACCGTACCATCGTTTTCTAGTGTCATTGAAAAAAACAAACTAATTATAACATGGGGACACGAAAGGCCTATTCGTTTAGATGGGGTAAGAAAAGGAGGGAAGAAAAAAAATGATGTCGTCTGCACGCGGTTGAATATAAGCCTAGCATACGCGCGAACTTGTAGTTAGTGTTTGAAATACGATGTAAAAGTAAGAACATGTAGCCAATTGGTCACGAAAACAGGCTTAGCTCTTATTTAGAATGACGTAATTCCCACGTACTACGGGAGAATCACGTATTTAGCTTGAAAGTACTGCAAAAAGACATGAATAGGTTGAATATTATAGAAAAAATATGGAATTCCTTATTAATAGGTTTAGAATCACAAAAGTTAGCTAGTTTAAGAGCTTATCTTTTCCTGACAAATAATATGCTTTCAAATAAAAGGACGGACAGATAAATCGGAAGTTATTGACAAAAGACTGATTTGTTCGATGCAGACTCGCCAACAGATGTTAGTTTGCAGCCACTATAAGTTACATTTCGACGCGTCCTTGAGACGAAGGCAGAAAAAAATTACATGTAAACAAGGGGGAGACAAGGCGGATAGAATCTAAAAATATCTTCGCAGTAGAAATCTAAGAAGTGAGTGAGAGAAAATTTGGATAGTTTTTTGTAGTTGGGCTCAAAAACCAAGTCCAATTTTGGGAAATGACAAGTTCGGACAGACCGACCGACAGAAATACATTACACATTTGACCAAAAATTGGACATTTATTTTTGAAATTTTAAATTGTAGAGGGGAAGTACTCTCATTGGACGAAATAGTTAAGATTATTGGAAACTTTGCCGGCTAGTTGCCATTTTGCTGAAGACTGTCCATACAAGCAGATCGTTGAGGCTAAGAAGTTTGTTGTCAGTACCCGGGATAGACTTTGGAGTGGCCAACCACGAGTTACTACCCCTGCGCAACATCGTCATATTGTGCTGAGTCACCTAAGGAATCGTTCTCTCCCGGCAAGTCAAACTGCAAGAGCATTAGTGGGTAGACGTGGGCAAGTCTCTCGAATGACAGTCATACGACGACTCAGAGATACAGGCCTTACTGCAAGACGACCTTATGTTGGGCCAAACTTGACTCACAGACATCGTCAGCAGCGCCTGCAATGGGCAGAGCAACATGTCAGATGGACTAGACTGCAGTGGAATGCTTTCCTATTCACAGACGAGAGCAGATTCAACATATCCTTTGCTGATGGACGTATGCGGATTTGGCGACGGTGTGGAGAGCGCTTTGCAGATTGCTGTGTTCGTCAGCACAACCGATTTGGAGGTGGCAGTATTCACATTTGGGGAGGATTCAGTTTTCACCATCGCTTGTCTCTTCACGTCTTCCGTGGAAATGTTAATGCTGTGACATATCGAGATGAGGTTCTGGATGCATTGGTTGCTCCTGCGTTCACAAATTATCCAGACATGCAGCTTCTCCAGCAGGATAACGCACGTGCGCACACCGCATGCATTACGCAGCAATATCTACAGCAGATGAACATTGTGACGATTGATTGGCCTGCCCTATCACCAGACATGTCCCCTATAGAACATCTGTGGGACGAGCTTAGACGCAGTCTACAGGCAAGGTTCTCCAGCTAATCTGCAACAGCTCGAAGCTGCTCTTACACGTGAATGGGACTTGATTCCCCGGAATTGCCTTCAGAGACTTGTGCGTTCCATGCGGAGCCGCTGCAAAGCTTGTTTGCAAGCACACGGTGGACATACCAGATACTGAGGATAGTGTGAATGAATTTTTTTATTGGTTGCATTTTTGGTTTTCTCCCTTGCCTGCACAGAATGCAATGAATTTCATAACAATCAAATGTACAAATTAATAATCAGCATGGATTCATAGGAAAATGAATAAAGATTCCAAATATGTAAAGTTGTAAACACTTATATTTACATTTCACACTATGCTCCTGGATTATACAGGTGGTGCGTTTTTAATGTGCTTCAGTATATATGCTAATAGGAGTGGGACGCCCTAGTCTAGCCAGCAGCTCAGCTGAGTTTGTGCTATTTCAACGTACCTGTGTGTTTTCATTTTGAATTGTGGTAAGGCAGAAATTATTAACCTTTTTATTTAACAATTCTGAGTGATTAATACTGCCATATAATGAAAAATGATTACGACAAGTGAGTACTTATTCTAGGTCTCCAGCCGACTGTTCCGGGGCCTAGAGGTTGAATTATAATATGATAAACTATCAGAAATGTAGAATACAGATGTTACTTTTCAAGTGGTCAGGTGGAAACATATCACCCACCTTATTATATGGAAAAAAGAGATTAATGAAAATTTATCAGATGCAGTGCAGTCCATAGAGGAGAGGAATGTGAAACTAGTACTTCTTGATAACAGCCTGGATGTAGATGTGCTGGGTCGGTCAGAGAGATCAGACCCTGTCTTTTATTTCAATGCATTCATGCTTGTAAACATGGTGGATTAGATATTATGTTAAGACCTAGCCTAATTTTGTGGTTTCAGAGTTTCTTTGTCTGGCACTGTGCTAGTGCCAGATGTTCTGGAGAAGTCCAACTTTGTATGAAATGAGATGCCTACCATACTACCTCAGAGCATGGGAGGAGTGGGCCTAAGGAACAACTTTCTTCAATCGTCACAGGCCAGATAAGTAATAAAGACCTGGCCTGCTGAGATTCATCAACGAATATAAGAAAATTTAAACCACATTGTGAAAATAAGAAACTTGTCCACCATTAATCCTGTTTAAAGAGCAAATGACACTGTTACCTAAAGACTGAGTATGATGCCAATCCCACGACCCGACATCCAGCATTAATTTCCTAAAGACTTTTTAGTTGTAGTACCAATATTAGCAAATTTAACTTATATATATATATATATATATATATATATATATATATATATATATATATATATATATATATATATATATATATATATATATATATATATATATATATATATATATATATATATATATATATATAGATATATATATATGTACAAGCCTTTCATGTGATTATTCAATTATATGTACTTCTATTGACATTAATTCATATTGATTTAAAAGTCCTGACCAGAAGAAAAACTTGGCTCAGGACAAAATAAATTTGAAAAAAATTGTAATTTCTAAATTTTAAACACAGTGTTAATTGAAGTGATCATAGAGCTTAATATTAGTGTTTGTGTGTGTGTGTTTGTGTACTTAATTACCTGCACACCACATTTCATTACCCTAGACATTAGACGTAGCTATCAGACATACTAGTCAAGAATAAGTCTGATTGACGTCGTAGGTGGTAGCAGCAAGGTACTCTGTAAATTCACATAAACTGTTATCTTCAGGTACCTTCACAGCTGACCTCATTCAGTACACTAGGTAACATATCAACCATACTTAATAACATCAAAACCCACCACAAGAGCTATACCAGAATAATAAGAATTCCACTGAGTAAATCAAAGGTGGAGGCTTGAACGAGCTAAGATTAATCATTGCTTAATTCTTCACAAAAGTTGTCGGCAGATTCTTAGAATTACCGTGCTTACCAATGCAGCATTTTTTTCGCTTATCTGAATATCTTGCGATATTTCAATTGAGATAGAAGCGTCACTGCCCTTCTATTTACAAATCTGCCAAGAGTAATCGTGTGAGAAGGTAGACACATTTGAAGCCCATATTAGACACTCTTGAGTTTTGGCCACTGTTTGACCACTACTGCAAAGCAAGGGAGGCAATATCGTCACAATATGTCACATCTACAATCCCACACAGAATTTCAATGAGGAAATTTGTGAATAAACCCCATTCTAAACACGCATGTTTGAAAATATTGGCCGGCACTCGAGATGTAAACATAACACCATTTCTGACTGGGGCCTAGTCTAATAGTAAACATCAGGTGCCAGAAACGAAACAGGGAATATAACTTGACACGTTTGCAGTTTATAGCACTGTGAAAATTCACCACGTCGAGACAACAAGACCTGCCAGAGTTAGGAAAAAAATCAGAATTCATTTATTGGACCGGACTTGTTTGAGCCTCTTGAGGACTTAAAAGCCCAGGAAAACTCTACTATTAATAACAAGGAAAACCGGAATCTGAGGAATCTGAAACACAGAGTCAAAGTGAGAGCTTATTATAAAGTAACAACCCCAGAACACGTGTAAGAGGCAACTTCAACAGGTTGCTTTAGTTATTTCTCTGAGCCAGCAGTCTGTCGGTGAACCCAAAGATTTGGGGTGAGTTGCGCATTTAAAATTCTATATATTTTGCATTATTAACACGTGAAATAATATGTATATATTGACATGTGAATATTAATATGTGAAAATTGCTAAGTGGATGTCCAAGTCATTTGAGGCTGGGAACCTCAGCATACAGAATTATGATTTCATGAACCACCACTGAAAGAGCTTGTGACTGCTTTATGCGAGTTTCTTATAGAGAATTAAAAGCAGAGGTAGTCCCAAGTTCCATATGGAGCAGGAAGTGAATGATGAAAGAAATGATGTACATACTTATTATATTATTAGCATTTTCAACCAGTGTAGATGTAATTGAGAACATATTCAATCTATATTATTAACCTTTTCAACCAATGTAAAGTTAAATATAAATCTATTCAATTTAAATGTAAAGAAAGTTATCGCTCAATTGGATTAAGATTAATTCTCATCGAGGGTAAAGTTCTGAGGTAGATGGGATAAAAACAGGGGGACACATAAGTATGTGCCGGGAAACTCAGTGCTCAGGAGGGTATTTGTTTCTCTTCTTTTACCAAACTAGTATTTCGTACTGGTTCATGGTACCGTCTCTGGAACAAGTGAGAGTATAAGTGGCCTGAAGTCGACACTTGACACCATCATCAGACGGGTCTTAGAGACGCTGGACCAGCTTTGTAGTTACTCGTTGATAATTCTTGGAACGTGCTACAACTTTCAAACTTGACCAGTGACGAGTGTGATCTAGTAATATATCTGCAAATTCCCAAACATCAGCTGGAGCAGAACCTCATTGACAGCTAAGTAGAAACATAAAAGCTGCCTAAGTGAACACTTACTCAATACTCCATAACATCGTTCGATGATGATTATTGTTTGTTAAAGAATTATTCATTTTTTAAACTGTTAACTATAATTTATTATTACATTTGTTATTTGTATATGTACGAATTTAAAGTTTATTTTATCATTTTGAATGTACTACATCCATATGTCTCGGACAATTTCTTAAATATGCTTTAACAGAGCTATACATTAATAATAAGAGAAATTTCGCTTAATTAACTCAGCTGGGGGCTTGAACGAGCTAACGAATTATAAGATAAACCTATCCTTTACAAATGTTGACGGCAGATACTAGAGTTAACATTTGCTCAGCCTCATACAGCATTGTTCTCGCCTTGTGAACAATGCCTTGAGGTAGAAGCGTCATTATCCTTCTATCTACAACTCTGCCAAGAATAATCTTGTGCGAAGGTAGACACCTTTGAAGACCCACACTAGATAGTCTAGGTTTTGACCACTGGTGGACCACTACTGCAGAGGTAACCCGTGACAATTGCTACACGGAATTACTTAATTTTGATATTTTTTTAAAAATATCTGCTTGAGTTCTTATGGCTATCTTAATAGGTACTGGATAGAGTAGCCTGCCCATGCCAAACACTTTTTTGCTGCGTCTAACACGTGGCTGATAGTAGTGGTCTTACTATTTATTCATGCTTTCAGAACCGAGTAACGTGAAAAAACAGGTTGCTAGTAGCTATCTACTGAAAGCACAATGTTAATAATTAGATCTACAAATAAAAATGTACTTACACACTTAAACATAAGAAGGTAAAAAATTGTAAGAACTTATCCGCAGACTCCGCTCTTGAGCTCTGTTGTCTGGCGGAGACTTCACTAGGTGGGGGGACCAGTTCTCTTCATCGCTACCTTTTCCTTCCCTAATTCAGAGTAGAGTCAGGTACTCAATTTTGCTACTGGGTAAACTTGAGCGTGAAGCGACCTGGTTTAGAATCATGTTTCTTTGCCTCGAGAGCAAGAGCTCTAACGACTCAGCCACACGTACTTTATTTTATACAAATATAAATGTGCATACATTACCGTGATTACCATGAAGAACGTGGACGGACAGAGTAAAGCAGGGTGTGCAAGATTTAGGTCAAGAGAATAGAAGGTAATGGTGGTTTTTAAAATGAAATAACCTAGGACGAGTGTGCATTCAACATAAATCAAATCTGAAGGTTAAGGAAAACGAATGTTCAAGATAAGAACGTGGTGAGATAAGAACAACAACTGCAACATGAAAATACAAGTTGTTAGTAGCAATGTTATCAATAGGTCACATACCCCACAAGGTTGGCCTGGTTAGACTTCTCTTCAGGGCTAAGATCAAAGGGCACATTTCCATACTTGATCTCATCTGATGTCAAACTCTTTCCACGAAGAAAGTATTTCCTCAGTTTTGGCTCTTGAATCTCGTCCGTAACGTTACACTGGGTCAGATCTGTAGTAATCAACAATGCCACTTAGAAACCAGATCAAACTGACAACTGTCAAGATTGTCATTCTGCCATACTGGAGGTGGACGCCCTCCAGGGCTTTCTATAATAAAGTTCTCAGCACAGGGTTTTTACTGACATTTCAAAGGGGCACCAAAACTTATCACCTCAATTGAGTAATACACCACTCATTGGTGTAAAAGCCAAGATAATAATTGAAAGTACAATGCCTGTTGGCGTAGGTGCACTGTGATATACCTGTAGGTGGCGTAGCTGTGTTTCTCCATAACTTCATATCTCCATTTCTGTTTTTCAATTCTGTTCTTTAGTTCTTCCTATCCCATAATTTCAAACTGTCCAGTGTCTTCTCTCTTTGTCGTCTTCGACTACTTTTTTCCTTCAATATTTCCCATTGTCACGATACTCGGATCTTCGACTTATTTTTTCCTTCAATATTTCCCATTGTCACGATATATCTCGGCCTCTGGTTCTCTTATTTGGGTCATCTGCAGCGTTTGACCCATGCTCCAAGCAAAGAAAAACTAGAGATAACAAAAAAAAATTCCTACTTTCCATAACTCTTTGTCAAGAATATGTAAGTCTTCCAATCACTCTTTGTATCACGTAAGACAGCAGTAGTTTATCATTGAGCTACTTACTGCATTTAACATGTATTTGCAATTTTTAACATAAGTATATAAACTAATAGAATGGCAATTTTTAACGCATTTTATTTAAATGTGTTCCCGCGCTGACAAAATGTAAACAAACTGTCAGGGGTAATAAATGAAGTTTCTTACATAAATTGTAATTTGCTGGGTCAGGGACAATGAGACGCGCTCACTCGCGAGCCTGGTTGTGAATCACAACGTCACATCTTTTGCTACCTGCCGTAACCAGGGATGTTGTCACATAGAGATTATGATCAATAAATTTTCTATTTATGCTTTCCTTCTTCCACCCGTGCCCTCTATTTTATTATCACTCTTTATCCTTTTCCTGAAATTTTTCGCATTCGTCCGTTTGCGAAAAATATATTTGTTTCCCATTCTCACATTATCGTTTTTCTTTGTCATACTGACTAGTAACCTTATTACGTAGATGTCAGTCGCTGCAGTCTGACGAGAGGTGCGATTATGTTTCATACTCAGACATAGGAGTAGACAGTTGTCTACATTTTCAGCTGTCACGACAGCGTAGGGTGTGGAAACTGCCATCTCCAGCGCTCAAAAGCCGACAGTTGTCTAGAAATTCCATCTGACACGGAGCTCTTGGTTGAGATTTCTCGGCAGTGTGAAAACTGCCTCTGCATTGGAGACGGGTTGTCTGAGATTCGCATCTGACACTCACGCTCTCGGTCAGTTGGTTAACGTAGGTGTGAAGAAGCACTGGTGGCAATTGTGGCATGTGTCTAAGTTAACGTAGGTGTTGATGAGAAGGGGAGAGTTCGGCGCTGTTTCGTGTTTTCGGAATAGTGGGATCTTTGTCTGGTTTAAGATATTAACCAGAGTTTGAAACTAGATTTTCATTCATACTCCTTAATTCGCAGTAGACAGGTTGTTCGTGAATAGAATAAGCTGTATAGCGAAGCTCTTACTTTGTTCGAAAATTTGCCGAGCTTTTAGACTTCAAATAAATATACCAGCGTATAATTCTAAAGTGTGCAATCACCTGTAGTTCTGTGTTGAGGTAAATATCATATATATATATATATATATATATATATATATATATATATATATATATATATATATATATATATATATATATATATATATATATATATATATATATATATATAGTATTTTGTGAGTGATTAAGTGTTAAATCGCTTATTTTATTTCCCTAGTTGCTTGTGTGCAGAATGAATAATTTATAAGTCTGTTATATTCTCTAGCTGACGTGTTTCAGTGGAAAGCAGAATAAATTATAATTTCTAGCTTAAAATCGTGTAGCTATAATGAATTCAATTTAACTGCTAAATACTCAGTCGAGAATATTTTTAAACTAACTTATAAATGCTAGATGCCTCATGAGTGTTGACGGAATACGTATGTATTCCTAATTCATGATGATTGATTTTATGAATATAACTACTTCACGGGAATTTAAACGATAAGTCAAGCGCTACGCTTGCAGTTTAAAATGTAAAGTTATATCCGAGGAATAGTATGTAATAATATTTTATATGATGTTGTTTTTCTTACATTCAGTGAATACTGGGGTAACCCAACTTTGCCAGCGTTGAGTACAAATTGAGAGAAGAAACATTTTTATCTTTAACCACGTGGGTTTACAAGTTAACACCTGTCTGACAGTGCGTGTGTCTCCATAAATAGACAGAGTACAACGCTCACTAACGGTTTTATTAAAGACTAAATGCTTATACTGTGCCTTTGCGCCAGATATTATTCCTGCACAAACTCTCTAGTACATTTTTAGCCTTTTTGGCAAGTAAGATATTACAATCAATAACTTTTTTTCCGACACTGTTGATAAGCGGTGGTGTGACCAACTAAATTCCTATACTGAAAGAAGACACCGACCTGACATTCCTCATTTCTAGAAACAAATCATTTGACACTGTGCTCGTTGTTAGTGTTCGTGCCGGGACAAGATTTTAATGTGACTTAAACAGACAGACATCCGAAAAGTAAGAACACCCAAGGAATCGTTCCCTGAAGCAGATAATTCCACCCGTCTTTTTGGAACTGGGGATTTCTTGGTCAAGACTGCTTTCGACGATACTGTATGTGAATGTCCTAAAATTATGTTTCCCGATGCTGTCATCAAAGCTGTAAGTACGAAAGAGAACACGCGGCCACGGCTGAATGAATAGAGTGAACGCAGGTCAGAGTGTTTCTTTACTGTTGTATTTTTGGCACCCATTTTTCTGTCTGGATTTCTTATGCAAGGGTTATTGTGCTAACAATATTCCCCCTTAAAATAGATCAGAGTATCAAGTCTGTGCATACCTTAAAGGGGGAAAAATCTTAGACTCAATCATGTGTATCTGTGACTCTATGGGGCTACCATCTTTCCTTCTAACAGGACTGTGGGCTAAACATCGAGGGGAAAGATCATACTAACGGGTCTATCATCCTTATAGCAATACCTTGATTTTTTAATGACTTTTTGTATATGATTTGATGTAATTTTATATGTTGTGAGAGAAGTTTATTCTGATAAAATAAACTACTCATAAACTTATTCCAGTGCGTTGGTCAGCTCGTTCCAACATTATCTATATAATCATTGTTATAGTTTTCCCACGTCTGTGTGTCTAACTGTAGTCACTGGTATGTGCGTGCACGTGAGTGGATATATATATATATATATATATATATATATATATATATATATATATGTGTGTGTGTGTGTGTGTGTGTTTAGACTGTCTGACTCCTCTAAATCTGTCGTAGAAGATATGCAGAGAGAGAGAAGATTTCTCGATCTCAGAGACAGCCTCTATCACATTCTACAACCTCACTCGTAGAAATCTATTTTCTATTATCATCTCTCACTGTGGCTATCACTTAGTCTAATCTATTCAGAAGGGACCAACCCAAGTCTTAATTCCCCTATCACAAATCTACGATAGATGTATAAATGAATAAATAAATAACGGTCCCGGGTTCGATTCTCTAGTAAGCCACTCACGTCTGTTGTTTTTCTGTTGTCTAGTTTTCTACTTCTTTATTTCTCACGAGTGCCTGAAACATACTTTTATGTGTGTATTAATTATAGAAGAGTCTGATAGACAATGGCGTCCAAAAGTGAACGGGGCGATGATTTCTCAAAGAAGGAATTGTATAAACTTTCGATTGTATATTTCTCCATCTTTAGCCAGTTTTGATACTTTGCAGTGAAGCTTATGCAGTAGTGATCTAAGACAGCATATCAACGCAGTTAATCTGGAAGCTAGTCTGGAACCATGTCATGATAAGTCTGCAGTTGTAGTCCATAAGTGCATGTAGACAACAACAACAACAACAACAAAAACCCGCGGCAACGAACCAGTGAGTCAGACAGACAACCTCTACTAACTGACAAACTATAGACAAACTGTATCTGGAAGAAACAGAACAAAGTTTATTGATAAGAATAAACATGAGGTACATCACTGAGAAAGCCGATACAAACAGAACAGTAAAAAACCTTCCGAAGAGGTGACGCTTTTTATTGTTAACGTCATATCACTTCTTTAATAATATTATTTGTTGTTTACTTGTAAAACTATCATAATGTAAAGTGGGATTTTTTAAAAATTCTGTATTTTTCTATACAGTTGTACAAACCTGTGTCTGTTGTTATTTTCTTTGTTCCCTCTCTTTTAACTGGTGACTAGCAGGTTAATGAGTAGTACGTGGGGGGGGGGGGGGGGGAGAAGGGAAGGGGGGGGGGGGGGGGGGGGGGGGGGGGTCAAGCCGTAATTGTAATAAATCAGGGACTGATAGAGAAGTTTCTGGACAACCAGTCGACTGTCTTTGTTTCACTTTCAGAGATCTTCTTTAAGACGTTTATATATTAATTAATATAATAGAGAGCAGTGGAGGACCCTGTCTGCTGATGCTTCCACCATGGCACCCTTACGACCCATGACGGGTTACGGGTTGAGATGATGATATTCATTTTTTTTTAAAAAAGTCACTATCATATTCTAGCAATTAGTGTTGTCCTGATCTGAACCAAAGACAGTGAGACCTAATTCTGAAGTCAAACTTTCACGTGAAAATTTACCCCTGAAGAGAAAAGGGAAGGCTCTTTGAACTCGCCGACATACATTTCTAATAATATCTTTTATTCTTTCTCTCCTCTTGTACCGCTCACTCATTCACTCTCTCTCCACTCTCTCTCTCTCTCTCTCTCTCTCTCTCTCTCTCTCTCTCTCTCTCTCTCTCTCAAAGATGAGCAAGAGGATGGAAGAATGCAAGAGGGGACTGTGTCCGATTTTCAACCCTTGGCAAATTAATTGCTTTCGTATATGTCTATCTAACTATCTACCTAGTCTGATTCTGGTCTTGAGTTTGGGACGCAAAGGAAATGGAAAGGAAAATGGAAAGTAACTGTCTACCCACCTCATCTTGATGAACCTAAAAAAAAAAGAAAATAATAAAAAAAAGTCCCTGAGTCATTCAGTTGAACACCGTATGAACATTTTACAAGTTCTCATAACATACCTCTGAATATGTCTCAAATCACTAATTTACAGTACGAAGAATTCGATTCTTTTTTTTTTATTTTTTTTTATTTATTTATTGTTTTATTTATTTATTTATTTTTCAAATTCATTATTACTATTAGTTTTTTTTTATTATTATTTTATTTTATTTTAAAAACACTTTAATTATGATGATTATTGCAAATGTAATATTACTTTTATAATGATAAATGCCTTAATAATGCTTAAAGTAAATTTGAGGATGAAAGGATATTAGTATACATGATGAGAGAGAGAGGAAGGGCAGAATGTCAGACGGGCCTGCGTGCCCAATTCTTAACCCTTTGAAAATAAATAAATAAATAAATAAAGTTCGTTCATCCATATCGTCGCTGTTTCTTATTTCCAAACGATTAAAAAACATGCTTTTGTCATTGAATTGTATTTAAATTTCTACGAATCTTAATTTTAACAACCTTTTTTCGATATTGGTGTCGTGATATGGTCTGTCTTACAACACGTCATACCGTAAGCCTTACTGTGGGAAACTGTCTGATACAATGACCAATGAAAACGCCCCTTTTTTGGTTTGTATAATGAAACATTTTATGCTTAACATAGAGGCCCATTTTGTGTAAATAATAGTAAGAAACTATTTAATTTCTTAAGGGCTAAAGATGTTTAAACGGAAAAGTATAGATATTTCAACAACGGGAATGCTACTTTAGAGGTAGGTGCAAAGACTTCCTCGAATAGTAGTTTTTTTAGAGAGAAAGATCGTTTAAAATGACATCTATACATCAGGGTAGTCCCCAATTTCGCTAGTTAAAGTATGCATAGATTTAAATGCATTTTGCTACCTAAAAACTATTATATAGGTCGGTAGAGAAAAATCCAGCTTTAAATAATCAAAATCGGCCC
The DNA here is from genome assembly GCA_024509875.1 of Oreohelix idahoensis. NCBI lineage: Eukaryota > Metazoa > Mollusca > Gastropoda > Stylommatophora > Oreohelicidae > Oreohelix > Oreohelix idahoensis. Next base: position 195,290 of record JAMPIV010008771.1, on the reverse strand, counting down.
GGAATTAAGAAAGATAATGAAAATTAAAAATTTTGCTAATTGAACTGAAGGCAAAAATACGCCTCAGTTTTAGATTTTTAACACCGCTTTTGCCCCTGTCATCCGAGACGGAGGATGTAGAGTATATAAGTCCTTGAACTTGGCTGAATTGAGGCCACAACTTAAAAAAAAAAAAAACAAGCTGACCAGAAGAGAGCGGTAAAAGTGTTAATGTCATATACTTTGCCACTGCATCTGCCTAGCAGACCTAGATGCCCATTAACAGCCTGTTACAGCTTGTGTGTATTGCCTGAGGGTCAGAAAGAATATATATATATATATATATCTTCTTCTTCTTTGATCCATAACCACCAACCGTCAAAGTAGTCAGCGGCCATCACGCCTGGTGGCGTCTTGTAGGGCAGCAACAAAGTGATTCTACTTTGCTCGGTCGGCGGCCATCCTTCGTACAGTGCCCCAATTGGGGTTCATTCTTTGCATCTCAGCTTCCACAGTTCTCCGCCAAGTTGTTTTTGGTCGGCCTCTCTTTTGCTTTCCCTCGGGGGTCCATAGCATAGCTGTTCTTGTGATGGTATCGGGGTCCCTTCTGAGGACGTGGCCAACCCAACTCCAGCGTCTGCCAGCTATGATGGTGTGCATGTCCTCCTGGTTACTCCGAATAAGTAGTTCTTGGTTGCTGGTGGTGTTTGGCCAAAAGATTCGGAGAATTTTCCTTAGGCAGATTGTGTGGAAGGAGGACAGTTTCGACATTTCCTTCTCTGTTACTCTCCAACATTCCGCACCATAGAGAAGCACAGAAAGTACACAGCTCTCATACAGTCTTAATTTGGTGTTTGTGCTGTACTGGGAAGACTTCCAAATGTTGTTGAGAACAGCAAAGGCTGTTCTCGCTTTATTCATTCTGTTGTTAATGTCCTTGCTTGTTCCGCCGTCAGGTGTTACTATAATAATAATAAATTCTTTAAGCGCCAAACACGGCGCATAAGGCAGAAACCAGTGCTCTCCAGGTTGTTCGTTGTGACGCCACTCCTCTTAGCTCTTGCACATTATTTAGGCCCAACGTTCTTCCTTCTCTTATTATTGTTCTTCTGAGTGTTTCTTTTGGTCTTCCTTTTTTCCTCTTACCCTCAGGAACCCAAGTGAGCGCCTGTAGTGGTATTCTGTTGTGTTTGCATTCGTAGGACATGACCGATATATGACCATCGTCTTTTCCTTATATAGTCGGAGACATATTTCTGCCTAGAGTCTTCTCTTATTTGTCGATTAGTTTTGAATTCTTTCCAACTGATGTTCATGAGTTTTCTAAGACATTTGTTCTCGAATGTATTCAGCTTGTTCTCCAATGATTTTGTTATTTTCCAACTCTCACAGCCGTATGTTAACATGAGATAACATTTGAATTAAACAGACGAAGCTTGGTATGTATATTCAATGATCGTAATTTCCAAATGTTAGATAATCTATTGAAGGCGCTAGCTGCCAAAGCAATTCTAGTATGGATTTCTCTTGTTGTGTCACCATCCTGAGTCATTTTACTGCCTAAATAATTGAAACTATTATCTACCCTTCCAAGATGGAGGTGAAATTCGTTTCTCACCTTAGACGCCGAAAGAAAAACATCAGGAATGTGTATATTTCGATGGATATCACCATGTTATGTTAAATTATAGAATAAGAGATACACCAGAGTATCTAGTGGTGTAGATATTTTCCTATAACTGACCTCGAAACCCTTGAATCGGTCGGTTGGATCGGAGGGTTGATCAGTGAGTTAACAATTCACTATCGTAAAACAAGCTATTGTTACCGAAACAGAACCAGGCTCGACAGGTGTTACTATGCTTCCTAGGTAAGTAAATGTGTCTGTCTGTTCTAACTTCTGGTTCCTTACTGTTATTGGCTCAGGATTGCCCACATTTAGTGTCATGACCTCTGTCTTCTTCAAATTGATGTCCAGGCCAACCTGCTGGCCATACTTATTCAGTCTATCGGTTTTGTCTTGAATGTGTTGATGTGAATGCGCGAGTAGTGCAATGTCATCTGCATATTCCAAATCTTCCAGCGTAGAAAACGTTGTCCATCTAATTCCTCTTGGACTGCCCTCTGTTGTCTGGCGCATCACCCAATCTATGACTGTCAAAAATAATGTTGTTGATAAGGGGCATCCCTGTCGTACTCCTGTTTTCACTTCGAAAGTTACATTACTCGATCCAACACTGCACGTAAAGTTAGAATAGAGGCTTTTTATAATGGAAACAATGCGGCTGGGAATTCCATAAGCCCTCAGAATTTTCCATAGGCTGTCCCTGTGTATGCTGTCGAAAGCCTTTTCAAAATCAACAAAGTTAATGTACAGCTGTCTCTGCCATTCTGAGCACTGCTCTATAATGTTCCTGAGGGCAAATATATGATCTGCACATCTTCTGTTCTTTCTGAAGCCCACTTGTTCTTTCCTCAGTTTATGGTCAACTGCTTTTGAAATTCTCTGGATGATTATCCTGCCTAGTATTTTGCTGGGAACTGAGAGGAGGGTAATTCCTCTCCAGTTGTTGCAGTCTGCAAGGTCGCCCTTCTTGGGCAATTTGACAATTATTCCTTTACTCCACTCTGTTGGTGTTGTTTCAGTTTCCCAGACTTGTGCAAATAGTGGTTCTAATAGTTCTGCTGCTAGTTCAGGGTCTGTCTTGAATAGCTCAGTATTTAGATTGTCGTGACCACGCACTTTTCCATTTTTTAGCCCTTTGATAGCTGTGATAATTTCTTCTTTTCGTGGAATGTCTGTATTTACATCTAAGTCGCTTTCAGCCTCAGGAACATTCAGCTGAGTCTCTGGTGGTTCCTTATTCAGTGTTTCTCTGAAGTGCTCTGCCCATCTTGTTTCCTGCCCGTGTGCTGTGGTGATGAGATTTCCTTGCTTGTCTCTTACTAACGTTATTTTGTTTGCACCTCGTTTTCCATTGATAGCTTTAGTTATTTTATAAACTGTGCTTTGTTCATTTCTCAGTGCTGCCTCTTCTGCCTATCTTGCAAGGTCATCCAGAAATGTCCTTTTGTTATCACGGGTTTGACGTTTTACTTCCTTGTCCAGCTGACTGTACTGTTCACTATATATTGCCTTTAACCTGGGAGACTTAGCTTCTGTTTTCTTTCTTTTCATTTCCTTTCTCTTCGCTATGGTGTTTAGCGTTTCTGGTGCTATCCAGTCTTGGCTCTTTCTTTCCTCGAATCCCAAGCATGACTTGCTGCTTTCTTTGTATATTGTTGAGATGGTGTTGAATTTCTGGTCGACATCGTCGGTCTTTGTTCTTTCCTGGCTTTTGGTAATCAGATATCGTCTTTTTACGTCGGCCACGAACGCTTTTCTGGTGAGGAGGTCCTTAAGTTTCGTGATGTTATATCTTTTCTGTTTGACTGCAACTGGTCCAGCAGCTCTGAGTTTCACCTTCAGTCTTGCTACTACTAGGTGATGATCACTTCCCACATCTGCGCCTCTTCTTACTTTCACGTCTTGTAGTGCATGTCTCCATCTGCCATTGATCATTATGTGATCTATCTGGTTTTTGTCTCGTCCGTTTGGTGATTCCCATGTTAACTTGTGCACTTCTTTGTGTTGAAAAAGTGTTCCTCCAATGACCAGGTTGTTAATACTGCAGAAGCTTATTAATTTGTCCCCATTCTCATTTACTGTTCCACTGCCGCATTTCCCCATTACTCTTTCGTTATAATTATTGTGTGTTCCAACTTTCGCATTTAGGTCTCCCATTACTATAATAAGATCGTACCTGGGTACAGTTTCCATTTCCTTTTGTACCTGTTGATAGAACTCGTCCTTGATCTCTTCATCGCTGTCATTTGTTGGTGCATAGCATTGTATAATTCTGGTGTTGGTGAATCTCCCTCTCAGTGTCTTGCTCTTATTAGTCTGTTGTTAATGGGTTTCCATTCCAGTAGAGACCTTTCCATTCTATATATATATATATATATATATATATATATATATATACATATATATATATATACATATACATATACATATATATATATATGGGAGCCGCGCTGGTGTAATGGCTTCGGCGTTGTACTGGCGACCAGGTGTTCATGGTTCAAACCCGGGCGTCGGCGTTTGAAGAAATGTTTACGGCCGGAAATTTGACTGAATAGCCTGAACGGCTCCTGTGATAAACCCTCTGTGGATGGGAAGGAGCGAAGCTCCTGACCGGGTTGGAAGGAAAGTCCTCAGGTTCCCCAGCCTCGCAATGACATGTCATTGGGCCTAAGGGCTGAAAGCCCAAGTGCCGCTGGTTACGGAAAAAAAAAAAAAAATATATATATATATATATATATATATATATATATATATATAGATATATATATATAGATATATATATATATATATATATATATATATATATATATATATATATATATATACTGAAGCACATTAAAAACGCACCACTATTATGATGCCGAGAAGCTGGGGAAAAAAGTGTGGGAATGGATTTTCCCCGTGTTTGTCATGAGGTAAAGAGCGAATGGCTGCTGGAATGGAAAGTGCATGATTCAACACACGGGTTTGTGTACAGACTACATGAAAACAGTGAAAGTTACAAGTGCAACACGATTCCCAACAGCTATGACCCTGAAAATGTGTACGCCTTGTGGCAGTATACTCGGTATAAAAAGGCCGTTGAGACAAAACACCCAGTACATGTGCTTGAAATGCCACGACTATCTGAAAACCACAGCCAACGAGCCATTGGTATGTTGGAGACCGGAATGAGCTAGCGGGCCATTGCCAGAAGAATGAATTGCCACCACAGCACTATTGTACGTCTCAGTGAACGTTACGGAACCACTGGCAGTGCCCGGGATAGATTTCGGAGTGGCCAACCACGAGTTACTACCCCTGCGCAAGATCGTCATATTGTGCTGAGTCACCTAAAGAATCGTTCTCTCCTGGCAAGTCAAACAGCAGGAGCAATAGTGGGTAGACGTGGGCAAGTCTCTCGAATGACAGTAATACGACGACTCAGAGATACAGGCCTTACTGCAAGATGACCTTATGCTGGGCCAAACTTGACTCACAGACATCGTCAGCAGCGCCTGCAATGGGCAGAGCAACATGTCAGATGGACTAGACTGCAGTGGAATGCTGTCCTATTCACAGACGAGAGCAGATTCAACATATCCTTTGCTGATGGACGTATGCGGAATTGGCGACGGTGTGGAGAGCGCTTTGCAGATTGCTGTGTTCGTCAGCACAACCGATTTGGAGGTGGCAGTTTTCACATTTGGGGAGGATTCAGTTTTCACCATCTTTTGCCTCTTCACGTCTTCCGTGGAAATGTTAATGCTGTGACATATCGACATGAGGTTCTGGATGCATTGGTTGCTCCTGCGTTCACAAATTTTCCAGACGTGCAGCTTCTCCAGCACGATAACGCACGTGCGCACACCGCATGCGTTACGCAGCAATATCTACAGCAGCAGAACATTGTGACGATTGATTGGCCTGTCCTATCACCAGACATGTCCTCTATAGAACATTTGTGGGACGAGCTTGGACGCAGAGTCTACAGCCAAGGTTCTCCAGCTAATCTGCAACAGCTCGAAGCTGCTCTTACACGTGAATGGGACATGATTCACCGGAATTTCCTTCAGAGATTTGTGCGTTCCATGCGGAGCCGCTGCCAAGCTTGTATACAAGCACACAGTGGACATACCAGATACTTAGGATAGTGTGAATGAATTTTTGTATTGGTTGCATTTTTGGTTTTCTCTCTTGCCTGCACAGAATGCAATGAATTTCATTTTTTTTTTTTTTTTTTTTTTTTTTTCTTAACCAGCGGCACTTGGGCTTTCAGCCCTTCGGCCCAATGACATATCATTGCGAGGCTGGGGAGCCTGAGGACTTTCCTTCCAACCCGGTCAGGAGCTTCGCTCCTTCCCATCCACAGAGGGTTTATCACAGGAGCCGTTCAGGCTATTCAGTCAAATTTCCGGCCGTAAACATTTCTTCAAACGCCGACGCCCGGGTTTGAACCATGAACACCTGGTCGCCAGTACAACGCCGAAGCCATTACACCAGCGCGGCTCCCGAATGAATTTCATAACAACCAAATGTACAAATTAATGACCATCATGGATTCACAGGAAAATGAATAAAGATTCCAAATATGTAAACTTGTAAACACTTATATTTACATTTCACACTCTGTTCCTGGATTATACAGGTCAGGTGGTGCGTTTTTAATGTGCTTCAGTGTATGTATATATATATATATATATATATATATATATATATATATATATATATATATATATATATATATATATATATATATATATATATATATATATATATATATATATATATATATATATATAATTATGTAATTTTCCTGTGATTAATCCACTTGTGCGTTAAAAAGGTGTGGTATATGTTAAGAAAAATTACAGGCCTAGTGTGCTGCCGGCAGAAACTGCCAGCATCTGTGTACAGTTAGAGGAAAGCCAGCTTTGTAAATGTGTAGAATATTTGAGAATGATGGCAATAGATTATCTAACATTTGGAAATTACGATCATTGAATATACATACCAAGCTTCGTCTGTTTAATTCAAATGTTATCTCAGTGTTAACATACGGCTGTGAGAGTTGGAAAATAACAAAATCATTGGAGAACAAGCTGAATACATTCGAGAACAAATGTCTTAGAAAACTCATGAACATCAGTTGGAAAGAATTCAAGACTAATCGACAAATAAGAGAAGACTCTAGGCAGAAATATGTCTCCGACTATATAAGGAAAAGACGATGGTCTTATATCGGTCATGTCCTACGAATGCAAAACAACAGAATACCACTACAGGCGCTCACTTGGGTTCCTGAGGGTAAGAGGAAAAAAGGAAGACCAAAAGAAACACTCAGAAGAACAATAATAAGAGAAGGAAGAACGTTGGGATTAAACAATGTGCAAGAGCTAAGAGGAGTGGCGTCACAACGAACAACCTGGAGAGCACTGGTTTCTGCCTTATGCGCCGTGTTTGGTGCTTAAAGAATTTATTATTATTATTATTATGGCAAAAGGACGCCTGTAAGTTTGATAACGTATTTAAAGGAGTATTCTTTTAAAGGAACGACACACTTATCAGGAACATAAGAAAGGATAACAGGATTTGTTAAAATGTATTGATCAAGGTGTTACTTAGTAGTTTGTACTAGATCAAATCATTGCATGGAAGCGGATTATGGACAAGCGGATCTAAGGAAAGTGTAGTCACATTGAACTGGCTGTGAGTGGTACTGAGGTAAATTGTCCTGTGCAAATGTTAGCACAATGTCTGACACTGTTTGTTACGTCCATTGTATGTAAGGACAGAACAGTGCTGGACCATACAGGGGTTGTGATTATTTGTATTCCAGGTTTTATCCTGCAACTACCAAGATTGTACGAGACATCCACTTCTGTGGACTCTGTGGTGCGAACGTTCTTGAGGTTCATAGAACTAACCACCCTGTTTTCCCGGCCTGGAGATCCAGAACATTGTGTGATCATGGCTAGAGTCGGATGCATCTCAACCTAACAGATAAGTGGAAACGCAATTCCCCTGGTCAGCCTATCCAGAGACTATATATAAATAAATAAAATACAAATAAGGAACAAACACTATCATCATATTTGAAGGTTTATACAGTTTGACCCTACCTTTGATTGTCGATACACCCTAGCTCATTTCAGAGAAGAGGGTATTTCTTGTAAGACCAGTCTCTTATCTGGCACTATCCTGGTATCATCTGATACATCTTTTTGTCCAGGATATCTTACATTTTAATAACATCTGAACCTCTCGCGACAATTGGTACTCGGCATTTATAACAGCAAAAAATTATAAATTTTTATTTTTGTTATCTCAGTGTAATTATAATTTAGTGCTGATTTTTTTTTTTTTATGTACTTAATTGAAAGGACACTTGGGGCTTCGGGATATCGGAAGAGAATATGTGGTGGAACAATGTTAACACAACTCACTTGGTCGAACAATGTTAACACAACTCACTTGGTCGAACAATGTTAACACAACTCACTTGGTCGAACAATGTTAACACAACTCACTTGGTCGAACAATGTTAACACAACTCACTTGGTCGAACAATGTTAACACAACTCACTTGGTCGAACAATGTTAACACAACTCACTTGGTCGAACAATGTTAACACAACTCACTTGGTCGAACAATGTTAACACAACTCACTTGGTCGAACAATGTTAACACAACTCACTTGGTCGAACAATGTTAACACAACTCACTTGGTCGAACAATGTTAACACAACTCACTTGGTCGAACAATGTTAACACAACTCACTTGGTCGAACAATGTTAACACAACTCACTTGGTCGAACAATGTTAACACAACTCACTTGGTCGAACAATGTTAACACAACTCACTTGGTCGAACAATGTTAACACAACTCACTTGGTCGAACAATGTTAACACAACTCACTTGGTCGAACAATGTTAACACAACTCACTTGGTCGAACAATGTTAACACAACTCACTTGGTCGAACAATGTTAACACAACTCACTTGGTCGAACAATGTTAACACAACTCACTTGGTCGAACAATGTTAACACAACTCCCTTGGTCGAACAATGTTAACACAACTCACTTGGTCGAACAATGTTAACACAACTCACTTGGTCGAACAATGTTGACACAACTCACTTGGTCAAACAATGTTGACACAACTCACTTGGTCGAACAATGTTAACACAACTCACTTGGTCGAACAATGTTAACACAACTCACTTGGTCGAACAATGTTAACACAACTCACTTGGTCGAACAATGTTAACACAACTCACTTGGTCAAACAATGTTGACACAACTCACTTGGTCAAACAATGTTGACACAACTCACTTGGTCGAACAATGTTGACACAACTCACTTGGTCGAACAATGTTGACACAACTCACTTGGTCGAACAATGTTAACACAACTCACTTGGTCGAACAATGTTAACACAACTCACTTGGTCGAACAATGTTAACACAACTCACTTGGTCGAACAATGTTAACACAACTCACTTGGTCGAACAATGTTAACACAACTCACTTGGTCGAACAATGTTGACACAACTCACTTGGTCAAACAATGTTGACACAACTCACTTGGTCAAACAATGTTGACACAACTCACTTGGTCAAACAATGTTGACACAACTCACTTGGTCGAACAATGTTGACACAACTCACTTGGTCAAACAATGTTGACACAACTCACTTGGTCGAACAATGTTAACACAACTCACTTGGTCGAACAATGTTAACACAACTCACTTGGTCGAACAATGTTAACACAACTCACTTGGTCGAACAATGTTAACACAACTCACTTGGTCGAACAATGTTAACACAACTCACTTGCTCAAACAATGTTAACACAACTCACTTGGTCAAACAATGTTGACACAACTCACTTGCTCAAACAGTTCTTTTTTTTCCCTCCATGGGACAACGGGAGGGAAGCGCCTGTTTGGCAGCTCAGTTTCAGAAGTGCGCCCCCCCCCCCTCCACCACCAATTTTCCTATAAGCCAAACTAGTGTGAAATCTAACGCATATCAGCACAACACACACACACACACACACACACACACACACACGCTAAGAATACTTTCAAGCACATATTAAGAAAAACCCACACTAACTTCGCCACTGCACTTAAATCTATTTGAGATATCCCGTTAAATTAAGCAGACAACAGCACATGGCTTCAACAGATTCAGTCAACAAGAACAGTAGTATATTCAGTGAAAAAAAGTACATCAAATACTTACGTAGTTCTTCCACCAGACGTAGAACTCTTATGTGTTTGTCAAAAATAAATTTGAATGCACCAAGTTCCAAGCTGATATCTGGTATAGTTGGCAAGGTGGTAGTGAAGATACGTCCCCCAACCCGGTTTGAGTACTCAAACAACTCTACAGTTAAGTTCGCATTCCGTAACTTGTAGGCGGAGTAAGTCCCTGAAGGTCCTGCCCCAACAATAGCCACACCCACTGAGCGGTCACAATGTTTCCCTTGTTTGAAACGAACAAAAGTGGCGCTGTTACTTTATTCAAATAGCGGGACAAATTGGGAAGAGGAATTTCCTGCAGACTCATGATGATGACGTAATTAAAAGTCATAATGATGAAAGAATCATGGAGATATGCGGAAATGCAGTCTTCTACGAGAATCCCGGGGAAGCTACAATACTAATAATCTAAGGTTCTTGGCAGCTGACTGGTAATGCAATCAGTAACCATCCTACCTCGAGGCATCTTGTAGGGTAGCAACAAATTGTCTCCACTTTGCTCGGTCGGCAGGCGACATTCATCCTTCGAGTGGCGCCCCAGCTCTGATGCATGCTTTGCAGCAATCATTATTTCTTCCCATCCTTTTATTATCTTTCTTTTCTCCCTCATTTATCGGCAATCATCTTTTCGTTTTTTCATATCGACAGGCGTACTCTCCTTCTGGATCACAACAACCTGGTCATGGTTGCTAGGTGCGGTCACTGGTCGCATGTTGTTATCTATAATTGAGAAAACTGAATACTTCGACGAGGTGGTAACAATAGATTAGGGGGTTAAAACACCTCAGTGACCTGGTCGCTTATGAGAAGCATGTAAGTTGGACGGTCGTGTAGGGCAAGATACTGTGCTACTCTGTCTGACCAGACTCTAGAATTACCTAGTTTGTATCCGCCCATCTAGAGAGATGAGACGCGAGAAAAATTGTAAAATTAGGACAGGGACAGACCACCGCACTGCTCGGAAAATGTTCACGCAATTAGTTCCGCCAGTACAGGAAAATCAACGAACTTATCCCACCTCTTTTAATAAACAACCCTCCCCGATAATAAAAGATGCGTAGGACTGAGTGATATAAATTAAGATACCCCTATAGTAGTAATTAGTTAAGTAAACATATTAACCAGGGGAAAAAAATGTGCATGGGCAAATTTTTTGGATATAGGACTTACATATGAAAACCTCTCTCTCTCTCTCTCTCTCTCTCTCTCTCTCTCTCTCTATATATATATATATATATATATATATATATATATATATATATATATATATATATATATATATATATATATATATATATATATATATATATATATATATATTTCTACATACATGATATATATATATATATATATATACCAACGGGCTGATCACCCGTTTGCCAGTCACTTCGATTACGGAAACAACAGCAAATGGATTGATTTGCCGTTGCCCTAAAGACGCCAATAGGCGTGATGGGAAACAATGGCAAAGAAAACCTATCTGCTGTTGCCCTAAGACGCCACTAGGCATAATGGCCACTGACTGCTTTGACGGTCGGTGGCTAAGGACGGAAGAAGAAGAAGAAGAAGAATATATATATATATATATATATATATATATATATATATATATATATATATATATATATATATATATATATATATATATATATATATATATATATATATATATATATATATATATATATATATATATATATATATATATATATATATATATATATATATATATACGAGGGACGGTCAAAAAGTAATGCCTCGTAATTTTTAATTTCATTCAATAGGCAAGAAAACAGATAAAATTTCACATTGAAATGTAGCCCCAAGTCTGAACTTCAAAAATTTATTTCTCAATGTAGTCTCCGTTATTTGTTACAGTTTTTGTCCATCTTCTCACAAGGGCATGTATCCCCGCACGGTAAACATTTGTCCTGTTTCCTAAACCACTGGCGTACAGCGTTTAGCGGTGTGTGGCGTGGCATTATCGTGCAACAGTAGTGCAGTTCTCTGATCTTTTAATGGGTATAGTCGCCGAAGACGAACTCTAAGCTTCTTCAAAGTTTCAATGTAACGGTCTGCATTCACCATGTTTCCCTGTCCCAAGAAGTCGAGAAGAATCACACCCTTCTCATCCCAAAACACGGAAGCCATAACTTTCCCTACAGATGGTGAACTTTTGAGCTTCTTTCTTGTCGGCTATGTTGTGTGATGCCATTCCATTGTCTGCCTCTTGGATTCTGGTTTTTAAAAAATGAACCCAAGTCTCATCACCTGTCACAATATTCGATAAAAACTCTTCTCCTTCAGTTTCGTAACGGTGCAGGAGGTTGATGGCTATGGTTTTCCTTCGGCATTGAGGAATTCTATGACATAACGTTGTTTTCACCGAATGTTTTTGGCAGCCATTTTTAAACTGTTACAGTGGTGCCACCTGTTACTGAAACAGGTTGGTAATGCTATACAGTGCAGAAGAGTGTTTGAGAAATCCTGCTAAATTTACAAATTGCACACCGATGCAGTATTTACATACATAAAAAATAGGAGGCATTACTTTTTTACCTTCCCTCGTATATATATTTACGTATATGTGTGTGTTTGTGTGTAAATATAAATCCCTAGTTGCAGTTGATAACTTGGTTGATTGAAATTTGACGTTTGCACCGTTATAAACTTATTTTATATACCCATATAAAGGTTGGGATGGGAGGATCCATGTACACGCCGTTGAGACATATCGGTAATATGGTGTTAGGCCCATATTTTCTTGACCATCGGCACACTAGAGGTGACGTGGTCAGCATCACACCGGCCGCCTTAACCCTCCTACAGTTGCTCTGGTACCCAATTATTAAGATATATCAAATTATCTCTATAACTTATTGAATTACCTTCAGCTGGGGGCTCAATAAACACGAGTCTGTTGTCATATAGTGACAAATAGTTATCTCTCAGAGGTGCAGTGGGGATACAGTTTTTACAAAAATCAAGAATGCACAGCTTTTTTTGCAGTGGCCTTCCTTAGATCCTGCGAGACTCCTTAAAATAGGCACCCAATCCTCCTATTTATCTCACTGCCAGTAGTAATTCTTGAACGAAGGTTACTACCTTCCATAAACTCATTCGTATACTGTCTGGCCACCATTCGTGTTCCAACTACGGCAGACCAAGGGAGATAAGCGCCAAAATTGATGATGGTGTTCAGCCACATAATTCTAAGTATTTTCCCCTAGACAGGTTGTGTGGAAAGAGGACAGTTTAGATATTTCCTTTTCTCTTACTCTCCAGCATTCTGCACTGTAGAGAAGTACGGGAATTAAGCAACTCTCGTACATTTTTCATTGAGTGTTTGTACTGTACTGGGAAGATTTCCAGATGTTGTTTAAATCAGCAAAGGCTGTTCTGGATTGATTCATTTTGGTTAACGATGTCTTTGCTTGTTCCTCCATCTGGTGTTACTATACTTCCTAAGTATGTAAATGTGTTTGTATTTCCTAGCTCTTGGTCCCTTATTTTTATGGGTGCAGGATTTCTTACACTGAGTGTCATGACGTGTGTCTTCATCAGATTAATGTTTAGCCCCACCTGTTGGCTGTGGTTATTCAGTCGGACTTTTTTTTTTTCCTTGGGTATGTTGATGTGAGTTTGCAAATAATGCAATGTCGTCTGCGCATTCTAGATTCGCCAGTGTAGAGAATGTTGTCCATCTTATTCTTCTAGGGGTATCTTCTGTTGTCTGGTGAATCACCCAGTATGTGACAGTTAAAAAGAAAGTGGTTAATATTGGGCACCCCAGCCACAATTCTGTTTTCACCTCGAATGTTAGGTTTCTCTGCCTAACACTGCATGTGAAATTTTCATACAGGTTTTTAATGATGAACTTAAACGCATGACTTTTGTGAAATGGGAGTGATAAATTCTTGCAAGAACATAAGAAATATGAACTATTAAAATGAGACAGGGAACGGCAAACAACAATAACTGTATATTTTATAACAAACGATCAGCAATATAGAGGTAAACACACTTAGGCCTCTAGTTGGAAACTAACATGCAGTGACAGTAGTCAAACGAGAAACGAATGTTTATCTATCCTACACTGTGGTTTTTTAAACAGTGAGAGGCCCATAACTGGATTCTAAGGGGTCGTTACATATCCTAACATTTAAAATGTAATATTTTTAATTATGCTCATATGTAAAATTAGCCTTCATAGGACAATCAAAGTGATCCATGACCTCCATCAGACAATCAAAGGGATCCATGACCTCCATCAGACAATCAAAGGGATCCATGACCTCCATCGGACAATCAAAGTGATCCATGACCTCCATCAGACAATCAAAGAGATCCATGACCTCCATCAGACAATCAAAGTGGTCCATGACCTCCATCAGACAATCAAACGGATCCATGACCTCCATCAGACAATCAAAGAGATCCATGACCTCCATCAGACAATCAAAGTGGTCCACGGGAACGGTTAAGAGAAAGAAGGGGGAGAGAAAGGTCAGTTGATGATATTGAAAAATAACAGAAATATTTGCTTAATTAATGGAAACTTTGAGGAAGATGAAAACGTTAACAGCTGTTATAACACAGTTTGATGACGACATCCGCAGTAAATGTCTTGTGCCTCGTTACCTGATGTTTCATCATCCATAAGGGCCACAGTTTCTTTTGGTAGCCAACATAGAAGTCTCACAAGCAAAGATACGGTAAGGAAGGACAACATCTTCCTGTACAAAATAAATGTTAATAATTAACTTTCTTTTTTCTCAATTAATACACGCGCGCACACACACACACACACACACACACACACACACACACGCGCACACACACACACACACACACACACACACACACACACACACACACACACACACACACACACACACACACACACACACACACACACACACACACACACACACTGTCGTGGTTGAGTTAGAGTGTAGAGTATTTGTCGAGTTGGACAACAGTAGTGAAATCGACAAGGGATAGTGGACTGACAGAGTTATAGATTACACACACAGAAAGGTGTAAATAGGAGATGGACTTGAGACAACCTGGAAGAAGATTTATCAAAATGATCTCTCTCTCCAAGCCTCAACTCACTTATGTCTGTCTCAGCACCTCCTACTCTCACTCTTTTCTCTTATCATACATAGAGATTATAGTAAAGAGCTAAAAACAAGTTACTTATGGATGGAAAGGTCGTGAACAGCGTATTAATAAAGGGGTAAACTTTATTAAATGAAGAAAAGCATGAAAATAATGCATCTCATCATAACATCATAAATGACATCAAAAATCATCAGCAATCATCAATAATCATCAATAGTCATCAAAGTCATCAATAGTCATCAAATACGCAAAATACACCAACAAACACACACACACAGACCGCCGACATGAACCTGTAGAACACAGAGAGATAAATAATCGAGTGACAGTCCTTCGGTTTTCGGGGACCAGCTGAAGTAACTCCAGTAAGTGGTGTTTTCGTTATATCCTCCATCGGTGATGGAATTAACCTGAATAACATCACTGTATAGGCGCTATCGTTGGTGACTCCCCCCTACTGGCGCGAGGTGGGTTGGTAGACTCTATTTACCTCCTGTTTACCAGAAAGAATAAACTTGCGTGGCAGTCCGTCCGTTTTCGGGAACCAGATGAAATAGTCCAGACAGTGTCTTACTCGTAGATCCTTCGTGAGGGACTATGCCTACAAAACTGTCCTTGTTGGTACTATCATTGGTGACTCTCCCTACTGGCGCGAGGTGGGCTGGGGGACGCTGTTTATCTACTGCTGACCAACTGATTGAACTGGGCGACAGCCTGTCCGCTTTTCGGGGACCAAATGTACTAGCTCCAGGAAAGAGTCTTACGTGCAGATGTCCTTCATGAGGGACTAAACCGCATACCTTTCCTTGTTGGTGGTGGACGTTGGTGACCTCTTATCGCGTGAGTGGGGCTGGTACTCTGTCTATATTTGGCTGGCTGCTACTAAGGGCGAGGTTCTACATAATCCAGAAATAAGCTATAGGTCGAAGTCACTTGAGGACAACTGATCCCAAGGCGCACTTATCCGGCGCTAGAATTGGCATTAAATCCGGTTTTGGCTGGTAACTGTGGTTTGGCTGAGTGCCCCGTTTAGGCATACAGAGACTGGTGAATTGAATTCTGCTATAGACATGCTGGGCTGGTTTGAGATTTTGGAAGCCGCAATGCCCTGACTGGTAATCCAATAGGCGAGTAGGGAACTACTACTGAAATAGACGTTTTCAGATTGTTGCGTTGGCTCATTTCACAATGCGTGAGCTGAACTCCCGTGAGAGGGAAATAGCGTTGACAAAGGGTTGTTGTTTCAGGTACTGAGGTGACACTCGTGGGGCTAGATATTCTCAGAATCCCTCTAGAGCGAAGAGACGGTGACATTCTTCGTCTGACTGGAAACTAGACTAGCACTTCGGTATCCCCTGAAACTGAGACCAAAAAGAGACACCCTTTTACATCAAGCAAAAAATAAATCACACTAACTTTATACAGAAAGTTTCGCTCCACTATGGGATTAAATTTATTGTAGTTATTGCTATGATAGTTTAGGGCTGTCTTTAACCATGTCTCCTGTTCCTTAAAAATATCAATTATCAACACGCGCCCGCATAGGCTTAATATCTATTGTACATCCATGTACCTGTCAGTAACATGTTCTAACAGCAAAATCTACTCCTCTTCTCCAAAATAAACATACAGCTGAATGGTTATGTTATTCATCTTACAACATTAAATGAATTTACATAAGCAGATTACATCATGTGACATTACACAAATAAATCGTATGTCCCCTTGGGGAAATATATTAATATTCCACAAAATGAGTAAAAAGAAAATGCAATGTTCTTGCTATAATACAGTTGTGACTGAGTCATAAGGTAAAATGTTTTCCATGGCTGGTGGCTGCTCCTGTGAAAGTTATGGCTAGAGTCTAGCTACACAAGTAAGCATATCAAATTTCTCCCCAGCCACTAAAAATATCTATCCACAAGGAATAAGCGACTATCTCCCATAATTCAGTGTTTAAGTGCATAATCCACCTCTGACATTATCTTACAGAAATGACAGTTAATTTAGCCTATTCTTAACCCATGATAAGCATCTGTGGACTGATTCTACGCCTAGTGAGTGTCTGTTATTGTAAGTTTAACATTTAACCCATGATAAACCAAAAACAGCTTAAACACCACTTAATTAAGGCTGAATACGACACAACACTATCACTGAAGTAAATTACTGGGAGAAGTCCTCACGTTCCTATCAGATATATATATATATATAAAGCTAACATGAATCTAATATAATAATTATAAGATATGTCAACTCACCCCGAAAATGACTAGAGAAAGGCCTTAACATTTTATTAGTTCTGTTAAAGTCTGCCTAATCTCATGATGGTCCATCTCGGGCCAGGAAATCCTACGAGTGTGTTTGACGTAGTAAAATTTCAAGTCTTATAGCTTACAAACCATTCTACCCAGGACACCTGCATAGCCTTATTCTACAGATGTATCGGCGTAATGCGTAATACCGGGTAAGACAAAAGGTTTCAGAAGCAACAACTTTGCGAAAATTCCCCCAGAGAGACAATCATAATATTATGTGCTCTTTGCTCATCTAAGGGCAAACAACAAAGACTAGCAGCGGGTTTATCTCCCCCTGTTTCAAGGATGCATAATATTATGATCACTAGCAGCGTTCTGAAGGCCAAACACCTGGACCCTTTCGCTCGTTCAAACACTTTACGCGTAAGAGAAATTCTTCTGATCAGGCAAGCGCCAGGTGCGTTTGATGTAATATTACCGCTGCGCTGACCGTTTCTGACCAGTGGGGGATTTCCACTGAAAGCCTGAACGTAAACACCTCGGGTGGGGTTTGAGAAGGAGAAAATGAAAGAAAATGAGAATACAAATGATTAGGAAAACAAAACATTAAAATGGCAAAATAAATTTCTGTCTACGTCACACACACACACACACACACACACACACACACACACACACACACACACACACACACACACACACACACACACACACACACACACACACACACACACACACACACACACACACACACACACACACACACACACACACACACACACACACACACACACACACACACACACACACATTTAAAGAGATATTCTGCTCTCATTAATGATTAGTTCACGAAATAAACCTGATTTTCCATCATTTGATAAACTTTATATACTATAGTCTTAGCATAAGGAGGAAGTCTTGCTAAACTCAAGTCAAACAAAAATATGAGTTATTTCCACATATTGCAATTACCCTCAATCATCTTTGCCGTTCCCTGCAAAGCACAAGGTTACGGTTGTTGCTTGTCAATTATTTTCTTTCTGTTTGTTTGTCTTTGCCCCTTAAAAATGTGATAATGAATCACGAGACTGATGGGAAGATCATGTAGTCGACATACGTCTGCTGCTGAGGTCAGTTCAGCTAAGCCTGTCGTTGGGCAGCCGATATAGCCAGGAGGACAGACGTTTAGCTATTTTGTAGTTTTTTTGTGTGTGTGGCCATTATTGTTACCAGCAAAGTATAGCAATGTATCCCTGCTGTTTCTGTGCAACATTTTGTCAGGTGTTTGTTATAAGTCGAACCCAGTTAATATTAGCACGTAATCATGGAGTCTTGTCCAGTTGTCAGCTTCGCAGTTAGATTAGACCTTGCCGTGTTGACGCCATTTTCATAACCTGCTGTAAGGCTTTGTATTGCTGTTTCGCAGTTTTCCATGATGTCCTCTCATGCCGTATTTCGGCTATGTCGATTTTTACCAAATAAACAGGGATTAGGAACTAGCTGTGTTTTTTTTAAATCAAAGTATGGTACTAAGATGTGTGGTCGCCTAGCTTGTGCTGAGCCTTATGTAGTATGTCTGTCTTCTTATTATAAACCCACGCAATTAGTATTTTTACATCTGGGGGCTCGTTCTTTTTGTTTTGGAATGAGAGAATCCGTAGTTTTATCATGTACGTTCAGTATATATCAATGTGAACCCCACAAATAGATATGAGATATGGTTATATGAGATCATGATCTAAAACGAATAACTACATAAACCACAGCTTCAAGAACGCGTGGAGTGCTTACATGCTTGCATTCTGCATGTGAGCCAACAACAATGATAGCTTCATGGTCTTTAATGAGAGGGCAAGGGGCATTTATTCATTAATTAACTGGTATGCAGTACGGAAGCAATTATTAGGAAGGATGTTGCCAGTTAGGAAGCTGTAACAATTATATATAATATTTACAACACATTATGTCCGTCCAGTGTTGCCACTAAGGATTTCTGATGACACAAATAAGAACATGACTACTGCTCACTCAGGTGTGTCGTAGGTGATGTCGTGAATTATTCTAATCCCCATATATAAATTAAAACGTAAATGCAAAGCATAACAAATAAATTTAATAAAAGGAAAGAAGAATGGTAAAGAACAGTGCTGTCACAATGACTGTACTCGAAATCCCCCTTGTTTTCTACTTCGTCGGCAAATTGTAACGCTTTCACGTTGATAGTAAAAGCCTACTGTGTCGCTGCACGCTTTCTTCAATGAAACGTGTACTGTATTTCTTGGAAAAACCTTGAGATACGCAAGCTGATCAATGACCTAAATTTAATATTTCATTCATTCCATTTTATACACGGTGTAACTAAAAGACAGATGGACTAAAGGATAGAGAGAAGGGAGAGGCAGAAAGCAGGGACACCTGCAACACTAAACACGCGTCGCGCGATACACAATTGCTGCCATCACGCGTGTAAGGCCACATGCACTAACTTTATTTCAAATCGACAGTGATAAAATTCACTACCCATACCAGAGTTAGGTTTTAAAATCCTGAAAAACGCTTATTGGGAATTATGACATTATACCGGTTTACGTTTGAAAACATGACAGTACCCAGACACCACATGGGGATTGAAGTGAACAGGAGGTGGTAGAAAATGCACATTTTGAACGCAGCCACCTAGCTCCCTTAAATTGAGATATTTGGATTCCTTAGGGTTTGCTGACAAAGAATATGTAAAACGTTACGCAAATAGTCTAGGAATTACCAAGTTATGGCCAAAATAAAATAGTGGGGGTGCCTGACAGCATGAAATCATTTCTGCTCATAAAATTTTTTTTATAACGTGTTTGAAAAAACATTACGTTACGGAAATAGCCTACCATGTTAACTCCTATTTGATTGGAGCGCAACAAATGAAAGACTAAACACGATTGGTCGGACTATAAATACTATCTTGTGTTGTCAGGGGAAACGTGAGAAAGGGGTACTTTTTTGAAAAGATGTGTAGACATGGTTTGATTGGGTAGAGCTACGAATATACTCAATTCAGAGCGTCTGTTCATTGCCACATCTTGTAATAAACCTACTAAGAAACAGTACGTTGAGCACCAGTGTATATTTTTTATAAAATAAAGCCTGGGACATCGGCAGATCGGAGTTGTGCTATATTCATTGCCAGTCAACGAAACTGTTTATTATTATTTCCATGAATTGTGGTAAGCTTGAAATATTCAATATCTTTTAATGAAAATTGAATGTAAATTGATAATTTATGTCTGTATATATGTGCGGTTCAGTAGCGAACATGATGTAAAGCCTATAGTGCTCCAGCCTGAACAAAAGGTGTCGGAGGAAAGTAAAACTGCATGGAATGGCCAACCAGTACACTGACACCTAGATTATTAACTAGAAAGAAATAATGCTGGAATTGCAGAGGCGTAGTAACCATTAGGGAGGGAAATACTGGTATAAAGTATTTCAGATGAAGCTGACAGTTGGCCTAACGCTCTGAACTCAATGTTTGTGATGTATTGTGCTCAGTGTAGAAATGGAGTATAAATTAGTTCTGACGTAGAAGGTACAACCTTCTTGTTTCAGGGACCGTGGTCTTAAAGTTATTGAGCAGCACCTGGTCAGAGCTTTGCTGAAGCCAGAGGTGGACAGCATACTCCTTGGTCCATATAGCAACCAGTGGGGTGGCTCCAGAACTCATTTAAATAATCGAGCAGAGGAGTCTTTTACTGCAGTCATCACGCAAGATAAGAGAGTGTGGCCATGGAGCTCAACATTATGTACCCCCATCTTAAAATGACATTATAAACTAAAATTAAGAGGGGAATTTAATTGTTTTAATACCAGGAACTGAGAACATCTCCAATACTAGTTCCAATAGAAACAAACTATTGAAGTCATGATGACAAATACCAACAGAGCTTGAACAAAACAAAACCAGTATTACCTCATATTACCACTACACAACTGACACACATAGGATACCATTAATAATATATGTCACTACAAGAATCATATTAATAAATTCTGTACATATAACTTGTAATTAAAATTGATTGTGATTCCTGGTTCCCTTTGTATTTGAATCAGGACACATATACATTCATGACAGCACTGAATACATATTGTTATTTGAAAAGTTATCAGTGACTCCTTTAAGATATCCTCTTAGAGTGTTATATGTATGTGAGTGTCACAGTGTTGTCAAGTGTGGTGGAATAAATTAAATTGTTTATCTGTCTGTTGTTGTTATGACTTACACTTCATCATACACATACCCTAGACATATAACGTAGTCATCACACTATTCCAGAATAATTCTGACTGAGGTATACATATGTGGCAGTAAGTAAGGTTATCTATAATACACTACTCTTATTAGATATAGATACCTTCACAGCTGATCTCAGTCAGTACACTAAGTCCCCTATAAATATTTATAACATCCCACTTTACCACAGGTGACCACTAATATGAGGTTGTAAATGGGGTTGGCAACCTCATCATGTCAAATAAAGTGCCAAATAAACCACAACCGCAGGAGATTGTAAATGTTTGGTGTAGGCTTCCTGGCAAGGACTAGTTGTAAAGGTGGCTGCTTGCTCCATTTTACGCCAAAAAAAGGAAAGTGAAGACGATAAACATTTTATTTCCTAGTTATAACTTAACAGCTTTTCAGCGTGATATTTCTATCCATTAATTAAAAACACAAATGATGCAGCTGGAGTATCTAGTACAATTAAAATACCGCTCTATTATCCTCCTGCAGAAATCAGGGACACGTTATACGACACAACTGCGCTCAATTGTAACAGTGTTTGCGCATTCAAAAACGCAATTTTACAAAAGAAACAAAAATTGTAAAGTTATCACGAGATTCAAACCAGCGCACACCTAGTAGAAAAACCGCCGCTCTGTTGGAATGAAATCGGATAATTGAATATCTGGTACTTTTATGGCGACCGAGGTATCGTTGTGTTAACAAATTGTTTTATGAGCTGACACTATGAGATATCGATTACTAATAGCGTTAATTATTCTTTATTGATGTAAAGCAAAGTGACTGTATATAAACAGCAGGTAATTTCCCTTACCTAATTTATGAAAATTAACTTCGCGTACTATATCACAAGGTAAACTAAAAAGGTGGTCTCAAAGCAGATAATGTCGTAGTTGATTGAAATATTAGACTCCACTACACTCGATCTCACCTTTCTTGGGTATATGAATGGTTTCCTTCCTCGCTGCCTTTGCGGTATCTTACTCAAGGGAAGAGTCGGGCGCCCAATTACAGTTAGATAGACTAGAGTGTAACGCTACCAGGTTTAGAACCTGGTAAATTTGCCTCTAGAAGCAAGCGCTCTGCCACTCAACGCTAAAAATGAAGTAGAAACAATAGTAGTAGTAGCCCCTTCAGTCATAACTGACTATGGAAATGCGCCCCTTCAGTCATAACTGACTATGGAAATGTGCCCCTTCAGTCATAACTGACTATGGAAATGCGCACCTTGGGCCCTCAGCTGTGTTTTTCACTAGTGTTCCCTTCGTCGTGTTCTGTTCTCTTCTGCTTATGAGAGCTTCTTTTCGCCAATTCTGAATTGGCGCCGTTGGGAACATCGCCACTTGGTGCGATCGGCAGTTTCATCGTCCCAGGTACTGGATTTATTTAAAGTGTCTTTGCATCTACCTTACACACAAATTTTTAACCTCCACTATGGTTGCCCGACTATTCGTGTGCCTCTGCCAGTTGTCCATAGATATTATCTTTCGGGATGACACCATCTGTCATGCGTGTCACGAGTTGTCTCCCCTTAGCTCTGTAGTAGTGGTCCAACAGTGGCCAAAACTCAAGAGTATCTAATGTGGGTCTTCAAAGTTGTTGACCTTCGCACAAGATTACTTTTGGCAGAGTTGTAGGTAGAAGGATAATGATGCTTCTACCCCAAGGGTATGCTCACAAGATATTTAGAAAAGCTAGAACAATGCTGCATGAGGCTGAGCAACTGTTAACTCTAGTATCAGCCATCAACTTTTGTGAAGGAAATGGTTTTCTTATAATTCGTCAGCTCGTTCAAGCCCCCAGCTGAGTTAATTCAGCGAAATTCCTCTTATTATTATCGTATATTTAAGTGTATTTAAGCAATCAGACGTACGGATTTGCCTGAAGGAAACGATAGATCTGTTTTCTTATAATTCGTAGAAAATAGTCACGCAAAGTTGGAAGAAGATATGCTTCTGTAGTGGTGCTACTCCTTCAGACTCAGGTTTAATGTCGTGCCACATATATTTTTAAGGATATTTAAGCAATTGTCTGTGACGTTGGACTGTATGATGTAACGGGTAAATAGAAGCACGATATCACGTGTGACAATTAAAAGTAGAAAATAGTTCGACGTAAAGTGAATGCTTCTGGAGAGTAGTGGTGCTACTCCTTCAGCCTACCTGGTTGTCGTGGAATATTCTAATCCACATATATAAATTATCAAGTAAATATGAAGCCTAACAAATAAAATTAATAAAGAAAAGAGCAATGGTAAATAACAGTGCTGTCACAATGACTGTACTCGAAATCCCCTTGTTTTCTACTGCGTATGCAAATTGTAACGTTTCACGTTGATATTAAAGGCCTTCTGCAACATACACGCGTTTCCCAAACACACGATAAAATGTGCTGCCTTTCTAAGAAAAACCTTGAAATATGCAAGTTGACCTAAATTTTAAATTCCATTCATGTCTTTTTCTACACTATGTTACCAAAACGAACGAACAGATGGCCAAAAGGATAAAGAGAGAGGGAGGGCTGAAAATCAGGAACGCATGCAACACGCGTCGCGCGATACACAAATGCTGCCATCACGCGTGTAAGACTACATGCACTAACTTTTTTTCAGACGGACAGTGATAAAATACATTACCCTTCCCAGAGTTAGGTTTTAAAATCATAAAAAACGCTTATTAGGAAAGATAACAATAGATGGGTTTACGGTTGAAAACATAACAGTACCCAGACAGCACATCTTCGAAACAGGAGGTAGAAGAAATTGCATATTTTGAACGCAGCCACGTAGCTCTTTTAAATTTGGATATTTGGGTTCCTTAGGGTTTGCTGACAAAGAATATGTAAAACGTTACGCAAATAGTCTAGGAATTAACAAGTTATAACCAAAATAAAATATTGGGGATGCCTGACAACATGAAATCATTTCTGCTCATAAAATTTTTTTTATAACGTGTTTGAAAAACCTCACGTTATAGAATTAGCCTACCATGTAAACTCCAAATTGATTGGAGCGCAACAAATGAAAGACGAACCACGATTGGTCGGACTATAAATACTATCTTTCGTTGTTAGGGGAGACGGGGGAAGGTAACATTTTTTCAAACACTTGTCGAAACGGGGCCTCATTGGCTAGACTCGCTGATATAATCACTTAGGAGCGTTAGTTCGAAACCACTTGTTTAAATAAGCTTGATAAAGCGACAGTGCGTTGAAGCCAGCTCACATTTTTGCTAAAATAAAAGCCTGGAACATAAGCAGATGGAAATTTGTGCCAGTAATTGTGCCAGAATTCATTGCTAATCAACGTATCTGTGTTTATTTCCATGAAATTGTGGTAAGCTTGAACCATTCAGTATCTTTTAATGAAAAATTGAATGTGAATTGTTAATTTATGCCTGTATATATATGTGTAGTTCAGTGGCAAACGTGAGGTAAAGCCTATAATGCTCCAGCCTGAACAGAGGGTGTCGGAGGGAAGTAAAACGGCATGGAATGGCCAAATAGTACACTGACACCTGGATGATTGATTAGAAAGAAATAATGCTGGAAGTGCAGAGGCGTGGTAACCATTAAGGAGGTAAATACTGGTATAAAGTATTGCAGATGAAGCTGACAGTTGGCCTAACGCTCTGAACTCAAGGTTTGTGATGTGTTGTGATCAGTGTAAAAGAGAGTATAAGTTAGTTATGAAGTAGAAGGTACCTGACACACATAGGATATTTGTAATAATATATGTCACTACTATATTCATATTGGTAAATTCTGTATATATAACTTGTAATTTAAATTGATTGTGATTCCTGGTTCCCTTGTAGTTGAATCAGGACACATATTCATTCATGCCAGTAATGAATACATATTGTTATTTGAAAAGTTATCAGTGACTCTTTTAAGATATCCTTGTAGAGTGTTATATGTATGTGAGTGTCACAGTGTTGTCAAGTGTAGTGGAATAAATTAAATTGTTTATCCGTCTGTTGTTGTTATGACTTACACTTCATCATACACATACCCTAGACACATAACGTAGTCATCACACTATTCCAGAATAATTCTGACTGAGATATATAGATATGTGGTGGCAAGTAAGGTTATCTATAATACACTACTCTTAATAGATATAGATACCTTCACAGCTGATCTCAGTCAGTACACTAAGTCCCCTATAAATATTTATAACATCCCACTTCACCACACTGGTGACTAACTTTTAGTAAGACAATGTTTCCCCGCCCTCCAATGTTTGTAAAAGACTTTAATCTAATACTCAGTAAGGGACAATACAGTTACTACACCAAAATGACATTTAAAGGGAAGGCGTTCTGAGCAGCACAAGAATAAGTTTTCTGGGTTTTTATTAACCATTTGAAAAAACTGCACAACATCCTACTTGGCAAAATGCGAAGAAAAAAAACACGGTAAACCCCGTGTACCTTCTCTGAAAATAAACAATGTCGGAAGGATACACAGCAAAGAAAATGAACCTCCAAAAAACAGTATCCCCAAGAGAAAAAAAACACTGTGGCCACCTCACTCTACTTCCTTCCTACGCTCACACGGACACATCTTAAGTTTTCTCGAACCACTCCCGCACTTAAAACTAAAAGTTATAATACATTCTTGCTGTCACCTGGACAGGGGTCCCCATTCCAATAAAATTAGACGACCTTGTTTGCCTTATTAGATGATAAATCCAAAACTGAGAAGAAACTTATGTGGGTCAACACTGTCCGGCGGGACTTAGTAATCCACTTTTACCAGGAGGTAAGCTCCAGGGGGAAATAGTAACATGTAACTCCCACAGTGCGACTACTGCAGTAACTCCGAGTGAACAAAAGGTGGTGAACTGGGAAAAGGCTTAATTCCAGCACACGAATATTATCCGAATGCGATGATCTAGTGGTAAGTTCACGTGAGAACTTTCAGAGGCTGTCACTAGCTGGTTCTTTCTGGGTTATTTAGTTGAATTATCTCCTACAACCGGGTGGTAAATGGGTTACACCAATATTGCCTGTATGGATGAATGGCAAATTATAACAGCTCGTGAATGAGGCTGTATGAGCTGCGCGGCCGTAATTAATCCACGAAATAGCCGCCAGAGGTAGCAAGTTGGCAGTTAATCCGTCAGTAACGAAAAATGAGGCCTAGTAAATGCTAGAGGCCATTCACCAGTGTGGGGAAACGTTGTGCATAATAAATCTCCGTAGACTCTGGTTGAGCCCGTAGATAGCGAACACAGACCGCTCTCTGTCTTTCTGATCAGGGTCGGGAAAAATAAGACATTCAAAAACATTTACATGGGTTTTTTCGACCTGAACTATCGACGCTAACAGACGTACAAACACCCACACTCTCTTCTGTCTTCCACGAAAACGCATACAATTACACTTCAATAAAACATACTCCGCGTCCGCACCCTCCTCGGGTAAATTCCTCTCTCGCGCTTGGCTAGCGAGCAGGCGGGGGGCGGTCGGCGTAACACACACACGGTCAGCCTCGCTAAGCGAGGTCAGACATTCACCTTACAACACGGTACACGATACAGAATTGACAGGCGTAATCGACATGTACGTGGGAAATACAATTAAATAAAACTAGGGAAGTTAACACTTAACTCAGGATTAATTGATAAACATCGAAGAGAACAATAATGAAAAATGCAATATGTACATCTTCCTTCTGTCAATTACATTTTATCTCTCCCGTTTTCTTGTCAGTACACATTATCTCTCTATCTGTCTTCTTGTTATAACATATTATCTAGCTATCTGTCTGTTAAGTCTTAAGCTGAGTTAAAAACTGGTGGCGCGCTACGTTAAATCACTTGCGGTCTTACGAAAGAGTTACTATTCGTTATGAATTAATTATTTTAAGCAATAGAATAGGTAGCCCTGGGTAGATTATCTCTGCATAAAATCGTATACGCTACCACTCCAGATAACTCTAAAAAAAATTATTTTGCTCTTACCAGCTTCAAGGAATAATCTCCATACGGACTTAATTCACAACTGCTATCAGCAGGAAGGATAAGATGCACGCATGCTAGAAAATCCAAGAGCGTGACTGATAGAGAGTTATTGAGACAGTCGCTTAAGTACTACCAGATGATGCCAGATGTTTGGCGTTTGATGAAACTGATAGAGCAGAGTTTCTGATTGAGACAGTCGCTAACCGCAGAGTTAAGTACTACGCAACGTGAGATGCTGGCGTTCGTGAGTGGTGACTTTTAGCCACGATCAAAGCTCTCTCCCGTTAAAAGGAACAGAGAAATTACCTTGAGTTTTCTCGAATTAAAGGAGACCGTGGAAGTATTTAGTTTCCTGGAGGACCGATAAAAAAGGATTGTTTTATCACACACCGCCATGCGCGTGCACGGAGATACCGCCCGTCACAAGTACATTCAAAATGATTAAATCAACTTTAGATTTGTCTTTACACAAATAACAAATTTAATAATCAATTATGTTTTAACAGTTATAAAAAAGAATAATTCCGTATAGAAAAATGTGTCATCACTGAGTGATGTTATGGCGTTAAAAAATTGGATAGTTTTCTTGCCAGCTTTTATGTTTCTACTTAGTTGCCAATGAGTTTGTCTGTTCTGTTCCAGCTGATGTTTGGTTCTTTGTAGATGGATGACTGGATCACACTCATTACTGGTAAAGTTTGAAAGTTGTAGCACGTTCCAAGAAGTGTCATTGAGTAACTACCAAGCTGATTCCGCGTCTCTAAGATCCGTCTAATAATGAACGTCGATTTCAGGCCACTTATACCCTCACTTGTTCCAGAGATAGTACCCTCAGTTGGTACCACCGACTAGTGTCACAAAAGAAGAGAACACATACCCTCTTGAGTATTGCGTTTTCCTGACACACACTCATCTGTCCCCCTCTTCCTATTCCACCATCCCATCTACCTCAGAACGTTACCCTCTCTGAGAATTAATCTTAATCCCAGAGAGCGGAAAACTTTCTTTACATTTTAAATTGAATAGATTTATGTTTAACTTTACACTGGTTGAAAAGGTTAATAATAAAATAAGTATGTACATCATTTCTTTCATCATTCACTTCCTGCTCCATATGAAACTTGGGACTACCTCTGCTTTTAGTTCTCTATAAGAAACCCGCATAAAGCAGTCACCGGCCCTTGCAGTAGAGGTTTATGAAATCATCATTCTATAAGCTGAGGTTGCCAGCTTCAAATGACTTGGACATCCACTTAGCAATTTTCACATATTAATATTCACATGTCAATATCTACATATTATTTCACATGTTAATAATGTAAAATGTATAGAATTTTAAATGCACAACTCGCCCCAAATCTTTGGGGTCACCGACAGACTGTTGGCTCAGAGAAAAAGCTAAGGCAACTGGTTGAAGATGCCTCTTACACGTGTTCTGGGGTTGTTACTTTATAATAAGCTCCAACTTTGACTCCGTGTTTCAGATTCCTCAGATTCCGGTTTTCCTTGCTAATAATGGTAGAGTTTTCCTGGGCTTTTAAGTCCTCAAGAGGTTCAAACAAGTCCGGTCCGATAAATGAATTCTGATTTTTTTTTTTTTTCTCTTTCTTTTTCTTAACTCTGGCAGGTCTGGTTGTTTTCTCGACGAGGCGAATTTTCACAGTGCTCTAAACTTACAAAAGTGTTAGGTTATATTGCAAATTTCGTCCCACGCACATTGTTGTTTACTATTAGACAGGCTCCAATAAGAAATGTTGTTATGCCTTCATTCCGAATGCCCACCAATAGTTTCAAACATGCGTGTGGCAGGATGAGTTTATTCAAAACATTTCCTCTTAGGAGTGTTATAGAAAAGGTCACGTCTCCCAAATATGGACGTGAAACCTCCGAATATTCTCGTCAGTGATTACAAATAACTTCTTACTTTTATCTCAAGTAACATCTTCGAAATACTTCTATCCGGATCTATTACCTCATTCAGTCTTCCAGGTGCATGTCAGTAATATGTCCGCAGACGGATAATTTATCACCCAACACATCTTGAGTAAACACAACAGTCGGTCACTATGCGAAAACTGACAGGGCCCATCTGGGGTTTTACCTGTGCCTAATTTTAGCAAAGCCGAGAAGCGTAAAGCAAACATGACGAATTATCACCGAAGGGAGTGTAAAATTGATTAGAAAATGGCTAAAACCTGAGAGAAAGTGGGGCAAGGAAATGTGCTGACCACTAGAAAATTCACGTAATTTAGTACCCACAAAAATGTAACTAAATACTGCCGGAGTGGACAAGAGATCGATTCAATTTCCGTGACAATGCGGCCACGCCAGCGTGGTTTGTACTGTCTAAGCAGTTTATACATGCTTTGAAGGCCAACACCTGACAACAATTAAAGAAACAAAATGTATGACAATCGCTGCAGAAATTCTAGACTGAATAATCAAAACCTGTATGTAGTACCTCCTCAAGTACAGCTTTCCGTGTTACGTTTGTTCAGTTGTTCTCATCAGATGAATGCCTCAGAGGTGACGTAATTTTATGCTTCTACTAACCTGGCTTCAGTGATAATGAAAAGACGAGTCTGAAAATGGTGCATGCATTAAACATATTTTCCGACTCTGAGCCAGAAGAAGGGACATATAAGAAAATAATGACATAAATATATTGACGGGTAATTATTGACAGTGACCATTTTGTGTCTTATAATCTAATTACTTCATAACTTTATTTTTGTGTAAATATAATTTCTATTTTGTTAATAACATATAAATTATCTACTGTAACTGACTAGCAAGATCTTATTGTGAGAAAACAAAATTGCGAAAACCAAACATTGAATTGATAAAAACGACAGAATAATAGAGTGAAAAATCAATAAATGACGAATGTAGGAATTTAGAGGGAACATTTGGCCATGTTCATACAGATTTGTTCCTGTCAGTTCTAAATTTTTCTATCCAAAACGTATACCTCTTATTGAAGTGGTCTGCTCTGTCAATCTGTTACAAGATGTTTTGTTTTTTGTACCAACTTATATAAACGCCATAATTAATACAAACTGACATAAACGCATGTCATGTGCTTTGTTTTTATGGTGCGGTCCTGTTAATAACCTCACACAAGAGTGCCAGCACCAGATGTCACACAAGAGTGCCAGCACCAGACCTCACACAAGAGTACCAGCACCAGATGTCACCACATGCTCCGTGAGGAGGTGAAGAAGTATAGCAATGATTGTAATAGTAATGGCTATCTCATTCAGGATCATCTACTTTATCCACATTGACGTTATATTAACATCTACACTTGAGTTTACTGCATACTTCCAGGTTCTGCTATATGTCTAGGCATGAATTGTCTTGTTTGGCTATCATATAATCTTGTAAATCTTCTTAGTTTAGATGTAAAAAGAAAATTTTAAAAAGGACATTTCAGCTGTATAATGATAAGATACCAAGTAGTTTTTATTACATTACTACTTTCGGTAACAAAGAAGATATGGATTACGGCAGCTGGTTGATTGAAAACATAAACCAGGACTTTCCATCAGAGTTCAAACGTCAATAAAAGGGCTCAGTAAAAAATTACAGCGGGTGGAAATTATTGATGTAAGTTTCTCCGACGTGCTTTTAATTTAATTAAACGATTTTATGCTGTGGTAATAACTAGTGCCCTAGATGAATGGAGAGTTACGCCAACTAAGGTTTGGCCGCCATTTTCGGCTGTACCCGTATCGCAGTAAAATGGAATAGATACAAATATGTGCTACTGTATTTGCAGCTAATTTTATTTCAAATTAGTAGTTAACCTAAACGAAAATGCACATTGGGTCTGAAAGTCGCGATTGTGTCCATTTTCCTGCGATACGGGTTCAGCCGATAATGGCGGCCAAACCTTAGTTGGCGTAACTCTCCTTTCATCTAGGGCACTAGTAATAACCGTTTCGAGCGCTCATTGTCAAGTTAGTTTGCGAGAAAAATTATAAAACACACATATAAGCAAGCAATACACTTTGAAAAATAAAAGTTGGAAAAGAAAAGGGTTGGAGGGTTAAGCCAAAAAGTAGACCACTGAACTGGACAGGTCTTGGACATTCCGACGAAAAAAAAAAATTTACAGTTTATGTAACTTGTAAACATGGGAGTATCAATCATATCTTTGTCAGTCCAGGACAAATAACAAATGTGACTTATATACAAAATTATAACTAACAAACAGTATGTATTCATGTATCCTTATTTTTCTTTGCACTCCTCATGCAACATGGAGTCACGATTGTAGTTGATCCCTGGCAGGAAGTCAACACCAAACATTGACATGCTCGTGCAGATGTGGTGTATGTGACAATTTGTTTGACATGATGATGTTACCAGTCCCTAGCACAACCTTATATTTGTCGCATTGGACAACATGTCTTGTTTGTCTTTGATCGACCATCACTGAGCGTCAGCTCTTGGTGTTTTTGATGTCATAATGTGAAATTGTGCGGTTCTGGTTAGTTGTTCAGATCTGCAGTATAGGGTATTTTCAATGGTTGGGTTCTTTGGCGGGAGTTGGTGTTTCATCTCTTGTAGTGCTGGGCAGAGCAAC
This sequence comes from Oreohelix idahoensis, assembly GCA_024509875.1. NCBI lineage: Eukaryota > Metazoa > Mollusca > Gastropoda > Stylommatophora > Oreohelicidae > Oreohelix > Oreohelix idahoensis. The sequence goes on along the minus strand of JAMPIV010008771.1, from coordinate 163,190 downwards.
AAGTGATGTTTCACTGTCTCATATGTGTGTTGACAGTGTCTACAGTTTGGGTTATTGTCTGGTTCAATTCGATTTCTGTGATGGTTAAGTAAGCTGTGTCCTGTCCGTAATCTGAAAATGCGTGTTTGGTGTTTGTGCCCAAGTTGATTTAAAGCATCTTTCTTATTAGTTCGTGTTGGTAGATGCTTGAAGAACCGTCTTCCTGTTTTTGACATTTCCCAGGTGTTTAGCCAGTTCTCTTTGCAGTTCTTTTTAACTATTTGTTTTGCTATAGTGATATTGACTGGCTGGTCAGGTTGTAGCATTGAAGATCCTCTTTTCGCTAGTTTGTTTGCCTCTTCATTTAAGGGAATGTCTACATGTCACGGTATCCACTGCATTAAGATGTTAATTCCACATATGTCTTTGAGCGTGTAACACGTTTCTATGATGTTTTTAATAGTGCCTGTTTAGCTTATTCTGCAGTTCTGTATGACCGTAAGGGCAGCCTGTGAATCTGAGAATATTACGATGTCGTTCGGCTGTGTTTCGTTATTCTCAAAGAGCTCAAAGATCTTAAACAGGGTTTTTTGAATGGCCGCAGTTTCTGCTTCATAGTTTGAGCAGTGGGCTCCACAAGGGCCTGCTATTTTGACTAGATCATCTTTGTTGTTGTTGGGGGGAGAGAATAATGATGGCTCCATATCCCGCAGTGATTACGGCGGACAACATGCCTGAGAGTGCAGTACTGTAGTCGGATTGCGCTTCTTTCTTTGTCTCTGTCATGACCCCCGGATATTACACACGGGCAGCTTTTATTACTAAACCAGAAATGATTGTATTTATCTAAGTATTTATTTATATATTGATGTTTTTGTTTAAAGATAGTGTTGTGCTATTTTATATTGAATTGTCTTTTACGTGATGAGTATGGCCACTTGGTTAAGAAGAACTGCTTTAGAGAAACTGGATTTTTGACATGCAAAACATGGAAAGACCTTGAACAGATGGCACAAACGTGAGGCCTAGTGTGAATATGATTAAGGTCTGTTCTGCATATCATTATCATCTCATTACCACATCATTATCATCTCATTATCGTTTTTCTTGGCGCTCTTTACGGAGCCACCACAGCAGACGGTTCCACTGCAGACAACCTGCAACAAGCAGTCACGTGTTCTTGCAGCAGTGGTTTCCGTGGCAATTTGTTTGTCATGACGAGGTTGCCAGCTTCATGCACAACTTTATACTAGTGGCCTTCTACGACATGCTTGAGGGTGCACTAGTTCTTTTCTTTCTTTGTCTCTTCACAGACCCCCGGGAACTTTCACCCCCGGGAACTTTCACCCCTGGGAACTTTCACCCCCAGGAACTTTCACCCCTGGGAACTTTCACCACCGAGAACTTTCACAACCGGGAACTTTCACCACCGGGCACTTTCACCCCCGAGAACTTTCACCACCGGGAACTTTCACCCCGGGAACTTTCACCACCTGGAACTTTCACCCCCGGGAACTTTCACCCCAGGGAACATTCACTGGGCTGTTCTAATGGGGAGCAGAAACTTAATTATCTTGATGATAATGCTGAAGATTATGGTGATGTTGTTGATGATGATGGTGAAATCTGTCCGACAGTGTCACACATCATTCTGCACTGTATAACGTCTTGAAGATTATATAGTTAATGTTAAAGATGAAAGCACCCGAACTTGGCAGATCTGCTTATAAAAAAAGTTATGTTTGTCTAAAGCTACTTGACTGTGCAAAATTATTTTCTTGAGTATTCAGAACCCTCCAGAGTGTATAAAAACTATAATACGTTGTTTTCTACTATTTTATTTAGTGTTTTTTGAAGCAAATCTTAATGTTAAAAGTGCTATTTTTTTATTTACACTTGTTACTATAGATTTTTTTTATTATAGTTGTAATAGCTCTCCATGGGGGGAAATGTTGCACGTAAAACAGACATATTAATGAATATTATTGATGTAAAAACTGCATTCCCATTATTCTCCTCCTCGTAAACGACTCCATATTTTCAAACATGTGCTTTCGTTTACATGCGCGCGCGGGACCGTTCGTGTGTTGGGTGCTTTCATAATCATCACCATTACCATCATCATCATCACCATCACCAGCATCATCGACATCACCATCTTCATCATCATCACAATCATCATCATCACCATCCTCATCATCACCATCATTATCATCATATCCCTTTGCGCACCATAGGGAGCATACAGCCGTGACTGTAGCTGGTCAGTTTGCAGGAAGCTTGCTTCAAACATTGACGTACATGCTCATGCGGCTGTGGTTTATGTAGTCCTATTTGTTTCTTTGTCTCTTCAGAGACCCCTGGGAACTAGACGGCACAGATACTGCTAGACTGTACGATAACTAAACATACCATCTGCATGAAAGGTCACTGGTCTGTAGCTTGATGTCGTATATCCTCTAAGCTTCATCTTTACTCTGGCTAACATACGATGGTGATTTGATGCCACATCTTCTCCTCTACGCAACTTTCCCTCATATAATGGCGATATGGTGTTTTTTTTTTTTTTGTCCTGTGAATGATATCAAAGTCGCATTATTTTATTTTATTTTTTTAAAGACATAATTGTATTACGTTTGATCTCTGATGGGTTATAATTAGGGTAAATAGTGTTGCTTATTCAAGATAGTCATTTTTCTCCGACAACATTTCCTCCTTCCAATCAGTTCAAATACATTAAATTAAAAGTGTCAAATTGTCTAAATATCCGTTGTGTGTGCCCCTCCTCCAGTTAAAAAAGGTAATCTCTCACACCGATCATGTTATTATTAAGGGGGAGGAGGGCTGGAAAGCCCGGGATGTCCTGAATGACACCCAATTCACTTTTCATAAGTCACATAATGAATTATTTTACGTTGCGGCAATGATGAAGAAGGATAGTGATCTTAAGAAGTCCTGGGAAGAAGTTCGTATTGAACAGATAACATGATAGAAGGCTTACAGAGAAATGAATGAATACGTTGCGCACCACAAGCGACTGAAGATCAAGTAGAAACAAGAAGAAATGAAAGAAAAGGTGACTTCTCTATCGGGATTACCCGAAATGCTAACCGGCTCGGCACCGTCGAAATTGTAAACAAACCGGTCAACCTTTGAAAATATAAACTACAAAGTTATTTAGTTGTCAGTCTCTGATATACAAAGCCTAGAATTTGACGCCTTCAAAATGTCGAAGGGCACATCCATCAAGGATGCTCTTAAACAGTTCGAAGATGAGACAGGACAGAAGGCGAAAGATGCCAAAATTGTGAAACTGATTGGAAAAATTCCGTTTATTGACAAGATGGATGCGACATTGTCACAGTTGGAGGTAATGATATGCTGTTTATATGTTTAGAATGGGATGGGGGGAGGGGGTGGGGATAAAAGAAAGACCTGACAGAAAGGCGTTCATAGAAGACAGACACATGACAGGTAGATACGTTTATCATGAGTTCGGAAAGGATAAGTAATACGTCATGACTGGAAGGATGAAAGAACGGACTAACAGAAATAAACAGACAGGCAGACAGACAGACAGGCAGGCAGGCACTTAGGTAGGTAGGTATGTAGGTATGTAGGTTAGGTAGGTAAGTATGCAGGTTAGGTTATGTTAGGTTAGGTAGGTAGGTACGTAGGTATGTAGATAGATATGTAGGTATGTAGACAGATAAGCAGACAGGCAGGCAGGTAGGTAGGTAAGCGGACAGACATGTAGGTAAATTAATTGATGACATGATAGGTGGAAGAATGAATAGTTAAACAGATTCATGGCTGAAAAGACATACTTATACAACACGCCGAGCCTCATTCTGTGCAGCAGATTGGAAACAGGCAGTAACAACTCACTGTTTACCCTATGCTTTACTAACCATCCTACAGTTTCTCCCGTCAACGGCTAGGGGTGGGGGTGTAGGTCACGTGGTCAGTCATCTTCTTTCTTGCAGCCGACAATAATTTGCATCTCAGTTCCGTATCCTTTGTCCTCTCCACCACAGTCATGCGAGCATTTGTCCTTGGGGACAAATAAAGTCGAGAAAATTGCCAACCTCAACGGCCTGAGGAATTTGAAGGTTCTTGCCCTGAGTCGAAACGCACTGAAGTCTCTGCAAGGCATTGAAGCTCTCAGCGATTCCTTAGTAGAACTCTGGGTTTCTTACAACATGATTGACAAGTTCAAGGGCATAACGGGCATGAAAAAACTCAAGGTATGTGCCCTTTGACATCATTTTCTTCCATTTAAATAAATAAAATAAAAAAGAGATGTCCCAAAGACAGTCAGTGATGTCTGCAAAATTTAGTCTCAGTTCAACTTCCTACAGTCTAAGTCATGCAGTTTTCTACAAGGCTCTCTACGGCGTCTCCAAGATTTAGTCTCAGTTCAGCGCTTACTACAAAATCTTCGTCATGCCGATCCTACAAGGCTGTTTGAGGTGTCTACAAACCCTTTCTGTTTCTCTATCCAGTTTACAACCCCCATCTCTGTCAGGTCCGCTTCTAAACTGTCCATCCATCTTTATCTTGGAAGTCTACTTCGTTCCATGTCTTCATTTGCTCAAGTAAACTTCTTTCTTGTCCGTCTGGCAGCCTCTATCCGTTCAGTGCGAGAGCCGTCTCCGCCTGGTTGATCTCATGTTGTTAACTCTTCGTAGTTTTACAGGTGGTTTGTTTTACTATTTGTTCTTATTGATTGTCTGTTCTTTGCTATGAATATCTTTGACTAAACTATCTTCATCTTCTTCAAGACCATGCCTAACGGCGTAGGAGATCATGTCTCCAGTACAATTTATCAATTCTCTTTTTGACTTGACTATACAGATCCTTTTAATTTATGTTTTAAAGAAAATTCTGCAGTTGTGCTATCATTTCCCGCAGTACACTTAGTCTATGAGTTATGCACTACTGTAAGTGTTCAATTTCTGCGGACTAAAATATAATAATTATCTGGACTGATCTAAAACTTTTGTCTGTGCCTGAGGTCATGCGTTACCTTACGAAGTCTTTCAGGTTGTGTCTCTTCCTTGACTACCTTCTATAATGTTGTTTCTTTATTTTTTTCTTTGCTTCTGATGTGTAGTCATCATCAATCATCAATACCCTTTAGCTCCCCGAGGAGCATAGGCCTTCTAAAACACATGCCAAGTCTTCCTGTCCCGTGCCATCCGCTCAAGTTCTTTCCATGTTTTCCTCATCAATTTCACCTCTGTATCCAGCTCTCTTCTCCATGTGCTTTTTGGTCTACTTCTGCCTCTCTTTCCCTGTGGATTCCAGAACAAGGACTGCCTTGTAATGCTATCAGCAGGTTTCCTCAATGTGTGTCCTATCCATCGCCAGCGTCTTCTTCTCAGCTCTTGTTCCACTGGCACTTGTCTGGTTCTTGTCATCAATTCCACATTTGTGACTTTGTCATACCATTTTAGTCTTTCTATTCTACGCAAACATCCGTTTATAAAAGTCTGTAGCTTTTTAGTTGTTGTTTTTGTTGCTCTCCATGTCTCAGAGCCATACAATAGGATTGACTTGACATTTGAGTTGAAGATTCATATTTTCGTGTTGGACTTGATTTCTCTTGACCTCCATATGTTTCCTATTGCAATGAAAGCGCCTCTTGCTTTTTGTATTCTTATTTTGATATCATTGTCTGTCCTTCCAACTTTGTCTATATTACTACCAAGATATGTGTACGATTCTACATTTTTTAGTGGCGTTTCTTCGTTCAATCTTGTTATCATTTCTTGCATTTATTCTCATAATCTTTGACTTTTCCCTCTGTATTTTCAAACCCATTTGTTGTGACCTCTCATCGAGAATTTTCATTTTCTCTTGCATCTGATTATGGTTATGGGACAGAAGAGCCATGTCATCTGCAAAATCCAGATTATAAAGCTGTTTAGTCAGATTCCACTGGATTCCATTTCTGGTGTGTGAAGTCGATGTTTTCATAACCCAATCTAGTAAGAAAAGAAATGGAGACAAGAGGCATCCCTGTCTCACTCCCGTTCTTATCCTAAACGGTTCTGTCAGTTGTCCTTCATGAAGAACTCTGTATGACATGTCTTCATAGGTCTTCCTTATTAAGTTAATGATCTTCATGGGAACTCCATAATGACTCATCGGTTTCCACTTTGGAAACTGGTGTGTAGTAATCAACAGGAACAAAAAACAAATAAGGTGTACATGACAAAATAAAATGACAGATATAAAGACAACGAGACTGAGACAGACACACTTTGAGACACATAGACAGGCAAAAATGATCAGACAAAATGAGAGATAAACAGACCTGTTTAAATGTTCACACGTAGACAAAAAGACAGGTTTTGATAGATACACGCTGAGAAAAGTAGAGAAAATGAGAGATGAACAGACAGGTGTAGCTAGACAATCACAAACAAATAGGCAGGTTAGAAAGACAGACACACAAATACACATGTTTAGAGGACACACACACAGACAAACACGTTTAAATAAACACTTACTTACTTACTTAGTCGTTCCCCTTCTACCGTGAGGTGTAGAGGTTTGGAAGAGAGAGCGCCAGACCATTCCATCAGCTGTTTAAATAAACACACAAACAGGTATCACCTCTTCGTCTATTTACCAGGTCCTTTACATGGCGCACAACAAGGTCTCTGAAATGCCGGAAGTAGGTAAACTGTCCAGTATTGCCTCCCTTGAGGATTTATTGTTGGTAAGTCTGTAATACACACAGGGTCACCTTATCTGTTCATACTCCTCATGGACGATGTCATCAAGGCATGTAAGGAGAGAACAAGAAAGTATTCAGTGGGGTACTGGAAGATGAGACAGGTCTATATTTCGGAGCTGGCATTTGCTGATGATGTTGCCCTGATAGCTAAATCAGAGGCACATCTCCAATCCAACCTGCAAGTCTGGAAGGAAGAGCTGGAGAAGAGAGGGATGGTCATAAGCAGCTCTAAAACAAAATCCATGATGATATCACGAGAAGAAAGAAGACATCAGATTAAGCCGGGAGAACAGGTCCTGGAGCAGGTCGACCATTTTAAATATCTCGGAGCTATTATAGACCGAAAGGGAGGCATCAAAGAAGAGTTGGCCACTCGAAAAGCAGCAGCTGTGAGACCTGTTTCGGGCCATAAATCGAGGATTCCCCAGCAAGAGAGAGGTTGGTAAGAAAACGAAGATGGCTGTATACCGCTTTACCTATGTCCCAGTCTTGACGTATGGATGCGAATCATGAGCAATGACTACAACCCACAAAAGCCAGATCCAAACCTCAGAAATGAGGTATCTCAGGAAGGTGGTTAACAAGAAGAGACATGGTTCGCAAGCAGACGATATGTCAAGGCCTAAAATCCCACCCCCTGCAGACCCAAGTAGAACAGTCCCAACTAAGATGGTTTGGCCATGTCTGCAGAATGGAAGAAGATCGGCTACCATGACAAGCATTGGATCAAAGAGCCAGAGATCCAGACCCCCAGGACGACCCAGAGTTCGCTGGGAGGACAACATTAGACGATCTTTGAAGGACCGAGGACTAGAATTGAACCAGGCCAGGAGGAAGACAGCCGATAGGATAGTCTATCGCTCTCTCTTCCAAACCTCTACACCTCACGGTAGAAGGGGAACGACTAGGTAAGTAGTAAGTAAGTCTGTAATATCGTTACGTTACCTCACAACTAAAAAGTTAAAATAAAAACAAAATTTAAAAAATACAAGAGAAGAGAAAACAAGGAAATAGACCAGTAACTTCCTCTTTATTTTAAGTACCTTGCCAGCTGGCATAGGGATCACGTCTCCCCCCAGTTCCCTGTCCCCAGTGTTGTTGGTTTTATTTTCAATGTTATTCTTGACTTCTGTCCAAGCAACGTTGTCAGGCGGTCTATTATCTTCTCACTTTATTGTCGTGTATCTCTTTTTTTTTTTCTTTAATCTTCCTGACGTCACAATATATTTCAGCGTTACTCTACTCAGAACATGTCGAAAGAAAGTGCTTGGCTTCCGTCTAATTTGAAGACTAAGTTTCCTTTACGCACTGGGCTGGCCATAAACACATGACGTTGTCACGTAAGGAGTTATGACATCACAAAATGTATCGTATTCTGCGAAAGCGAATATGTATAAATCAGTAAAATGAAAAAAAAAAAAAAAAATTGAAATCTTACTGAGCCAAAAGGCAGAGAAAAGCCCGACGTTACGACCATAATGTTTTCTTCTCCTGTCACGTGTTATCAGCTGAAGTTCTTTTCACCTCTTCCTCATCATTTTCACTTCTGCATCCAGTTCTCTTCTCCATGGGTTTCTTGGTCTACGTCTGCCTCTCCTACCTTGCGGGTTCCAGAACAAGGACTGCCTTGTAATGCTATCAACAGGTTTCCTAAATGTGTGTCTTATCCATCGCCAGCGTCTTCTTCTCATCTCTTGTTCCACTGGCACTTGTCTAGTTCTTGTCATCAGTTCCACGTTGGTAACCTTGTCATACCATTTTAATCCTTGTATTCTACTCAACCCAACGGGCTGATCACCCGTTTGCCAGTCACTTTGATTACGGAAACAACAACAAACGGATTGATTTGTCGTTGCCCTAAAGACGCCATTAGGCGTGATGGGAACAGCGGCAAAGAAAATCTATTCGCTGTTGCCCTTAAGACGCCACTAGGCGTAATGGCCACTGACTGCTTTGCCGGTCGTTGGCTAAGGACGGAAGAAGAAGAAGAAGATTCTACTCAAGCACCAATTTGTGAAAGTATGTAGCTTTTTGGTTGTTGTTTTTGCTGTTCACTTTGAGAAATTCTTTCCAGATATCTTTGAACAACACGCCTCAATCAGAGAATATTTCATAGCTAAATCGCCATAAAGTTTTACAACTACAGAATAGAATTCGCTCACTAATCTGTTTTCAGATTCCACATTTAGTACCAGGTTTTCTTCTCATGTCAGAGTAACAACAGCGATCTGTTGAGATGTGTTCCTTTATTCAAATTTGTTGATGCATTTGAGAGAACATTTGAGTGAGCATTTGAGAGAACATTTGAGTGAGCATTTGAGAGCACAATTGAGAGAACATTTGAGTGAGCATTTGAGAGAACCTTTGAGTGAGCATTTGAGAGAACATTTCAGACAGCTTTTGAGAGAACATTTGAGAGAAAAAAAAATACATGCATGCAGACAGAAAAATTGAAGGAAAAAATAACAAGAGTGAACAATGGAGAAAAGACAGGCTGTAATAATAGCTGTGGTCAAGAAACAACTCAAGCAACTGAAGAAGTTAGATGGTATTGTTCTTGCTAGCGAAGGCGATGATTAAATTAGGATTACCTTTCATATTTTCCCATGTCACCTCATTACATAACTCCATAAGATTGTTCACGCTTACAGGAACGTTGCTCACTCTCCAGAATTGTAACCAATCAGATGTTCACACAGCCGATATCCAAATATTATTAATGACACTCGCTAGAACGTCATCACAATGTTGCTCATAATAATCTGGTCCACGCCGGAATGTTATCGTCAATAACCACGTATTTACCGGAATGTTTTAATATGTCTTTGACGTCTTCCTAACAACGTTTTCATTATTTATAAAATGTTTGCTTTGATGCATCAGCATTTTGTCCTTCGTAACGTCTTCGTCATTGGAGTATATTGTTTACCAGATGTTTATATTTAAATATACCGGTAGTCTTGAGATAATGTTGTCACCACAATAATTATTTTAACGTATGTTTGGTGTTTTATGTCAGAAGAGTTCTCTCATCTGAATGTTGCTCTCGCTACATATTAAATTGTGCTCAGCTCCCCATAATATTACTTTAGGTTCAAAGTTCACTTTTTTTTCTTATAATAGGTCAGGGGATTACAATATTTTCATACAAGGGCCTACTAATGGCTTATTTAGGAAATAAACGTTGTCCTAGAACATATTGAGTGGCTCATAATTGTTGTCGTATTGAGTTTAAACAGATGGTTCTTTTGGAAGATGTCTTTTTTTTGTTTTGTTTGTTTGTTTTTTTAATTCCCATTTTAAACAATATGGGATTATTTGTATCGCACTATAACTGAGTGGCATTCAAAAGTGTGACTTCCGAATTTGTCGTACCTCTCCCCCAGGAGGTACCCCCACCCAGTGGCGGATCTACATTTTAGGGGCCCTGAAGCTTGAACTCTTGAAGGGGCCCCTTAAAAAAAAAATTGTGAGGACGGGAAAGAAATGTATTATAGAAATAAATGGACTTGGAGGACCTGAAGTTCAAGCTTTATAGTAGATCCACAACAACGCACATATAAAAACTGAGGACAAATGAATGAATTTTCAAAAAAGAAATGACTCTGCTGGGGGTTGAATGCAGAACATTTGCTTGGGAGGCATATGTTCTGATCACTAAACCTCCATCATTTAGAATTAGTTCGTTGAGGACATACCATGAAAATTATAAGTTAAGAAAATTAGCAATGAGGAAAATATAAAATGGGTGTATCCATAAGAGATTTGTGCTCAGAAGGAAAAGTTAAACTTACCAGAACATACTACATGAAGCACATTTTACAAAATACTCTTATTTCTGTTTTTTCTAGCAACATATTCACGCACAGTTTTGCCGTATGAGAGCTTCCTTGCAATGTCATTTTCTAGAGACAATATGCATACAGAATTTAAGCGCTCTTCAGTCATGGTAGACCGAAATTTGTTTTGTTTTTTAAATAAAGGATAGCTTTGAAAAATTCCTTTCTGTTTCACAGCTCGTGACGGGCATTATTAAGTATAGCTTAAGCGCAGTAATACTATTGAGGAACACTTCAATTAGGTGTTGCTCACAAATAAGCTGAAGAACTTCTGCGCATTGCATTTTAGATGGCGTGTTTTCTTCTGCGTTGTGGGATTTCCTAAGGTGCAAATATTCTTTGAACTGATAACACTCGTTTACTAATGTGTGGTCAATACCATCTTTGTAATACGATATTGTAAGTTTAATACTGTCCTCATCAATTTCAGAATTGTTCACCAATTCTGAGAGGAACGTGAACATTTTTGCAATCTGCTCATATGGGTTAATCCTCTTGCGTAACTGGATTATCAAGCAGTCATACAGTTGATATAGAACTTCTATCCTAAATTTGTCAGCTCCTCTCAAAGAAGCAATACCACTTGCTCCATCTGAAAATGTCCTTGTAACAATGCGAATGGAAGCATCAGAATAACTTGAACTGATATCTTCACACAAACCTTTTGCTTCTGATTCATAGTGTGCAATTCTATCGGCTGAATTTTTTCTGAGTTCTTTAACAAACGAAAGTACAGATGAAAGCAGAAAAAACATGTAAATACATCAAAACCAGGTGTTTGGAGTTTCTTACTTGTTTTGTTAAAACGCTTCATCACTTCTTCCCAAACGACTGTTAAAATAGCATATTCCAGCTGTACCAACTTCTTGTATAAATTCTTTGGACCTCGTTTACATTCAGGCTTCTCTTCTGAGTCTTCAAAAATATGTTTGAGAGTTTGTAAAATACCCATGTATTCATTTTTAATTGCCCGGACTGCACAATAGTGTGCGGACCATCTAGTTACACTTAAGCTCTTTAGAGAAAAATGTAGATTGCCCTGTGTGTTTAAAATCCCCCATCTTCGTGGAGATCCAGAAAAGAAAACATACGGTGGGGTCTCAGATGTCGAGCCTCCACTCAACTAGCTATTCTAAATTCTAATGTTACTGCTAATTACACAGTCAGCTGGAACTACTACGAATTGTCTACACAATCTCTGCACAGACTTCGTTACTACACAGCCTATCCTGAAATCTCCTGAACACTGCTACACAGCTAACTGCACCTCTAAACTTCAGCAGCTTACCTCTGCTATGATCTATACCAAACTGTGTCTCAGTTCTGTCTTTCTGGTCTACCACCTGTAGAGAGGATTTTAACCCTGTTGCTCTCCACAATTCTGAGATTGACGACTAAGGTATAAAAAGAACCCACTGGATTCTGGACTGGAAACTGTAGCTGGTTACTACTAACACATCTGGATTTACCTGCCCGTTTACCCCTCTCTGGGCTGTAGGCCTTCGGCTTTATTATGGCCGGGACGAAGCGAAATAATTACTACAACGCTGGCAGCATGCCCATTTGCGTGTGTAACATGATCGAGCATCAGAGCTCATGATTTATCCAACAATCCTATTCCACTGGAGAAATGTCTTCCTCTGCCTTTGGAAAACGTATTTCTCTTCTTTTTCCGCCTCTGGCAATATCTCAAAACTCTGATTTGTCTGAGAGGCCAAACTTTGCCGTGGGGAAATTTGTGGTGCCAAATTTCGCTCTATCCCACTGTGCCGCTACCCGCTGTAGACCAATAGAAAATGCACAGCTGAACAACACATCAATAACATATTCATATAAAACAAAGAACTCCCTGACTATTCCCGTTATGCACCACCATACCAATTAATCTTGCCCAAAATCAGCTCTCCCACCACTCAACTCCCTCCTCTTCTCTCTACCCGATTCCAAAATAAACATTCCCTTGTTTGGTAATCAGCTCGCAGCCCGGCTGACTTAGATCGTCTTTGTTCTGCATGACTACCCCTGAAACACAACAGTTTTTCACTGAGCTCTACCTGTGCAAAAATACTTTGGCCCATTTCTACACTGACACTAAATTCATTCAGTGATCAACAAAATTAAAATAGACCTCGCCAGGAATCATTAAATTCCCTTACAGTAATATAAATCCTATTCAAAATGTAATACAAAATAATTTCCTTTAAAATGACATCTAACGTCTTCTGAATACACAGAACAACAAATGCACAAACAATAACGTATAAACAGTTACGCTAGCATCTGCATACTGCCCACAAGTTAAACACAACCCCAGGTTATCAATTAAAACCCCAGTAGTTACAACCACGTGGTCCCGCATTAATATTCATTAATTAACAGCCCCCACGTGCTTACAATTCCACAACTCCAATAATCATTAAAGAGCAGCACCCACGTGATTACAATTTCACAACTCCACTCCCGTCTAAATATATATGTGTAACTGTTAACTCAGAATAAACTCTCAATGAGATACATTACCCGCGCTCCCGCCATTCTGTACATTACCATAAATCACAGATGCGGGTTTCTCTACAGACCGTCTTTGAAATAATTCAAAGCACGCCCGTAACATCTCAACTCACAACCGGTCATAAATACTGTTATTCCTTCAAGAAGGAATTAAATGGACCACCTACGTTTTCCCAGTTTATCACTAAGATAGTATTGATGGCTCTGGCGTTAAGAATTAAATTAAAAATAACTTCCCAAGAAAACTTACTGATCAAGCTAATACTCAATTACAATCAATAAAGTACCACGCTAATAAATCATGCTTAGCAAACTCGACTTTTCCCACTTAAAGGCAAATGGACAATTTTGCTCGGGTACACGGCTGGCAATTACATTTGAGAGAACGGGCTATGAAATACGAGCCTATATATAATCATAGACTCCTGCGCTGACCTCTGACGTCATTTGTGCGGCTTTGTTCTAAGCCCCAATGATCGGGCTGCCTTTCAATGCAGTTTGATCTCAGCCAATCAAAACTGTAAACAACTCTGACTCACCATGTTACTGCTAGCGCGTGCTAAAGGTCACTACCCCACATTGAAACAAAGGATCGGGAATTAAGCTCAGCCCTCTACTGCTAAATGAAGCGAAAAAATGGCCGAAAATAATTTAACTGCCGAAAAATACGTCTATTGCAAGCAATAGCTTTAAAAAGACTAAAACTGGTGCAAATCTGATCTAGGCTCTACAGTCATTCCTCTAGAATAAAACTGCAACAATTCCCTACACAACAACACTAAACACCATCTACTATTCATAGAGAAGAAACATAATGCAGATAAGATAAAACTCCATCGTAGTCTCACTCTGAAAAAAAAAACGTAAATAATAGAAGGAGAAGAAACATGGGGGGGGAGGGGGGGGTATTACTTGTAATCCCTCCTAAAAACAGTGTAAATAATGCAAGGAGAAAAAGACATGGGCCATTTGAAAGACAGAATCTCAGTACTTCATCACAGGCTGCACATGGAACACAGGCTGCACATGGAACATAGTCTGCGTACCTGTTAATGTTTTTAAAGAGTGCTTGGAGCCCTTTCTTCGAGCCCTTCATGTTAGATGCATTATCGTAGGACGGAGCACGGATATTTTCAAGTGAAAGCTTATGTTCACCCAGGACTTGTTGTATTTTGTTGAAAAAAGTCGTTGATGAATGGTTTTCTGTCGGTAAAAATGTTAAAAATCTCTCACAGGGTTTTCCATTACAGCAGTATCGAACCACAATTACCAGCTAGTCAACATGTGTCAGGTCAGGCGTAGAGTCAACAATAATAGAGTAGTATTTGGTGTCTAGGTTGTTGATTGGATTCACAGCTTGAGTAGTATTTGGTGTCTAGGTTGTTGATTTGATTCAGTTTCATCTTGCACATGTTTTCCCATAATTTATATTATTTTCTCATACACGGTTTTGGATTGGTAAGTAGCACTTACTTTTTCATTTTCACATTTCTCGAGATGTTCATGTTAAAATGGATCGAATTCTGCAATAAGTTCAATGGCCCCCATGCAGTTTCCATTATTTGGTGAGCCCCACTTCTCCTCATGACCTCTAAATGCCACATCTCTTTATAACAGCAACAACTCATTTCAGTACTTCAAAATAGTACTGTATGGTTTTTGTCATCTGTTCTTCAAGTTGCTGATCCACAGTATTTTTATTTGACTTTCTTGTTATCCAACACAACATCGTCCTCTTATGTTCCATGCTGTCTTCATGATTCTCCAGAGTTCTGAGTACATTCGTCCAGTCAGAAAACCCACCTGTTGTAAGTGATGTTTGGCATTTAGTTTAGAGTTTGCAAACAAAACAAAAAATACAGCCTTTGCTCTTTGAATAATCTAACCATGATCTCATCACAGTCTGGCCATTTTTTTCAAAATATTTGTATGAGAAACTTCTGTTTTGCTCCTTCTAAACCCTGCTTGATTCGGTATATACATCATCTGGTTTTTTATTTTGAAAAAATCCTGTCTTGCATTAAACAATTCTCTATGAAATCATTATCAACTGTTATGGGCCAATTTTCGAGGTCACTGTATTCTTTGAAATCACTGAATTCGCTTCCTGTTTTATGTTTCTGCTCAGTCTCTGTTTGTTCCGCGGTACATTCATGTTGACCACTGTGATCGTCATCTGTATTAAAAGCGTCAACAGTGGGTTGAATATTGCTAGAAAGAGCTCCCACAGTTTGTGCACTATCAGTGGCTTCAACGGTGTTTGCTTGGCTTGTTTCAACTGTAGGTGTTGATAAACTTGACATTGCCAAATAGTTTGTTAGTTTTTGACATTTAGAGATTTCGTCAGATCTCTTTTCCTAGAGTTTGCGTTTTTGGTATCCACTTAAGTACTTTCGTGAAGTCATTGTTTTTCCACTAGGATCTTACTTACTTACTTACTTAGTCGTTCCCCTTCTACCGTGAGGTGTAGAGGTATACACTAGGATCTTGACCTCTGTTAAAAAGGGGAAAACACTACATTAGCCACAGCAGAACAGCCAACTCACTGCGACACTCCACCTTTACAACATCTGTGCTACTGACTCTCAAACTTTGGGATTGTTGAAATATATACAACAACAAATTAATCAATTTGAGTCGTGCGACTATTGTTGCATGTTTTGAAGACAAAATTTTAGATCTACTTTCTGAGAAAGCTTTTTTTCGTTTACGGCTAGCCTAAATTATACTTTAATAACATTTTAATTTTTATTTTAACTATTATTTTGTATTGAATTACATTATATTATTAACATAATAATTTAAAAAAAAAATACCCCTTCTTATACAGTAGACCCAACATTTTTAAGCAATGTGGACTAAAGTCGCTTTTGGGGCCCTTCTGGGATTGGGGGCCCTGAAGCTTAAGCTTCATTAGTTTCATAGTAGATCCGCCACTGCCCCCACCCATTGTTCGTTCGCACTGAAACACAGCGCTTCATTTGTTCTCGATTTAGGACCAACTTCGGTCCCTCTGCCCATGAGGTTCCAGTTGCTACAAAACCTGGATTACAGGAAAGCCATCATCATAATCTTTGTTTCGCTGTCAGTTCATTCTTACAACTTTCACGGGTACACATATGCCAATATCCCGCTTTTAGACTTACATAAAAATTTATTTCCATAAAACTACTGCTGCTGTCGTCTGTAGACCTCGACTGTGTTATCTGTCCAAACATCAACATTGTCAGTTTTCTGGGTTTACAAATTTGTTCTAGCTTTCTTACCTCAGAATGTCAAAAACTCAGTAAACGCATATTTTACTTTTGCTCTATTGTAGTAGATGAATGTCTCTACCAGATGGATGGAGTTATTTATACGGTCTTATTTGACACTTGTTGTCATGGAATATTCTAATCCACATATATAAAGTATCAATTAAATATGAAGCCTAACAAATAAAACACGTTGATATAAAAGCTTACTGTATTATTACCCGCCTTCTTCAATGAAACGTGTGCTGCATTTCTAAGAAAAACATTGAGACGTACTGCGTAATGACCTAAATTAATCCTAACATTAATTATATTACGTTACCAAAACGAACGAACAGATGGACAAAAGGATAGCGAGAGGGGAGGGCTGAAAATCAGGAACGCATGCAACACGCGACGCGCGATATACAAATGCTGCCATCACGCGTGTAAGTCTACATGCACTAATTTTTTTTTCAGACGGACAGTGATAAAATACACTACCCTTTCCCAGAGTTAGGTTTATAAATCATAACAGACTCTTATTAGAAAAGATAACAATAGATGGGTTTACGTTTGAACACATAACAGTACCCAGACAGCACATCTTCCAAACAGGAGGTAGAAGAAATTGCATATTTTGAACGCAGCCACGTAGCTCCTTTAAATTAGTATTTTTGGGTTCCTTAGGGCTTGCTGACAAATAATATGTAAAACGTTACGCAAATAGTCCAGGAATTAATAAATTATACCCAAAATAAAATATTGGGGGTGCCTGACAGCATAAAATCATTTCTGCTCATAAGATTTTTTTTATAACGTGTTTGAAAAAAACCTTACGTTACATAAATAGCCTACCATGTAAACTCCAAATTGATTGGAGCGCAACAAATGAAAGCCTAACCACGATTGGTCGGGCTATAAATACTATCTTGGTTGTTGGGGGAGACGGGAAAAGATAACATTTTTTCAAACACTTGTCGAAACGTGGCTCATTGGCCAGTCTCGCTGATATACACACTTGGGAGCGTTAGTTCGAGACCACTTGTTCAAAATAGCTTGATAAAGCATCAGTGCGTTGAAGCCAGCATATATTTGGCTCAATAAAAGCCTGGAACATAGGCAGATGGAAGTTTGTGCCAGTTTGTGCCAGAATTCATTGCTAATCAACGTATCTGTGTTTATTCGTATGAATTGTGGTAAGCTTGAACCATTTAATATCTTTTAATGAAAATTGAATGTGAATTGTTGATTTATGCCTGTATATATATATGTGTAGTTCAGTGGCAAACGTGAGGTAAAGCCTAAAATGCTCCAGCCTGAACAGAGGGTGTCGGAGAGAAGTAAAACGGCATGGAATGGCCAAACAGTACACTGACACCTGGATGATTGTCTAGAAAGAAATAATGCTGGAAGTGCAGAGGCGTAGTAACCATTAAGAAGGGTAATGCTGGTATAAAGTATTTCAGATGAAGCTGACTGTTGGCCTAACGCTCTGAACGCAATGTTTGTGCTGTATTGTGATCAGTGTAAAAAGAAAATATAAATTAGTTATGAAGTAGAAGGTACATCCTTCTTGATTTCAGGGACAGTGGTCTTGATGTACTGAGCAGTACCTGGGCAGAGATTTGCTGAATCCAGAGTCGGACAGCATACTCCTTGGTCTTTTTAGCTATCAGTGAGGTGTCTCCTGAGCCCAGAGGAGAATTCGAACAGAGGAGTCCTCTCCTGCCGCCATCACTCAAGATAAGCAGAGTTGGCCAGCTGAGCTCAACATTATGTCCCCTCATCTTGAAATAACTTTATAAAATCAACATTAAGAGGGGAATTTACTTGTCTTAAAATCAGGAACTGTGAACATCTCCAATAATAGTCCCTAAAGACAAACTATTGAAGTCATGATGACAAATACCAACAGAGCTTGAACAAAACAAAACCAGTATTACCTCATTTTACTACTACACAACTGACACACATAGAACATTTGTAATAATATATGTCACTACAATATTCATATTAAATACATTCTGTACATAACTTGTAATTTAAATTGATTGTGATTCCTGGTTCCCTTGTAGTTGAATCAGGACACATATTCATTCATGCCAGTAATGAATACATATTGTTATTTGAAAGTTTATTAGTGACTCTTTTAAGATATCTTTGTAGAGTGTTATATGTATGTGAGTGTCACACCGTGTTGTCAAGAGTAGTGGATTAAATTAAATTGTTTATCTGTCTGTTGTTGTGACTTACACTTCACCATACTCATACCCTAGACACATAACGTAGCATCACACTATTCCAGAATAATTCTGACTGAGATATATAGATATGTGGTAGCAAGTAAGGTTATATATATAATATACTACTCTTATTAGATATATATATACCTTCACAGCTGATCTCAGTCAGTACACTAAGTCCCTTATAAATATTTATAACATCCCACTTCACCACATATATTGGGGTCTCGCTCTTGGGATTTTGAATCTTTCCCTATTAAAAATATTGGGGGTAATTCACTTCAGGGAATATAAGAATTAAAAGGTATCCTTGGGTGGAATTAAATAAAGTTGAGCTCACGGTGCCTGTGTTGTCCATTAGAGATTGAATAGTTGGTTAGACATTGTATTAAGTTACCTGATAGACAATGGCGGACCTGGCCAAATTTCGATCTGCTGCGGTTCAGACTGCAAAAGAGTTAGGATTAGATGGGCAAGTTATGGTTGCCTATGTTACTACGGAATGCGACAAATTTATTGAACGCGAAGAAAGAAGGTTTGAAGCCGAAAGAAAGTTAGAGGCTGACAGGGAAATTAAGAAGTTACAATTTGAAGCTGAGGCTGAGACTAAGAGGTTGCAGATTGAGGCTGAGGCTAAGAAATTGGAGGCAGAAGAAAGAAGACAGGCTGCAGAGAGGGAAGCAGAAAAGGAGGAGAAGAGATTACAAAGGGAACATGAGTTACGACTAAGGGAGTTTGAGTTTCAAGGCCATGCTCCTGAAAATGGTGCCAGTCCCTTTGCCTCTGATGCTACGGTTACTCAAGGAGCCTCAATCTCAGCTATGAACTTTCATTTAGATCATTTTGTTGAGAAAGACGATGATATTGAGAGCTATATAAATAGGTACGAACTATTAGCTACCACGTATGGGTTAGAGAGAGAAAGGTGGAGCTTAAAGTTATCTCAGGGACTTCGTGGGGCAGCTTATGAAGTTTTTGCAAAAATGAGCAGAGGTGATCAGGAAAATTATGACATGCTAAAGCAGGCTCTTTTGTTAAGGTATGAAAAGAATGCAGAATTCTATAGAAAAAAATTTAGGAATGCTAAACTACTGTCAGGTGAAACCTATCACCAGTTCTCTGCACGCATAGAGACATACTTGGAGAAATGGACTTCTCTGGGGAAAACCCAAGATCTTAAGGAAATGGTCCTTATAGAGCAACTAAGAGAGTCCATGGCTCCAGACCTGAGAAAGTTTCTCATGGAACAAGGTGCAGAGAGGCTGGGTGAGTTGCTAAATGTTGCTGAAAGGTATCAAGCAGCTCAAGCAGAGGTAACAGGTAATAAAAAGAAACAGGTGGATAACTTTAGGGCACCACAGAACTTTAATAAATTTGATCCTAGGGATCAAAATAAAGGTAAGCACCAATTTGATAGGCCACGGTATGACAATAAAAATAAATTCCCACAATTCGATGAAAGGAAATATGATGAAAGAAAATCTTTCAACCAAGGAAAAAGGTGGTGTAAAAATTGTCAGATGGACAATCATGACACTGACCGTTGCAGAAGGAAACCTGTGTATATGGCAACCCTTCAGGTCAGGTCGACCTCAAGACAGGAGGAGGATATTATGTTAGATACCACTCCAGAAGAGATGAGGAAGGCACAGGCTGGGGATAAAACACTCAAGCCTTGTTTCAGAAAATTGTCAACTTGTCATACAACTCCAGGCAAGGGATTTTTACATGAAAAACAAGTTGATGTATAGGAAGACTGGAGCTAGATCCAATGGTCACGGACAGCTGGTTCTTCCAAAAAGATACAGGACAGAATTAATAAGGAGCCTACATGTGAAACCAGATGGGGACCATGAGAAGATAGGTACCATCATTCAAAAGGTGGCTCACAATTATTATTGGCCCAAAGCAAGATGGGACATTGAAACTTTTGTAGAAAGGTGTAGCATAGCACATGAGGGAACACCCACAAGTGGGAACATGGATCAGGACCTGGACACGCCATGGGGCAAAATCAGGCCTGACAATAAAAAGAGAAATAGATTTGATAAAGTGGACCAAATGGAATGGGAAGCCCCTTTTCACGGACAAGCTTCACTTAACTGTTTTACAATGGCCACTATGCGGAGAGTGCAAAAAGATGTCTTACCCCAGGATAAGCCGACAATCCCTCAATCGGACTTAAACAAACTGGAGGAAGAAGATGTAGAGAGGAAATCTCTCATCAAGAATTTTAAGTGGGGAGGAAACCCCAGGAAAAGAAAAATTGGTAGCGGTCGTTTTGTGAATGATAATTCTGGGAGGAAAAATCATCACTATAAAGCTTCAAGTGGAAGAGACCATACCGGTGCATGGACAAATAGGTCCACACAATTAAAGGTCCATATGTAGCTTTGTTAAGAACGTGGACTGATGAAAAGGCAGAGGAAAACATTACATCTTCATACCAATATGTGAATGAGCTGACCACTCGGTTGAAAACTGGCTGGAAACTTGCCAATGAAAATTTGAAACAAGCCAGGAAGAAACATGCTGCCTATTATAACAGGAAGGCGAAAGACAGAAATTTGGCTGTGGGAGAGAAAGTACTGCTTCTTTTGCCTGGGAGTCAGAATAAGTTACAAATTGGATGGCAGGGTCCATATACAGTTCTAGAGAAGGTGTCTAGAACAAATTATAAGATAGATAAGAAGGGGAAAGAAAAAATCTATCATGTGAATCTCCTGAAGAAATATTTGGAAAGAGAACATCAGGAAGAGACACACTTGTTGACCTTGTCCATCGCCATGGAGATGAAAAAGGAACCACTTTCATCATTTGAATATCCATTACACCCCTGTGAGACAGCAGCACAGGTGAAAATCAGTACACATTTAACGAAAACTCAGAAAGAGAGAGTGCAACAGGTTCTGAATAATCATGCAGAGGTGTTAACAGACCGACCAGGGCATACAAACCTATTGGAATATGATATGAAACTCATAGACTCCACACCTGTCTGTATGAAACCATATTCGATTCCGTTTGCTAAGGAAAAAGCTTTGAAGGAAGAGATAGACTATCTGTTGAAGGAAGGAATTATTTCGCACAGTGAGTCTTCGTATAGTTCCGGTGTTGTACTCTTAAGGAAGCCCTCTGGAGAACATAGACTCTGTATAGATTACCGGAGACTGAATGCTATTACAGAAGGACAGGTGGATCCATTGCCGGATACAAATCAGCTGTTTGCCAGACTAAATAAAGCTAAATATTTCTCAAAAGTGGATCTGAGTAAAGGATACTATCAGATTCCAGTAAAGCCTGAGGTTAGACCATACCTAGCTTTTAGTACCTCAGAAGGACACTATGAGTTTTAATAGATTGCCATTTGGATTGAAGAATGCGCCTAGTGTCTTCTCTAGAATGATGAGAAAATTATTGGATCCTCTGAATAATCCCTGTATAACAAATTTTATGGATGATATCCTTATAGCAACAGAAACATTTGAGGAACACATTGACTCTCTGAACATGCTGTTTGATCGACTTAGGGAGGCAAATTTAACAGCCCGACCAACCAAATGTTGCGTTGGATGTAAAGAATTGGAATTTTTGGGACACACAGTTTATCAGGGAAACATGACCCCTGACCCAAAGAATTTAGAGAAACTACAGAAAGCCCCGAGACCACAAACCAAGAAGGACGTGAGATCCTTTGTCTCATTATGTGGTTTCTACCAGAAGTATATCAAAAAAACTTTAATTCCATATGTGCACCTTTAACGGAATTGACACGTAAAGGACTTCCAGATCGCATTACATGGACACCACAATGTGAAATGACTTACCAAGAATTGAAGGAAAAGCTCACAAGTAAACCCATTTTGAAATTACCTGACTTAAGTCAAGAATTCATAGTAAGGACGGATGCAAGTAATATTGGGTTAGGTGCAACTTTACTACAGAAATCAGATGCATTGGATGGGGAATTAAGCCCAGTGGCATATGCTAGCAGAAAGTTGAATAAAGCTGAAATCAACTACTCAACTAGCGAAAAAGAATGTCTTGCAGTAATATGGGCAATAAAGAAATTCAATATTTATCTATATGGGAAGGCATTTAAGTTGCAAACTGACCACAAACCTTTATCGTTTTTTAGCACAGGCTAAGCATGAGAACTCTAGGTTACTCCGATGGTCTTTGCTTCTGGCTCCATATAATTTTAGCATTGAATATATATCTGGAAAAACCAATCTGGGAGCGGATTTTTTAAGCCGCCATCCGTGTGATGAGAATCACCGTAAACCCCAGAAATAATAATAAATTTCTCTATGTGTATATAGAATAAAGGACTGACATATAATGTCTGTTTTAAGAGGGGAGGTGTCATGAAATATTCTAATCCACATATATAAATTATCGATTAAATATGAAGCCTAACAAATAAAATTAATAAAGAGAAGAGCAATGGTAAAATGACAGTGCTGTCACAAGGAATGTACTCGAAATCCCCCTTGTTTTCTGCTTCGTCTGCAAATTGTAACGCTTTCACGTTGATATAAAAGCTTACTGTATTATTACCCGCCTTCTTCAATGAAACGTGTGCTGCATTTCTAAGAAAAACATTGAGACGTACTGCGTAATGACCTAAATTAATCCTAACATTAATTATATTACGTTACCAAAACGAACGAACAGATGGACAAAAGGATAGCGAGAGGGGAGGGCTGAAAATCAGGAACGCATGCAACACGCGACGCGCGATATACAAATGCTGCCATCACGCGTGTAAGTCTACATGCACTAATTTTTTTTCAGACGGACAGTGATAAAATACACTACCCTTTCCCAGAGTTAGGTTTATAAATCATAACAGACTCTTATTAGAAAAGATAACAATAGATGGGTTTACGTTTGAACACATAACAGTACCCAGACAGCACATCTTCCAAACAGGAGGTAGAAGAAATTGCATATTTTGAACGCAGCCACGTAGCTCCTTTAAATTAGTATTTTTGGGTTCCTTAGGGCTTGCTGACAAATAATATGTAAAACGTTACGCAAATAGTCCAGGAATTAATAAATTATACCCAAAATAAAATATTGGGGGTGCCTGACAGCATAAAATCATTTCTGCTCATAAGATTTTTTTTATAACGTGTTTGAAAAAAACCTTACGTTACATAAATAGCCTACCATGTAAACTCCAAATTGATTGGAGCGCAACAAATGAAAGCCTAACCACGATTGGTCGGGCTATAAATACTATCTTGGTTGTTGGGGGAGACGGGAAAAGATAACATTTTTTCAAACACTTGTCGAAACGTGGCTCATTGGCCAGTCTCGCTGATATACACACTTGGGAGCGTTAGTTCGAGACCACTTGTTCAAAATAGCTTGATAAAGCATCAGTGCGTTGAAGCCAGCATATATTTGGCTCAATAAAAGCCTGGAACATAGGCAGATGGAAGTTTGTGCCAGTTTGTGCCAGAATTCATTGCTAATCAACGTATCTGTGTTATTCGTATGAATTGTGGTAAGCTTGAACCATTTAATATCTTTTAATGAAAATTGAATGTGAATTGTTGATTTATGCCTGTATATATATGTGTAGTTCAGTGGCAAACGTGAGGTAAAGCCTAAAATGCTCCAGCCTGAACAGAGGGTGTCGGAGAGAAGTAAAACGGCATGGAATGGCCAAACAGTACACTGACACCTGGATGATTGTCTAGAAAGAAATAATGCTGGAAGTGCAGAGGCGTAGTAACCATTAGGAAGGGTAATACTGGAATAAAGTATTTCAGATGAAGCTGACTGTTGGCCTAACGCTCTGAACGCAATGTTTGTGCTGTATTGTGATCAGTGTAAAAAGAAAATATAAATTAGTTATGAAGTAGAAGGTACATCCTTCTTGATTTCAGGGACAGTGGTCTTGATGTACTGAGCAGTACCTGGGCAGAGATTTGCTGAATCCAGAGTCGGACAGCATACTCCTTGGTCTTTTTAGCTATCAGTGAGGTGTCTCCTGAGCCCAGAGGAGAATTCGAACAGAGGAGTCCTCTCCTGCCGCCATCACTCAAGATAAGCAGAGTTGGCCAGCTGAGCTCAACATTATGTCCCCTCATCTTGAAATAACTTTATAAAATCAACATTAAGAGGGGAATTTACTTGTCTTAAAATCAGGAACTGTGAACATCTCCAATAATAGTCCCTAAAGACAAACTATTGAAGTCATGATGACCAATACCAACAGAGCTTGAACAAAACAAAACCAGTATTACCTCATTTTACTACTACACAACTGACACACATAGAACATTTGTACTAATATATGTCACTACAATATTCATATTAAATACATTCTGTACATAACTTGTAATTTAAATTGATTGTGATTCCTGGTTCCCTTGTAGTTGAATCAGGACACATATTCATTCATGCCAGTAATGAATACATATTGTTATTCGAAAGTTTATCAGTGACTCTTTTAAGATATCTTTGTAGAGTGGTATATGTATGTGAGTGTCACAGTGTTGTCAAGAGTAGTGGATTAAATTAAATTGTTTATCTGTCTGTTGTTGTGACTTACACTTCACCATACTCATACCCTAGACACATAACGTAGCATCACACTATTCCAGAATAATTCTGACTGAGATATATAGATATGTGGTAGCAAGTAAGGTTATCTATAATACACTACTCTTAATAGATATAGATACCTTCACAGCTGATCTCAGTCAGTACACTAAGTTTCCTATAAATATTTATAACATCCCACTTCACCACACTTGTACATTACGGTTATGTTCACATTAATATTTCATGGTATCTTAAGGGGAGGTAGTCTGCCTTCGGTTTAAATAAATAGATTTGTTCTTGAATATGTCCACAGTTTTCAACTTTACATTCACAAACTCTTGACTTTTCACGCGGCGTCATCTTTATCAGTACCACTTATGATACCGGAAGTGTCTACAATAAATTTTAAAAGCTTTCACGCAAGTTTTATTTTATCAATAACAACAAAATAAGATTCTACATCTTGGCTTTTAAAAGTGAAAGTTGTAGGTTAATTTAAACATGTTTAAAAACTCATCGAAACCACATTCTTCAAAGTCTACTTATGAGTAGAGGAAACTTCACGCTGCATTATGTGAATGCACAACTTAACATGAAAGTAATAAGTCTTTGTCAGATGACAGCGTCATTCATTGTCTCTCATAGAAATTATACACAATTAGTGGTAAATGCACCAAAGCCCAAGAGCTGGGCAGAAATTAATATTTTTAATTCAGTAGGCTTACAAAAGGTAGCTTGTGAAAATGTCTTGCTTGTATTTTAGTGGTTACAAAAAGCATAGGTAGTCCTTAAGCTAATACTACCCTATGAGGAATGAAGTCTTCTTCTTTGATCCTTAGCTGCTGTCAAAGCAGTCAGTGGCCATAACGCCAGGTGACGTCTTGTAGGGCAGCAACAAACTGCTTCCAGTTTGCTCGGTCAGTGGCCCTCCTTCCCCCCAGCTCTGGTTTATTTTTTGCATCTCGGCCTCCACAGTTCTCCGCCAAATTGTATTTGGTCGGCCTTTCGCTTTACTTCAGGGGTCTTTAGCATCGGGGTCTCTTCTAAGGACGCGACCAAAGGATCGTCACATCTGATACCAAGCTAGGAGTAAGAAGCGCGTGGCATACTGTCCATTCCCCACCATTAAAGGGGACTTTCCAACTATCAAGGGCTAAAATAATGTGCTCTGGTTCTGGGCTCTCCCATGGAATTGTCATGTCCTGCACAGAGCCACTTCTCAGCTCCCCCTGCCTATCACTGGGTCCAAAATGAGATCCTCCTGCATGCAGTCAACCAGGTCAAAGCCAAAGAATTACGTCTGCAGCTCAAGTGACTTCTCCAAGCTTAGTGTGCAATGCTGGGTTCTCAACAAGTTTTACCACAGGGGGGATCCCGGGAAGTGTATGGATGATTTCAAGAGTCAATGAGGGTGTAATTAGCCTCACATACAGAGGTTCACTTCTACATTTTTATATTGTAGCATTGTGCCTAGCTGGTGGTCACATAAGGATGACTAGATATGCCTCCATGCATAGCCATCTAGGGAAAAGCCTGACTTTCCCAAGCGTAGTGTACCGTGACACTGTAGCTATGGATACATAAGACTCACTGCGCCTATCAAGCACGTCTTGTTGCGGCTTAAGTATTAGTTTTAAACATAAACGTCTTCTATGAACTAACAGGGACATGATCATGCAACAAAGACATGTGCCGAAGTAAAAACGCGCTGAAAAAGGTGCATTGTGCATAAATGGTCAACAGGATGTTCTATCATATAATAAGAAATGTTAATCACCAGAATCTAAACAACACGAAACAAACCAAACTGGAACAATTGAAACTCTTTGACAAAACAACCATGTCATTTTCACTAGTTTATTTCAAAATTAAAACCCAACAAATGAAAAACATGAATGAGAAATTACTGTGAAAACAACAGCAGTATTATTTATGCATGCTTTTAATGAAGAAAACATTAAAACCTGGAACTGAACAATTGTTCAAATAATGACTGAGATGTGAACACTCAAATGATATTAAATCAAATTTTGTTTTAAAATAAAAATTCAATAATGAAACATTAATTCTGACCTGAGGTCATGACACACTTGAATCTTCCGCCAAAAGCAAGTGAAAACATGTATGCAAGGACTTCTGAGATGGACTGGATACAAACTAGAAACTAACACAGCAACTAAACAACTCCTCAAGAGAATTTTACTTTCTCAAATAACGGAGATGATTAAGAAAAATAACAAAACTTGCATGATTTTCTTTCCTAGAGAACCTCCAATCATTTCAACTTTCAAAACCATGGTAGGAAATAAAAAATGCTTTGTCAGCAATACAAACAAAGCAAAAATAAACTAGCAATTAAACACACAAGAGATTGTTCTTCTCCTACTGCAGAATTAGTATGAAACTATCTTCAAGAATCAAACTGGGGACAGGTTGTCTTATCTCACAGAATGTCTCTCTACTGAACATATAAACTGAATATCATGATCAAATCTTGAAGTCATATTGATCCAAGTCATCACATGTACTTCTTATGATCTTATGCAAAAATTCACAATACAAAAAGATGTTACCCACAGACATGTGTACTCTCATGAACAGCTCTGCCCTATTACCAAACAGTAATGAATCATCATTGTTTCTGGGTAGAAAAGAAGAAAAACAAATGACCATCTGCAGAATTTAAAATTTGGTGTTCTCATATATAATACCTTACATTCATTATCATTTCTTTTGATTCTGAGGCAAATACAAAGTTGGTGCTTGAGAAACATGTCTTAAAGCACAAAATGTTGATTTCTTTGTCTCCACATTAATGTTTGACAAATGATACCTTCACAAAACCAAACAATGAATCAACAATCCTGACCAAGTTGAAAAAAAAATGCAAGATGAAATAATCAGAGGAAACAAACTAATTTATGAGAGTCATTCTCAGGCACAAGAAAATTACAACAGAGGAGAGAGAGACAATAACAAATAACACAAAGTAGGAACTGATTAATTATAAGCAAAGTTTTGACTAAATGTTCAAAATTAGTCTGACTTCAATGAACACAGTGCAAAAAATCACTGGTCAACAACATATGTTTAGTAGTGACGATAGCCACTAAAGATAACACATATAAAAAAATGTTTTCAAATGCAGATAAAACTGGTTAGTAGGAGGTAAACAATGAAACTGGGTTAATTTTAGAAACGCTGCATAAATAAACAGACAAATGATGATGCTGAGGTGGTGTAGACCCTCTACCACCTGGTGAATAAAGTATTTACAGTAAAGCTCTCAAAGAACAGTACAAATTAATATATATACAAGATATTTCTCTATAAGCACATCAACTATTTCCAAGTTTTCTGTGCCTATCTGATAAGGTTATTTGACTGCAAGAACAACCCATGTATGACATGGCAGTATTGTTTTCAAACAAAGGCGTCACTTGTTCAATGTGTACACGATGACTAAACAAAATGAGAAGTCAGACGAGCATAAATTATCTCAAGATTACCCTTCTCAGTAATGATGTCAACATAACTATTTTATAAGGACCACAGAATACAAGGCCAACTCTGAGAGAGAAAATTTAATATTTTTATATGCACATAGAGAATACTATCTGGCAATATGGATACATTGAAAGTTGTGAATAGCTAAAAAATTATCAAGCTTCATCTAACGATAAAATAAATGCTCACTAGGACTTCAATATTTCAGTCTCCAAGATTTTAGTTATGGAAATTGTATACCTGACAATTAGTTAAGGCATACACTGACAGTTATTTAATTCATCATGTCCATCTATTTTCATAAATTTGTGACATCATGACGCAAGCAAGATTGAAGGTACATCACAGAAAAGTACATCTGACCTAATTTTCTATTGCTGGACATACCATTGTCTTGCTAATATAATGACAATAATTTAGGCATGTGTAACATTAAAGATGGGCCTTTTGAATACAGACAGCTGTGAGTCCATACACACACAGTACTGGCATTAACTGTCGAGAAGTAAATGAAATCTTCATACAACCCCACAAAAATAAGGTTTATATCAGTTCTTTAAGAGCTTGAGGTAATGGTGTCATAGAAAAGACCTTCACATTAATCCAATATTTATCAGAATCTACCAAGTTGGTAACAAGTTATGTGTGCCTGCTTGTAATGTAAAATTTTAATAAGTTTAAAGTTAAGCAATACCAGTGATGGTTCAGAACACGTCATTACTTACAAAAAAATATTAACAATCATTTCTTAACCTTCATGACCAGTAACATTTGTTGGCAGAGAAGCTGAACATTTTACACATATAATGAATTCAAAATCAATGCTTTCAACCCAAAGATTGTTAACCCCAAATTATGCAAGTTGGTATATAAGCTTCATTTTGAAGACATGCATCACTAATGCCATAGGCACAAATAATGAAAAATGTTGCAGACATCACACTTTGTCTTGTACCTTAATCCAAGTACCAGTACCATTGACACAAGCCTAGCAACCTCACCACATAAAACAAAGTATGACAGAAATGACAATTAAAACAGCACATGAAGCACTGTGATGCTGACTTCCTGCAAGAAGGCCAACAACACTGGTGGGGGCCCCCATAGTACTAAAGAAGAATTGTAAGGGTTAAGAATTCACACAAGCTGTCTAAACATTAGTGCTGTCTGATGTCTCAGGGCCGGACCCAAATGTGCTGTAGAAAAGTGTTAGCTGGCACCATAAGACATAGACAGCACCTCAGATAAACAGAAATTATCACATAGCCTACATTTGTTTCAGGAAGGCCTGAACTTGCTGTAGAAATCTAATTTTGATGCTGTCACATATGTAGGCTATTGAGACATGGACTTTCTAAAGACAGCTGGTGTGAATTCTCTGACCCAACAAATAACAGGACCACTGCTCTCTACCAAACATGTCATAAACGGTAAGTAAGGGAGGGAAGCCTGTACTTAGGGCCAGCAACCTTATCATGTACAACACTAAATAGACCATTACTGCAAGAGCAAGTTTTGTGGCCAACCACAGTGGAGGGAGGTCCAGTGCTGGCCACCCACAGTGGAGGGAGGTCCAGTGCTGGCCAACCACAGTGGAGGTCCAATGCTGTTACAAGACAATAAGGACAACAAAGGAAAAATAAATACACATTCAATGAATGTAATCAATAGTGTACCAACACACAGTCATCTCTCTGCAATGTTAAAAATACTACCACAGATATTTACAACCATCAACAAACTAATGAGAACGAGACTTGTAATTATGACAGTAATGACCACAACAAACTACACTCCCCTTCTACAAGAATACTCCTGCTGGCAGTGATTCCTCACACATTATCAAAACGCATCCTCTCCTTACACTTCAAAGCACATCTTCCATCTCTTCAAGATAATTCACAAATGTTAGAAGGCACAAATAATCATAGAAGCTGTGTACACAAACACAAACATACATACACAAACACCAAAGAAAAAGCAAAATGGGAGGGGGAAATAAAGCCAGCACAGAGACAACTGGGACTAAAACAAGAGACAATAAGATATTTGCAGAAGTGACCACTGCAGAATAAATGTTCTATAATTTCTTTTTTTTTTTTTTTGTAACACATACACTAATCACTAAAGTCAATTATCATGTGTGTCAGTGGCTACATATCTCTCATTGCCTAATAGTATCTAATAATTTCTTATAATTTGCTACTATAATAGTCTGTTAGTGTCTACTTATACCAGGTTCGAAACCTGCTGCAGGCGGTTTGGTAGCAGATCGCTTTGTGTGGATTTTTAACAATGGTATAAGCGCTGTACCGTTCAGAAAGCAATGGCAAACTACTGAATGAAAAAAAATTGCCTAGAAAAATCACAAACAGCCAATAAAAGCTGGGGTTGATTGCCACGTCCTGTAAAGGATAAGCAACTAACTAGTGTCTACTAATATTTGTTTGTTATCAAACATCTGAAATATTCTACCCGTATGTCTTTACATGTGTCTACTTATGCCTGATCAGTGTCTACTTATGCCTTATCAGTGACTCCAATGTTTTCTAGTATCTAATAATGTCAATTGTTTTGTCTACCAGTTGCTGTCAGTGTCTATCAATGTAACAGATAATTCTTTAATACTTTTTTCCAAATTGTCTATTAAACATCACATTTCACTTTTAATATTATCAAAATAATAGGTAGCAGATATAAAACGTGAATGCCAGAGTGCCAGTGCCAGAGTGCCAGTCGCCCTGTTACATTTTTGGGGAGATCTCTAGAGACAAAGACAAAACAGGATCACCGCTGACATTAGCATGTCATAAGGTGCCAGTAAGGGAGGGCTGTGCATGGTGATGCCAACTCCACATTTAAATAAAACTGTCACACAGTTCACCAGATAAAGTGCTTTGGCAGAGGCCTCCTAGGTGGGGTGGGTACTGCAGTGGTGGGCATATGCCTGACAAGCAGCTAACACGTGTGCCATACTCACGTCTCACGTTCATGGCATTCACAAATCCTGAAGCTGCACAAGTTCAGTGACTGCTGAAGACTGGCATCTAATCAAACTAATCAATACATTCTAATTTCAGGAAAAAAATGACATGCCTTATGAAAGTTATACTAAAGCCACAGCATACACTCAATAAATTAATGCTTTCATTTAGCTCACTTTCAGAGTCAACAATTTACAACAGCAACCACAAGAAGAAACAATCATACTAGAAAGCTTTCTTTCAACAAGCACAAAATGTACGATCATACATAGAACATAGACAAAGTCAGTGCCTGTTTTACCCACACACACAAAAATTACTTCATGATCCAATGAGAATTACTTATTTATATACGTGTTGGATCTCTGGGCCTGAACATTAACTGGACGCTGCCACCCACCATCATGATATCAACATCATGTTTCTGTCTATTCTGTCACTGAAAGATTTTTAATTTACATCATGTTTCTATCTATTCTGTCAGTCATCGAATGATGTCAGATTTACAGCATGTAAATATCTAGTATTATGTCTGAATTATATCTATTTGAGTAATGTTTTAGCTATATCATGTTAGAATCTACTTGGAGATGTCCTCCTTCAAGCTAACACTGGACCTTGACAGCGGCTCCTTCACCTGCGGCCTGCCAAAACATATCAATAATAAAATGCAATGTACAAAGTTTATGACAGAAATGGCAATTTGAATATAAAAATATCACGTCGCATCAGCATATTATACCAGTTCTGAACTATCAACATGACATATGATTTCTAAGCAGAATAAAAATTACGTTTGAGGTAAAAAGCAAAAATATAACTGGTCAATATGAAGCTACTGAAAACACTATGCAACAATCACACAGAGAAAGAAAAATCAATCCACTTTTATGCTTCAATTTTTTACAAGATCCCACTTTTAAAAATCTGGTCAGTTCTGTGCTGTCATTTTTGAATGTGCTCCATTTTTCAGTGTCACACAAGAAGACATCTTGTAGGCATGTTTTTCCAAGTGCAATGTGGCTATCATTTGTTTACTTTTGTGTTGAGCTTGAACTCCTTAGATTTCCATGTACTTCACGAGCAATGAAAGATTCTCTTCCTTTCTGCAACCTTAATTTAAAATTGGAGTCTGCTTCTCAAACCGTATCTTTGTTGCTACCTAGATATATGCATTAACCCAAACCCTGTCGGGAAGAAACACGGGTACCAGTCAATGCTACATACCTTGTACAAAAATGTAACTTCAACTCCCTTCGTTTTGTTTGATAACACAAATGGAAGAAATACACTTTAAGGATAGGCAGTCATGTTAATTAACATCGAATGGAAGGTGAAGGCCAAAAACAGAATACCCCAGGCAAAGACAGCATTCCATAAAATGAAAATTATGTAATGCAACTACTCTATTAATGAAAATAAGACAAGAGTTTTTAAGTGTTATATAGAACCATTCCTGAGATATATGGAAGTGAGTCATGGACAATCATAAACATGGAGGAAAAGCACTGACAGCCAAAGAGATGTAGTTTTGCAAAAGAATGTTAAAAATACAATGGACAGTTAAAAGAGTAATAAGGATGTCCTAAAAGAGGTCAATGTGCTAAGGAAGCTTATTAGTCACATTAGAAGGAAGCCGTCTACTTTCTTTGGGTATGTTATGAGAACAAGAATGCTGGAATATATTGTGACAGCAAGAAAAATTGACAAGAATGCTGGAATGAACTGTGACAGCAAGAAAAATTGACAAGAATACTGGGATATATTGTGACAGTAAGAAAAATTGACAAGAATGCTGGAATATACTGTGACAGCAAGAAAAATTGACAAGAATACTGGAATATATTGTGACAGCAAGAAAAATTGACAAGAATGCTGGAATACACTGTGACAGTAAGAAAAATTGACAAGAATGCTGGAATATATTGAGATAGTAAGAAAAATTGACAAAAATGCTGGAATACACTGTGACAGTAAGAAAAATTGACAAGAATGCTGGAATATACTGTGACAGCAAGAAAAATTGACAAGAATGCTGGAATACACTGTGACAGCAAGAAAAATTGATAAGAATGCTGGAATATACTGTGACAGCAAGAAAAATTTACAAGAATGCTGGAATATACTGTGACAGCAAGAAAAATTGACAAGAATGCTGGAATGAAATGTGACAGCAAGAAAAATTGACAAGAATGCTGGGATATATTGTGACAGTAAGAAAAATTGACAAGAATACTGGAATATATTGTGACAGCAAGAAAAATTGACAAGAATGCTGGAATATATTGTGACAGCAAGAAAAGTTGACAAGAATGCTGGAATACACTGTGACAGCAAGAAAAATTGACAAGAATGCTGGAATACACTGTGACAGCAAGAAAAATTGACAAGAATGCTGGAATATATTGTGACAGCAAGAAAAATTGACAAGAATGCTGGAATATACTGTGACAGACATCAAGAAAAACTGACAAGAATGCTGGGATGTACTGTAACAGATAGAAATAAAAACTGACAAGAATGCTGGGATGTACTGTAACAGACAGACAGAAAAATTAACAAGAATGCTGGGATGTACTGTAACAGACAGAAAAATTGAAGGAAAAAGGGACAATAAGAGAAATCAACAACGTAACTGATTAAACAGTACTGGAGACAGGAAGTCGTGACAACACGCTGACCTCTGTCACCAGGCACGATACTTCAAGTCACTCATACTTCTACAACAAGCAAAGCACTGAGCAATAATGACATCTGCTTACCCGTCTCCGTAAGGGTGGGCACCTATTTTGGCTAGTAAAACCTTCAGAGCATCCCGAGCAGCCATATTTCTGGAGGACTCTACTGTGTTACTGCTCCCAAAGAAGTTTTGCGGCTCTCCCTCAATTGTAATTTTTGTGAAGTGCTCAATGCCTTCCACATGTTGCTTCACACCAAGAAGAGGAAAACACTAATCATTTGGTAAGATCAAAATGGCACGTCATAGATAATCAAGCATCACTTTAGGATGCAATTGTTCAGATAATATCACATGATCATAACTCATATTTAAGTTACCCATACATACTAAGTGTCATGCAGACTGGTGCCCTGTGTAGTTACCAGGCTGAAGAGACATAGACCACTACAGCCTCAGGCATGTCATACAAGACGACAAATATGAGGGGGTTGATAGCATGTCAAATCTTGGTGTAGGCTTTCAGCAAGAGGCCAGCTGCAGTGGTGACTTTATGCTCCACAAGAACATGAATGTATGTAGGTATCTCAGAAACCATATCTCTGCTGCTGCTGCCTCAGTTTCCTTCTATCTGTCTGATAGATTTTTTTTAAACGGAGGTTAGCCTTATTCTGACTAGGTACCCCCGTTCAACCTAGACACAAGGTCTGTCAGTGATATTTGCATGTCAGAATAAAAAAGACCTTGCGGTCTAGAGTTTTCAATTGTTTTTATTGTAAAGGTCTCACGTGCATAAATTAATATAGGATTTACATTGCATCCAATGACAGCATTTTGTTGGTGAGGAATGCTATTTTAAGAAATCTGAGTTTGCTTATGCAGTTCGTGCCTTGATTTCATAAGCATCTGTCATCACAGATCCAAGTTTAACCATTTATTTAAATCATTTACTCCATAATGGGAAATCAATATATGTGCCATCACAAAATACACAGGTCTGACAACACTGCAAATAATCCTTATGTACCAGTCATGAATCTTGATTGGGAGTATTTTACTTTTTTCTATCGTATTATGCTTTACACCCAAAAACAAAATATTCTAATTCATATTTTGAGCAAGTGTCACAGATTAGACAATTTCCCAAGTACAGTCAGATATTTATGGTAGATTAAGATAAATGGATTGCATTTTTTAAAAAGCTTACCCATTGCGCACAGCTTCTTTTCTTATTGTTTTCAGCATTTTATGGTTTTAATTACAAATATAGACAAGTCCCCCCCCCCCCCCCCCATAAATGAAAATGATACACTTCAGGTCGTACAAGGTGACTAACATGAGGTTTTACCTATGGCTAGCAACATCATCATGTAAAACAAATGACCACATAAACTACAACTGCAAGATCATGTAACTGTTTTGTAAAGGCTTGCTGTGAGACAAGCTACAGTGGTGACTTCATGCTCTGTAAGGGGCACATAGAAAAATGATGATCTGATATGTTTCTCCCTTAATGTTGGTTGTAAGATACAATTTGTCAGTCCATATTCTCTGTACGTGTCCTTTTCTCTTATATCTTACCTATTTTTCAAAAGCATTTGTCTGTTTCCATTATTCAAAAACAGTAAAACCCTGTGACAGCATCAATTCTGATACCATCAGATCATAGTTAGCTCTTTTATTTCCTACACAACTTAAAGTCATGGAGTCATGCAGCCTGACTGAATACTCTGCTCAATGACCAGTACTTTTATTTCATGTATCTGTCTGTATTCACAAAATCAGAAGTCAGTGTTATTGCTATTCAGAATCATCGTCATTGCACTCCGGGCAAACCCAAAGATCCTCAGTCTCCCTCAGCAAATGTCGAAGGGTATGAATGCGCGCTGGTTGTATACACACCGGATGCATCCTCTCATATATCCATCTCTGCTGGTCTCACGCTTGATGTCAAATTCCAGCAATCTTAGCCTTGATGATTCATCAACTGCAGCTCTAATAGGCGATCATTAATTGCCCTCAGCATCCATATCCAATGCACCTTCTAAGTGTGCTCTTTCATTGTGCGTACCCCTGCATGACCACATGACCAGGACAGCAAATCCACACCAGTTCCTGAACATTCGAGGCTTCTATGGAGGTTTTCCATTAGTGTCGGAGCCATCCACGTTAGACCTTCCAAAGCATGGATTGCGAGTCTGATACAATAACTTCCCTTGCTAATGAAGTTTCAGACAGCTACCTTAAGACTGTAGTAGCTGTCTCTAACTCTATTCTCATGAAGTCAGTGTTATAAACTGAGGGTACATGCTTCCATAATAGTCAATGTTATGTTTTGGGGGGGGGGTCTGCATATTTTATGTTGTCTTGACATGTTTGCATTATCATATAACTAAACTGATTTTATATGCGGAGTTAATACTAACAAATATAATTAACTCTTTGACTCCAGACCAACGCTCTGAGCGTTGCAAAATTCAACGCGCCATGCCAGAGCAACGCTCACAGCGTGGTTTTTAGTTTATCACGAATAAACCCTAAAAATCGTCCGTTTTATGCAGTTCATATATTAAAACTCGTAGAATGACTTCCGCTACTATTTAAACAACTAATTTGACTGTAGTTAATAAGTATTTTGACGTTATTATCACAATTTTTGTGAAGATTTGCGTGTTCGCGTTTTTCGTTGTTATTGCTAGAGAAATATGTCACTCTTTATATTTACATTTTCTAAGTCTCCTAAGCAAATAACTGTGTCAAACTACTTTGAAACATTGCTGACATTGATGATGATTGTTTGGTAGTCACAGTTTGTTGTCAAAA
This sequence comes from Oreohelix idahoensis, assembly GCA_024509875.1. NCBI lineage: Eukaryota > Metazoa > Mollusca > Gastropoda > Stylommatophora > Oreohelicidae > Oreohelix > Oreohelix idahoensis. The sequence continues at coordinate 126,082 of JAMPIV010008771.1, read as the reverse complement.
TACGGAATCTGTGCAGAAAAGCTAGACATACTAGATTTAGGTGATGAGTGGGCGTAGTCATATTCTGGCCGATCAAAAAGCAACAAAACTAGACCTACCGTAATATCTAATCACTAGTTCTTGGTAGAAGATGAAGCTAGGGATACAATTAAAACATTAAACAAGAGTAAAAAAGTTTTTATATGACGTTATTCTTCTTTATTTGTTTGAAAATTACATAATGCACGATTGCATAATTTATTTTTTTCTTACAAAGGACCACAGAAAAACTTGTGTGAATAACATTAAATGCACTAATTGTGGCCATAAGCATGTTTTTTCTACTTTGTATATGGATTAACTTGACGTTTGAAGACTAAAAAGAAAGTTTTATTGTCTACAACAGTAATTTTTCTTTGGTAAGATCGTATTCTACAGTCAACTTTTTTGCGTTTTTCAATTTTACATGCAAAATGTTTTAAGTATACCGAACATACTTGTGTTAATACTACCAAAGACATTATATATTACAATTCTCTATCAATTTCCCTACAGTTTGGTATATAATAAGTACATGTTCAAAGGAAAATTCACAAAAAATATTTAGACTGAAAGATGAACACTTCACTCTATAAAATTCTGCTCACAAAAAAAGTCTGGCACAGCGTGCAAAATAACTCTGGAATGAAAGAGTTAAGTGTCATGACCACTAATGTACTTTGATGTCCACAGGTGTGAGACAATGACACACCATCATTTTCTTCACAAATACTTGTACTAACTGGCTGGAAATTGTAAATTTTTTTTGTTAAACTACATTAAATGCGGCTGAATTTTCTGAATTATCATAACTGTGATTTATCATATTTGGCAAGTCCTAAGCACTTTAAAACAAAAATACAAGATGTTGATCACTAAGACTTGTCTGCTGGTATAGTTGTTATTGTTCATTAGCTGGCCATAATGTTATGCCCACCACTTCCTTCATTAATCACACTTAAAAAATACTGTAGTTGCATAAAATGTCTCTGAGCCACATTAGTTACCAAGGTGAATTACATTTTAAAATGTTCATCCTAGTTGAGAGGAATAAATCTTGTCATTACAGTATGACTTGAGTTCTGATAAGAATCTGAATTTTGGTTTAGTTCTTCTGAGCAATTATTAAACTAGCTTTAACCCGTTAAACTTGATAGGTTTTTAATTATAGTGTGCTGTTTCCGTTCCCAGATGAGCAGATAGAAGTACATTCTTAGAGTGTTTTTGGTTTCTTTCCATTATACAGTGTAATCAAACGGTTCATGAACACCGTCATTTGAACGCTTTTCTTTGTTGATTGTAACTTTTCGGGAGAGTATATATAATGGAAACAATACAATTTTTCAACACGGTTGCATTCCTCAGCTGTGACCAATGTACACACGGCGAGAATTCTGTTATTTTAGATTCAATTTAAAAGTTCTTTGATGACAACATTTCGTGTGAAAGTGCGTGGATTGTTTTCAAAGAGTGTTCCCTGATAATAAGTGGTTTTAACAAAAACTTTCAAGTTTTCATGATTTGTACATCGGGTGAGGGCAATATAGAGTTGGCTGTGTCTAAAAATACAATTCACTTTGGTATGTTATTGGCTCATGCACACCAATTTTTACGCACTTTTTCTTTGTCGAGCGCTACTAATTTCGTGAAAGAATAAAAATAAAATAAAAATAAAACCAAAAGTATTTGTTTTATATAACATCCACGCCATGCAAGTTGCACACCGTGCAATATACATCGGTAATTATGTTAGTTGGGATACTTTTTAGCCTTTAGCACGCTGCATAAAAATTCAGAAAACTTGCCCAACCACTGCATTCTTTTTCACAACCCCCCATTTTTATAGTGGGTGACTTGTAAATTCTATAGTTTTTTTGTTTTTTGGTCAATTGCTCTAATTTTTAGACTGTATAGAAATGAATGATGAATCTGATGATATAAAATTTGTTTGTGTACATGTTAGATGTGATAGGAAGAAAGGAAAGGAAAGATGAAAACAACGAAAAAAAAATTAAAAATTTTTTTTTTTTTAATTTAAAAAAAATGACCAACAAACGAATAGTCCATATCCCTTGCATCTCAATGAAAGTCATTTGACCAATAGACTAATACAAATCAAATGACGATCTTTTCGTTACACCCATCATCAGTAGCAAAGCAACAAACTCCCTAGCCAGCAGTGACATTAGGCCGTAAATTAAACCTTTCCGATATTCCTAATCCTAACCCCGAAAATTATACATACTAGAAATGCCATTTTACTTTCGTTTCCATCTCAGCCATCAAACATATTCTGAGAACCGATATCAGCGCTTATAAAGACAAAAATCTCATCCCCACCGCATGGCGTCAGAATCCAATAAAATTAGAGCAAAAATGGCCGCATGTTGATGCCGATTCATTTCGATTTAAAAAATTTACAAAAAATAAAAGCGGATACACACATCACTTTTTTTAAGATCGGAAACGGAAGCTAACTCTCTTGCAAATAACATTACAACTTAACATCCGGGGCTGAAATCACGTGTACACAAGTCCTAATGCTAAAAAACAAAGATATCCGCAGTCGCAATAATGCGCCTCCAGCTGGCAGAGCATAGCGTACTTCTGTCGCAATAATGCGACTGCAGCGTGCTAAAGGTTAAAATATTAGTCTCTTCTTTTGAAAGACTATCACCAACGTCATGTCCTTATCACAATGACTATCTTCCTCTAATGCTTTGTCTGTTTTCACTGATTAAACTTTCTCAGCTTCCCTAACTAGCTGGTACTACTTCAAATTCTGGGAAATGCATCAATGAAGAATTCGTCCAAATGTTCACTGACTGTTTTATTTGTTCTAGAACAACGGGTGAAAACTTTAACCAGGTCCCAATTCATTATTAGAAAGGACAGGCTAAATAATGCCATAAGAAATATTACCGTAGTGAAGTCAGAAATGTTCAACTCATAATTAAAGGCTTTACAAAATTCTTCTAACTGTACTTCAGGCTGTAGGTTAGGCTTGAAGATACTGGCCAGTTTGGCTGGGGAGTCATGTGACTGAGGTGGTGAACTTATGAAAGGTGCTGAAAAGAAAGACATATTGTACATTACATTAAACAGTGATCTTGGCTTGTGCCTACATGTGTCATATATACACATAAAGTGTTTAAAAAAAAAGGCAGGGATTGTTAACATTCAGAAATAAGAAAGTAAAGAGAAGGGGAAAAAAAAAATTAATTAAAGCAGTCTGTAATACCTTTGCGAAGAGAAAATTCCTCATCAGTATACAGTGTTATTATTACTTGCTGTCTTACAAAAAGATGAGAAGAAGTCACTGGATATAGATAGGACACACACACACTGAGGACAGGCTGCTGATAGCGATACAATAAGGGCAGTTCTTGTTTGGGAATTCCCAGAGTAAGAGAGGCAGAGGTAGACCAAAATTCAAACGGAAAAAAAGAACTGGAGATGGAAGTGAAGATGTGATAAGAACTTGAGCTGATGGCACAGGACATGAGGAACTTGGCATGTGTTTGTTGAAGGCCTATGCTGCTAGACGAGCTGGGGGGGGGGGGGGGGGTTGTATTGAATGAAAGGTGCCACACCATCAAGGTCCCTTAACTGTGTGCAAGTAGTTACAAAATATTCAAAAACTATTTCCAATAAAAAACAGATAAATGTGCAGGACTGATCAAGTAAACAATTCAAATAAGTTATCACTGATGCTTGGAGATGACTATGTCTCAAGGATATGCAGATTTATAAATCACAAAATAATGTGATCATAATGCAAATGACAGTACCTAAACAGTTTCATAGGCCGTATAAAAGCTAACTTACTAACACCTACTTACCAGGAATCTCACATGCAAACTTCAAGTTATTTCTGCATGACAAGAAAACATGGATTGTTCAAGACAGTCCGTTCATACCAGAACAAGAAAAGGATGTAAACCAAAAACATAGCCATCAAAAGTGCTCAGCCTTGATGTGGTGAGGCAACTTGTGTACCTTCTTGATACCATGAGCTATGTCACAGAAGTCTTGGGCTTTTGGCAGGTTCACCCAAGACAAAGCAGGGGGGAGGGAGGAAAGAAGAGAGGAAGTGAGAGAGAGAGAGAGAGACACACAGAGAAAGAGAAGGAAAGAAGGAGAAAAAAAAAACAGTTACAGAAACTGTAATAACTAGCAGCATGAGTCCAGAAGAACACTGGAAAGGCGTAAGGCACAGCCTAATGAAACCCAGATACTTCAGGTCAGGCTGCTGACAACATGGAAGCAACATCAAGATTAGCCAAGTGTAAGAATCGTGGAAGAGGAAGCCAATTAAATAGGCATTTCATGAGCAGTGCTTTAAAAAAAAAAAAACAGCCCAAAATTAGAAATACGTGGTGAGCAGCAGTTGCAGCCCCTTGTTCCACACAAATCAAAGAGGACTGACTGAATGAATGACACATGCAGGGTACACAATATTCAGAAATAAGAATACTGAATGAGACAGAAATTACAGAAAAAGTCAAAGAATTTTACATAAAATGATATACCAAAAAGCTGCCTTGGTTACAGGACAAAAGAAGAAAGGGCATGCTCAGTGCAGAGGAACAACAACTGCCAAAATAAAAACATACCTCCAGATGTGGCATGAAATTTGATGGTGTTGGTGGGAAGATGTAGTAGTCCTGGAACTTTCTGTTGCAGGACCTGAGGGGTGGTGGAGCTGGGTGTTTTGCCAGCTGAAAAAAATCAACAAATACTTCATGAGGATTGTACTAAAAAATAAATGCCTCATTAAATGTACACAAGCTACAATTCAGAATCAGAATATCGTAATACACAGCAGACATCTTAACAAAATATCAAAGATACAGATTTGAAAAAAAAATTAATAGGTGTCAGGCACAAACTTTTCCGTAATTTATTAAACACATTTAATGCTGGTATGACCAATAGGCTTGTGCCAAGGACACTAAACATTTTGTGCCTATTATTTGTGCATTTTAAAATAAAAATGTTTTTGAACATCATTTCCTGTTTCCAAGACTCAACCAGGTGCATCTTGATTTCAAACTAAAACATTGAACACAGACACAAAGCAAACATGTTATCTACATTTAACACCACATTTATTTTGATTTTATGAAGTAAAACTGAACATCATAAACAAAATCCTCAAATCCAATGATCTAAAGGTCTACACTTTATACCGAGCAATATTTGCAACAACTCAATGACGATAAAATTAGACCAAAGTATTACGCTTAACTTAACAAAAAAATTTTTTAAAAACCACACTGCCTGAAGGGAAGCAACCGTCATTATTTTACTGATGCTGACATCAGGGTTCATAGCAAATTTCTTCAAGCATTTTCCAGGTTTTTCCAGGTCCAGCACGTGATTTTTCAAGGATGGGAAACTCTAATATTTTCTTCATCTAATTTTCTCAGATATAATTATCACTTTGCTGACCAGCAATCCGGAGCATTACCGTCTCCCATTACCAAGGGTGTTTGCAGATTTCTTTAAAAAGAACATTATTTTTTTTTTTTTAATTCATAAAAGATTTAAAAACAGACATCTTTTCCCAGTTTTTAGCGAATTTGTTCAAAGTCAGCGCAATAAAATGTTAGTGACATGGATGGCAATGAATAAAATAAGCTTGATTGACATATTGATTTAATGATTAACGTATATCAACATAAAAGGCTAATAAAATTGTGAATAAAATGCAAAAAAAAAAACTATTCTGCGACTGTGGCATGACAATGTGCGTTTGTAAATGTTTGAGTATAGTTACGTACCTCTAGTTGGAGTCCGAGCTGCTTCCTTTATTAACTGGGGTTGAAGTTGTAGCTGTAGGTCTCTGCAAGAGTCTTTGTCTGGATCGTTGATAATCCTTGACTGTGTGGTATAACTTGAAGCAGGGTATCAGGCATAGAGGTACATTGCAATCTGGGCAGTACATGCAAGTCTGGCTTCTGTTCCCTGCAGCCTTACACACTTTACAGTCTGGTTTGTACCTCGTCCTTTCATATTTATCAATGAAGTGGTGCTCAGTAAGTCATGTTGTTGTGACCTGTGGTTTTGAAGGCGTCACACTGCATCGAAGAATAGCAGGTTCAATAAGAGTCATACTGACATCCTGATCTTTGCTTTGATCTTTTTTTGTAGAGTTGGCAGTGTTGTAGGTTATGTGCCCATTGACCAGGGCAGTTTCAACTAAGAAATGATATAAAAATAGGATATGTGTGGGTAGGGGTAGTTTGCACCTAGTTGGCTGAAGTAGTCGACACCTCCCATACTTTTGCTGTATTTTTCTGCAAGCACTGGCTTCTGAATTGTTCTGCCCTAAAGAATTTGTCTTTCTGTCTTGTTTATATTATCATCGGAGTGAACAGTAGATATAAGGTTAAATCTTTTCATATGCCAGGTGACTGTCGGCATGCCTTATCTTCTGTCGCACAAAACACAGGATGATTTGTCTTTTTCAATTTGAGTTGTTTTTTCTTCAATGCTACAGGAAAATACTTCCTATTTTCAGCTACTGTTCCAAATGTACCAATCTGAATTTCAGGTCTTGAAATAAAGCTGAAGGCTGAATAAAAACTACCACAGAAGAGAATATATCCCTTGTTGCCTATCCATCAAAAAGATCTTTGACAACCCTGAAAGGTGCCTCAACACAACCTTCAAATCAATGGACATATATTCAGTTGTGGCACCATCAACTGTGTGCAGCCCAGGCCCAGCAATCCCATACTTTGTTTTGACGTCCTACAATATAGACATGTTTATTTACATTATATAAAAATATTTTGTCATCTTTTAGACATCTCTTCTTTTCAGCTCAGACAACGGGAGCCGCGCTAGCGTAGTGGTTACAACACCGCTCTGGCGACCGGGTGATACAGGATCAAACCCGGGCGACGGCATTTGAGGATTTTTCGTCTACCGGGATTTGGACTGGATTAACTCGAGACCTGGCGAGAACATTTGAAGGAGTGTCGTCGACCAGGGATTGGCGGCTCCTGAGCCGACCCAGCTGCAATGGGTACCTCCGAAATCGGCGAGTATTTGCCTGAATGGCGAGGGACACCTGTCTCTGTACAAGAAATAAAGGGATACTCACGTAAAATCAATGTCAGGTTAGACATAAAAATAATAACCTGAGATTTCGCCTCGAGTATCAGCGGGCGTACGCAAAAAAAAAAAAAAAAAAGCTCAGACAATTTTTCATCAATTTCTTTGTCAACAGCTTTACTTTCTTCTTCTTTTTCTCTTACTCGTTTCAGCAGGCTATTAGATACAGTAATAAGAAAAATCTTGCGCAGTGTTTCTGCCTGATAAGCATTGTCATCTGCAGCAGCAGTCTGGGACTTGATATCCAGGTCAAGAGCAATTTTTCTTCTTTTCAGATGCTCTAACAGAGTAGAAAGTTTTCCTTTCAGATAGACCAAACTGTCTGGCAATAGAACTATCAGGAAACATTTTCTGAAAAATTTTATTAATTCCTGCATTTGAATTAAAACTATGGTGACTTTTCACTGAAAAAAGAGTCCAAATAATCTCAGCTCTGAGAGTTTCTTCCTTGGACACAAATGATGTCACATCTGTAGGTCTCCTAGTAGTGTTAAACGTTTTTGACGTGTCCGAGGGAGTAGTATTACTATTAGATGGTTTTAATGTTTCTGAGGGAAAAACTGCTCCTTGAGGTTGTGTTCTTTTCTGTTTAAATAAAAATAAATAAATGGAACACACAAATAACTTATGAGTAGGCCTAAGCTATGTATATTTACCAAGTCAAAGTTCTAAACGGATGAATAATATAGTCAAACAATATTTAATTAGAACAACAAAAGTTAATATATAGCAATTGGGAGGGTGAAGGTATGATATTCTTATAGGATAAGTGAAAATCAATTAAATATCTAACTGGAAACAGCAGGCCTTTACACCCCCCCCCCAAATCCATCTTTACTATCTTTGGGTGTTTTTGTTTTGTTTTATCTCGTTTGTTTGTTTAGATATTTTTTTAAATTTTATTTATTTATTTATTTTTAAAATAACATAGGCCTATGCATAAAATTGGTAATTTTCATTCATTCTAATAACAGTGATTTAACAGAAGTGAAATTAAAGACGCCAAGTACAGCAAATACATTGGACTTATTTAAATGTTTTATAAATGAGATAAATAAATTTATTACTTACCTCAGTTGAAATGAACGATTTAATACAACTTGAATGTGCAGAGACAAGTTGTTGGTGTTTTTTTCCAGTAACATGCGACTTTACTGCACTTTCTCCCTTGCTGGTCAAACATATTTCTTTTTTACACATGGTGCAATTTGCGTAATTTGCAGTTTTTCCAGGCGCTATACATGTTTTATAACTTGGCATTTCTAGCCATTTATGCTGAAAGTTACAACCAGGCATGTTTCTAAATAATAAATTGAAGAGTGAAGAATGCTGTCAAAATGTCAAAGTCTCGACTTTAAAAGGTGGCGATGTTTGATACGAATGAACGGACGCTAGGTCTAGTAGTGCCCTGTATATAGAGAGTAACGCCAACTAAGGTTTGGCCGATAACCCGTATCGCTGGAAAAAGGACCCAATCGCGACTTTCAAAATTAGCTACAAATACAGTAGCACATATATGTATCTAAGGTCCTTTTTCCAGCGATACGGGCACTAGGTCTAGCGCTAAATATAAATTTGTGCGTTCACGTCATAAACGCAAACCTCCGAAAACGCAAACTCCCGAAAACGTCTGGAAATGGATTTAGTGCCCAATGGGAAGTAAAAATTCTGCGGTAACTGAAGTTTAACGAAAAATACCATCAATAACCGAAAAATGGAAAACTTCCGATTTTTAATATTTTTTCAAGGTCCGATGCGGGAAATTCAAGGCTGCTAGCCATTTTTCCAGGCTTTTCAAGGCCTGGAATTTTTTTTCTTCGTTTTCCAGGTTTTTCAAGGTCGCTACGAACCCTGTGACATTCTCAAGGTAAAGCCAAAAGTTATGGGGTCGAGAATCTGCCAGTCTGTGATTTTTTCCTACCACTTGAAACAGGTCAAGTACTTTTTTCCTACATTTCTCCTGAACATAAGACAAATCCCTTTTCCTCACTTGTTTTATTCAAGCTTATAAAGTTTACTGTAAGGCTTTCTCAAGTTTATTCAATCACAGACTTTTCAAATACATCATGAGTGCAGATTATATGCCACCCTAATTTCGTTATGTTCTTAAATAATTACGCTGTCACCTCAGGGGCGCATTCCCATAGTCAGTTATGACTGAAGGGGCTATTATTATTATTACATAACATCATATGTAGGTTTTAAAGTTAATTTTGTCCTGTTTAGTATAAATTATGATACGCATCTGTAAATTTGTGTAACTGTTATTGTACTGTTACAATGTTGGGATTTTATTTTATTGTACTTTCTTGTTATTTTATTATTTAAGTAACATTTAGGATACGTGTGAGAATAAATAGATTAACTATGGAAGAAGAGAGAAAGGAAGGGCAGAATGTTAGACGGGCCTGCGTGACCAATTCTAAACATTTGAAAATAAAGTTCGTTCGTTCGTTCGTTCGTTCTATCTATCTATCTATCTATCTATCTATCTATCTATCTATCTATCTATCTATCTATCTATCTATCTATCTATCTATCTATCTATCTATCTATCTATCTATCTATCTATCTATCTATCTATCTATCTATCTATCTATCTATCTCTGATAATGTTTGTACTTTTCAACATATGTTATGTCATGCTTATAAGTAATTAATGTTAATATGAGTGTGCTATATTATTATTTTACTTTACAACGTTGAATTCCTTGAATTTGATATGTAAAATGCATATGAGAATAAATGAATTCAGGGTTCTTGTGCGTTATTTCACCGGGTAATAATTATTTTGCAAATTTATTGCCCAAACCGATCACCGTACTCTTTCTTGACTGAAAACGTGACATTTCACATTGTGAGCTCTCCCCCATTTGTAGTGTAGAATTTTTTTTTTTTTATTCAATTTTTTTTTCCCTTAAATTATGTGTTTTGGCGCGGCTTTGGAGCCCGTATTTTTTTTTAAAAGTTTATAAACCAATAGAACGGAATTGAATCAGTTCTACAAGTTAACGGTACACCGGAAACAAGGGAAATCGCTGCCGTTGCCTTCTCTACCTCAAGATCAGAGTGAGGTACCCATTTACAGCTGGTTTGACTGATGCGTGACACCTGTTCCCTTCCTCGCTGCCGTTGCCTTCTCTAACTCAGGATCAGAGTCAGGTACCCATTTACAGCTGGTTATGGAATGTTAGAGACTTCACCATACTAGGTCCAGCATCGAGAGGTGGGGAGACCAGTTTCCTTCCTCACTGTCTTTTCCTTCCCTAACTCAAAGTTAAGTACCCATTTATAGCTAGGTAGGCCCCATCTCTCGAAAATGACTGCTTCTGTACGCAAACAGTTAAGATCAAAGTAATAAAGAGTCACACTAAGTCACCATGTTATGCTATTTCTCTCACAATTTCGTGACATCAAATGAAAAGGCGCTAAAGATGGCATACATCACAAGATCATTGGTTCAACGCTCGTATTAGAAGATGACCAAAAAATGATGTACATATTTATTGGCGCGGGGCCCTAAAAGAAAGGGGCTCGTAGCATATGCTACTTTTGCTACTACGTTAATCCGGCTCTGATTAGGTAAATATTTGACAAGGATCAGTGTATAGTGAGGGAGGGGACCAACTCCCCACCCAGCCCTCCACACCCAGCGGTGAAAACAAATAAAGGCTTTCTTGCCAGGGTACAGTTTTGTTGGTTTTGGGGGCCCTAAACAGGACCGTGGTCCAGTTTTGTGGGCCCTGTAAAAAAAACCGTGGTGGGTAAATTTTTGTGGGCCCTGAATAGGACCGTGGTAGGTGCAGTTTTGTGGGCCCTGAAAAGGACCGTGAGGGGAACAGATTACCAAAGATCGCTGAAGCTTGGCACATATCAGGACATACACATGTTCGTTCGTAGCTGCATAATTTACAGAGGAGGCCAAAATTCTGCAATGTCAAGCAGTATACTGTGGGTACCTGACTCTGATCCTGAGTTAGAGAAGGCAACGGCAGCGAGGAAGAGAACAGGTGTCACGCATCAGTCAAACCAGCTGTAAATGGGTACCTCACTCTGATCTTGAGGTAGAGAAGGCAATGGCAGCGATTTCCCTTGTTTCCGGTGTACCGTTAACTTGTAGAACGGATTCAATTCCGTTCTATTGGTTTATAAACTTTAAAAAAAAAATACGGGGGGGGGGGGGGAGGGGTCGGGGGGGGGGGGGGGGGGGGGGGAGTTGAGGGCGGGTCTGTTGTAAGCGTCTCAACTATGAATGCAAGAGACACGCTTTTTTTTTAACTTGCCTCCCAAATCACAATGTGAAATCAACATTTTTCGGTCAAGAAAAAGTACGGTTCTCAGTTTTGGTAATACATTTCCAGAATTTGATTTAACCGGTGAATAAACGCACAAGTACCGAATTCAGTATGAAAGGTGAGAGAAAGGAAGGGCAGAATGTCAGACGGGCCTGCGTGCCCAATTCTCAACCCTTTGAAAATAAAGTTCGTTCGTTCGTTCGTTCTCTCTATATAATCCTTTCCATACTTCCTTAAAGCATTTCTCTACTTGTTTGACCTGTTTTATTCTGCGTCACATCATAAGAATGTCTTTTTATGTCACTAACATGTTCATCTTATTATCTTTGAAATTTTATCAGCCAGTTCCTGCATGATTTATGATGACTCCATTAAATGTGTTTTGTTTCAACTAAATTCAAGATTTATTCTTAGGACCTGTCCAACATAGGGAATCGGATGTGATTAAAAAAACCTGGGCGATAAATACAATACACACTGAAAAAACCAGCCACTAGCAATCAGAAGGCTGTCTTTTATCTGGAATCCCAATAAAAGTAATAGTCATACTCAAACACACAAGGAGAGAAGAACAAAAGAAGACCTTGACAGAACTTGAATGAAAGGTACAGGACAGGAGAGGAAAAGCTGAAGACATTTGTTCAGATAAGGGAAAACACTTTCCTTTAGATGGGCTGATATTTGTTCAGATAAGGGAAAACACTTTCCTTTAGATGGGCTGATATTTGTTCAGATAAGGGAAAACACGTTCCTTCCTTCATCAACTTTTAGATGGGCTGATATTTGTTTGGTACACTTCAGGGTCAGTAATCCATACAGCTAAATATCATATCAATGAAAGAATGGGAATATCACTCACCTATATTGTTATCACTTTCTACAAAGGTCACCCTTTTGTCTCCAGTCTGATTGCCCTGCACAAGTCAAACAAAATGTAGATGTTATAAATAATCAAATAACCCCAAACAGAATGTGCTAGAATATATTATAGGGGCAAATAAAGGCATAAAAAGGACAAGAAAATCAGGAATCTTATGATTTTTTTTTTTTAATTATATCTAAATTTGTGTGGAATGATTCAGCCAGAAAAATACTACAGCTGTACCAAGCACTTCTTTTAAAAGAAAAACATGTCTGGTGCAATCTGTTTTTTTACTTTCAGGGTTTATTAAGAATGGGAATAACTCTGCAAAAAACAAAGAGGGGCAGGAAAGAAATGCAATATATAAAAAGTAAAAAAAAAATATATGTATAGAGTCAGTCTGACAACTGACAGATGAATTATGGTCTAGATTTTTGTTGTTGGGGATAAAAACCCAACACACTGCACGGCAACAGCAATGGGCAAGCAGCCTTTATTCATCAGCCCTTAAAATTCTCCTGGCACACCACAGCAATGGGAATAACGCCATAATGAGTTTTTATTTGTTTATTAACAACATGGGAGATTTTGGGGTTTAGCCTTCATCAGCCACAAGCAGATAGACTGTAGGCAGGTAACACATCAAATAAGCAAGTAAAACTACAGAACAAGTAAGAAAGGAAGAGAAAATGTAATAAAAAAAGGAAATAATATGACAAAAATTGGATTTGGAAAAAGCATTCAATAAAGTACTGCAAGTCAATTTGTGCTGAAACAAGTTAAAGATATTAACTACTGATGAGTGTAATTGTAGTACATATAAAATGACTGCTTCAAAGGTGCTCAACATATGAGGAACAGAGAAAGCGCATATGGCCATCACCAGTACCATTCCTGTAAAAACTCTATGGCGGTATCAACAGCCTCAAGCTGACCCCTGCTTTCTTTGAACATGTTCAAGCTGACGTCTGAGGCTGAACGAAGTAAATGAGAGGAGAATCTGTGCAGAAATGAAGTACGTGGGAGAAGGTTCAAATAGGTCAGCCAAATATCGTGAGTACAGAACTGCCAGAGTACTAGCAAAAAGATGGCAATCACCAGACAGAAACACAAAGAAAGCACTAACTATAAAATATATTGAGGAACGCTGCTCAAGCAGTTGCTGGACTCTTGCAGACACAGGTGGGTCAGCAGAAGCTGCAGGGAAAAGAAATCTAGGGGAAAATTTAACAATTAAGTGGCAAACTAGGCCATTAAAAACTGCAGCTTTTATAATCTAGATCAGAAATATGCTGAAGCCATGAGCTACATCTGTAATATTAATGTGTAAAAGCTAGATCAGGAATTTCCTATCTGTTTAAATGAGATCAGTAACACTTCTGTTTGTAAAACTTAGGTCGCATACACTTCTGCAGCCAAAATAAAACAGGTCAGAGGCACTGCTTCATAGTGTTTAAAAAAAAAAAAAGATTCACAACACTGCTAACCTTCTAAATACTTGGTTATAAACATTGCTATACCATGTAAAGTCCAGACAATGCATTCCTGCAACAGGTTTTATTCTGGTAACAGATTACTCTTAGTAAATAACTGACCTCTAAAGATATGGAATGTTTTAAAGATGATCTGGCAGGTTGTGGACTTGGTTTTATGCAGCCAAGAATCTCAAGCATGGCTTCAGCTGCTGATCTCTTGGCAAACTTTTTATTGGGACCAGTGCCGGTACAGGTCTTGCCTTCCACCTCAACCTAGGAAAACATCAAGACTTTCACTAACTGTGACCATTTCTTCCTTTGGACTACAATGATTTACTAATCATTTCATGCACACACATATTCTGAGAGCTGTTTTGGGTTAGCAAGATGATGTAATAGAGGCACCACAACAAATATGCAATATGCTGCCTTGTGGATGAACAGATACTGATATCAAAGCAAAGGTCTTTCAAAAAATTTAGCTATGGTGAGAAACATATTAAAGTTGAAAAAAAAAATCTGGTGAAAAGTTATGGGTGTTTTTTTGTTGTTCAACTAGTGCTGCTGAGCTCATCCCTCTTTCACAGACAATGCCAAGTTTTTGCATGTGTTCTGTGGCTACTGATTGGTACAGTATAAAGTATTTGTAGTTGTTGGGGAGCCCGGCAATAGCTTTCTTCTTTCCATGGAGAGCCCCGGCCAAGTGAGCAGCATGGGGTGAACTGTCTGATATGGATGGGTACAGCTGTGGTAATTAGGTTCATGTGTGGGGTTTAATTTCTTTAGGTGTGTTTAGTATGGTGTGCCCTGCTCCATACACTGTTGTTTTATTGTGCTGTAATTTTTGTTGGGACAGGTCATTTCTTTATACATGGCATGGCATATATAGTAGACCCTATTGCCTATCATTTCAGCCAGTCCTTGTTGAAGTTATGGGTGATTAATGACAGTATGTTGGGAATAGGAGGCTTTGAGTGCTTCTGAGTTGAACAAACATTTCTGAATAAGCCCATGATACTTTCACAATGCCCTGAAATTATTTTTGAAACATTTAACCTATACCACCTATATAGCAGACTGCTGTGCAGGTGAAACTGCAAAAACTTAAAATCAGTCATTTTATCTATTTTTTCCACTGCATTTATCTCCAAGTCGATATGTCAACATATTAGCTGATTTCATGGGATGGGAGCATATCACAGACATTACAAGAAACTTAGTCTTCATTCACTATGACCTATTACTAAAGAGAAAGTACCTGTAGTACAAATTCCCTCCTAGGAAGCCCTCTCTCAGAAATGACAGTATACACAGGACCTTTCTTCTTCTTGGCCTGCATAATTTGAACAAGGCGACTGATGGGATTAACGTCAACACCGTAACAAGGGTCAGTTTTCTGTTGTTGAAGTTCTGTCTGAAATTAAGAAAATATTCATAAATATCACAAGCTGAATCCCTACAAAAGGGTTTTGTAATTATTATTATTATTATTTAATGCTGAGACATTCCTTTTAAGATTAATGAGCTGATAGTACAAATTATTAGAGTGGGTGTTACCTGTGTTAAGAAAGCAAAACATCAGAAATTTGCTAAGTTAAATATTCTATATGAATTTTTAAAAATATGCTACTTTCCAAGAAAACAGAAATATGCATGTTAAATATTCTAAGGAAACAACATTAAAAGAGATCCCTTGTTTTTGAGACACAATAAAAAGTTTGCTAATAGCATCTACTTTCTTAAATAATTGAGTACGTTGCTGCAAACTATATGTGTGAATTCTGTGACAAGAGACTACCGCTTTCTTCCACGGATTCTTTGCATCGAGCTAAGCTAACTTTAACTAGTTCCACAGTTTTGTTTATTCTTCTTTTTTTCGTTTCGTTGGATTATTTACTTTCTTATTTCAGTATTTCTTTTAGATTTTACGGTTTTCTTGTATTGTTATTGTTCTTTTTTTTCTCTCATCACTGTTGTTGTTTACTTTTTTCATCTGCTTGTATCACCCATTTGTTGTACATTTCTCATCATCGCATAGTTTTGTAGTACCTATATGTAATTTTTGTCTTTGTCACCTGTTTGTGGCTGACGAAGGGTAAAACCCGAAACGTCCCTTGTCTCATGTGAACTGTTATTTGTAAAACTGATTCCATACCGTTTTATTAGTTTATAAACTTATAAACTATATGTGTACAATGTTTTTGTGAGCAAAGCATTACTACTTTTTTTGTGTGATCTCATGCAGTGATAAATAAAATTGTGCACTGCAAACATGGGGGAGGAGGGTGTGTGGTGGTGTTTAATCACAATAAACATTTTTATTAGCCTGCTACGACTTACTTACTTACTTAGTCGTTCCCCTTCTACCGTGAGGTGTAAAGGTTTGGAAGAGAGAACGCCAGACTATCCTATCGGCTGTCTTCCTCCTGGCCTGGTTCCATTCTAGTCCTCGATCCTTCAAAGATTGTCTAATGTTGTCCTCCCAGCGGACTCTGGGTCGTCCTCGGGGTCTGGATCCTTGGCTCTTTGTTTCCCATGCTTGTCGTGGTATCCGATCTTCTCCCATTCTGCAGACATGACCAAACCATCTTAATTGGGACTGTTCTACTTGGGTCTGCAGGGGGTAGGATTTAAGGCCTTGACGTATCGTCTGGTTGCGTACCATGTTTCTTCTTGTTACTTCAACCACCTTCCTCAGATACCTCATTTCTGAGGTTTGGATCTGGCTTTTATGGGTTGTAGTCACTGCCCATGACTCGCATCCGTATGTCAAGACTGGGACATAGGTGGAGCGGTATACAGCCATCTTCGTTTTCTTACCAACCTCTCTCTTGCTGAGGAATCCTCGATTTATGGCCTGAAAAAGTCTCCCAGCTGCTGCTTTTCGAGTGGCCAACTCTTCTTTGATGCCTCCCTTTCGGTCTATAATAGGCCTGCTACGACAATTTTTAAAAATATAAGTAGCAACAAAAACGTTTAACACTTATTTTCAGTTACAATATTGAGTTTTTGGTTGAAGTCTACTTTCAGAAGTATGCGTGTGCATGGGTGTGGTGGGACATGTGCAAGAGCTCAGGAGTTTAAGTCATCTTACCTTCACAAGGATGCGATTTTTCTTCTTGCCACTTTTAAAATTTGACCTGATGACAACCTCAGAAGATGCTCCTGGCAGTTTCTTCAATTTTTCCAACATCTGCTCCGCTGCTTTCTTCTTGGCCATCTTCTTGCTATTCCCTTCGCCCTCAGTAACCATGTCTCCAACAGTGCATCTTGTAATGAAGTTCTTCATGTGAGCAAGGCCTCCTTCTTGGATCACCTGAAGACGCAGAAATTACAGACAGCGTCTTCACAACAATTTTCAGTGAAATCAAACAAGGAACTAATGAATCTTTTTAGGCAAGGATGTGTTTGTTTAAATTTTGGAAATCTTTTCCAAACCAACAAGAAACATACAAATGCAATCAATGGGAATTGAACTATTCAATAAGTTAAAAGTGCTGTAAAGAGGCAAACATGCAAATTAACACAATGCATCCAAGAGGAGGTGAACATGTTTTAAATAGATAACAGGTAGAACATCATGACAGTGGGCACAATTTATAGTTAAAGAAGCACTAGATACTGAATATAACAAAAATACTAAGACAACCGGAGGCAGTTGCGGCAAAAGAAGTAATAGTAAAACTCACAATTCTAGAGAAACAGTCAGAATGTAGGAAGTATTGAAAAGCCCAAATACCTGTCCTTATTTGTTTTTGTAAGCTGCTTCTTCCTTCTTCCTCGTTCGTCCTGAAAAGGACGGTGGTTGCGTTGTGTCTGTTTACACCTAAGCTGTGATATCTGCACCTTTCGGTCGACACATCCGACTTCTGCACGGCATTTTTTAGGACCGGGTTTGCCTTCCCATTTCGATCCACACTCGCTCAGCCAGACTGCACTGCTGCAGACTGTTTCCAGGACCACCACGTGGAGGTGGAGTGCAGTCTTGACCAGCTCTGGTTCGCTGGTCCTGACGCAGGCAGTCAAGCTATGAGTCGCTGACTGCGTTCTCTATTGCTGCGTCTTTGGGTCCCTTTTTGTAAGCAAGATCTTTTTTAAATGACCTTTCAAGATCCTAGCAAACGTGAAAACATGAAGTACAACAATCTGAACAAGTTGTGTATGTACAAAACAAGCATGTCTGTTATATCATCTTTGAACAAGAACTTACAAGTTTGGTTACTATATTTTTTTTCCTACATGTTTTTGTTATTGAGTTTGTTAATATCACAATTAATTAAAGATAAAGAATGTACCTTTTAAACGTATTAATATTGTCTGGGGTGGATTTCTAAAAAAAGGGGGGGGAAGAAGGCAACGTATCTTATTACTAGGGACAAAAGACAAAGAAATTGCCTATGTTGCACCACAATGCCTTCGCCAGGGAATTGAAAAAAAAAAAAAAAGGCAGAGCTAAGTAAGACAACAGAAAATAAATAAAAAGTATATCACCCAGTCGAAGCAGGCTACCATGCGTTAAATATGCAAAATGCTTCAGTTTCCCAATTAATATTGTTTATCATTTATGTGCTACTAATTTTCTTGTGATTTCAGGTACAAGTGTAAAAAAGCTGAATACCTTTTTTTCTTCAATCCAAGTAAATAGTGCCATTCGTTCATGTGATTAAATGTTTTTAATGTATTTATGGGAGTTTGCAAACTACACTCGATAAAAACTTATTTTATGGCAGTTCAGTGGCCACCGATAAGCAGTTGATTCTAGGTTGTCACATCAAGAACAGCAAATATTTTTAACTACTGAATTACTATACACTAAGTATAGTCCTCTTCAAAAGACCAACTACTGCCTCGAGAATATTTCATTTAACAAGGCTGTTAACCATGACTTATTGCCTCTCTTAAATATCACATCCAAACCTTTCACATTTTCATTTATCCACCACCAATGGACATTTTCCTACAATTACAATTAGCAGTCTACATTTTTTGTTGTTGGGTAAATATGTTTAAAAAAATTATATGATCATCTCCATTTCATCTGTTTTCTTCTGTGTTCCTTATCAATAAAAAATAAGGTAATGTTTCTCATGCTAACAACAGCTTTAAGAGACTTAATATCTTCCTTTGAGCAACTCACCCTAAAAGTTACAGGCAAGTTGAGGCGAAAGGCAAGTTCATGAACCAGGCTAATTTCTGACTTCAGATCATCTTCTATAAGAAAAACAAGTATTAAGATAATGAGTACCTTCATTTATTATTAAATATTATTACAACATAAATACTATTTAAATGTGGAATCCAGAATCTGATATTACCAAACAGATGATACTGGGAAAGATAAATATCTGGAAGCTGATATTGCAGAATTTCTGTCAGCTTCACTTTTTCTTTGACTACAAATTTGACACTTGAGGCGCTGCTCAAGAGTTTACAAACACTGAACTGTGCCATCTTGGATAAGTCATAACTTGCAAAATCATGTCAGTGGCATTAAGCAATGATGACAGCACGCACACACACACACATATGATAAAGTTTTAGCTTTCTGTTGCTTCAGTTTTCAGAGACAAAGATAATTTCAGGTAAACCCTGCACCATCCTCCTACACAGGACCAAAGAAGACATGAAAGAACAGATGCAGACTGCCCAAGACAAGAGGGATTGGAGAAAACTGAATGAAAGCCTATGCTGAAAGATAGAGATGATGATGTTTGATAATCTTCTCATAAGTAAGGAACAAGTGTCAGACAGGGACAGTGGTTAAAGCACTTGCCTCTCATGCAAAGTTACTGAGTTCCAGGTTTTAAACCTGGTAGGATCATGCTTGTCTACCCAGCTGCAAATGAGTATCTGACTCTACTCTTGAGTTAGTGAAAGCAAAGGCAGTGAGGGAGGGAACTGGTTACCCCATCTCATTAAGCTGAAGCTCGTATACTAAAGTCTCTACATTTCACTCCCCTATGGCGTTATCAAACTACCGTTACATTTTAAGGCAGGCCGAAGGGGAGAAACATGAATTTTTCTTATAAATAACTTTAACTTTTGCCTATATATGTCAAAGTGTTCCTTGTTAAGAGACAATTCTAACCATGAGTGATTGCATAATTATGCTAATTAGCAATTCAAAATGGCCACCACAGTATAAAAAATGCAGGGTTACTTTAAACCCACATAACAAAATTATTTCTCAACATATAGTTGAAATTCTGCATACAAGTCCACATATCAATGCACTATGTCCTAAACCTAAAATATTTGTGATATAAAAAAATACAGCATGTCCTATGTGTGACCATCTGTTTTTAAAAAAAAAAAAATTGGAAATTTATCGAACCTCATTAGTATGCAAAACATCTGTAAAAGTAAAACAAACTGAGAGGGCAAAACAAAATTAGGTTCAGGACAAGGTTTAAGATGTTAACAAACATTCTGCAAAGTTTCAGAGCATTCCAACAACTCATTCTTGAGATATGGCATCTCAAAATGTACCTTCTTTGATCCTTAGCCGCCGACCGTCAAAGCAGTCAGTGGCCATCACACCTAGTGGCATCTTGTAGGGCAACAACAAATTTATTTCACTTTGCTTGGTTGGTGGCCATTCTTCGTACAGTGCCCCAAACTCTGGTTCATTCTGCATCTCAGCCTCCACAGTCCTCCGCCAAGTTGTTTTTGGTCGGCCTCTCTTTCGTTTTCCTTCAGAAGTCCAAAGCATAGCTGTTCTTGTGATGGCAGCGGGACCTCTTCTGAATACATGGCCAACCCAGCTCCAGCATCTGCCAGCTATGATGGTGTGCATGTCCTCTTGCTTGCTCCGAGTAAGCTGATCTTGGTGGTGATGGTATTCGGCCAAAAGAATCGGTGAACTTTTCTTAGGCATGTTGTGTGAAAAGAGGACAATTTCGACATTTCCTTCTCGGTAACTCTCACATACCTAGGATGCATAGTAACACCAGACGGCGGGGCAAGCAAAGACATCAACAACAGAATGAACAAAGCAAGAACAGCTTTTTTTTTAGCCTAAACAACATCTGGAAGTCCTCTCAGTACAGCACAAGCACAAAATCTACCTGTCATGCTGTTATTGTTAAACAGAATCGACATCATTGCATTCCGGGCAAACCCATAGGTGCTCAGTCTCCATCGGTATATGTCGAAGAGTATGAATGCTAATTGTTCCTGTAGCTTGCTGGTTGTAAACATGACGGATGCATCCTCTCATATGTCCATCTTTACTAGCTTTACGTTTGATGCCAAATTCCAACAGTCTTAACCTTGATGATTCATCTATTGCGGTGTCATTCTCAATCAGGCGATCATTAATTGTTCTCAGTATATCTCCCTTATCCATATCCAGTGTCCCCACTATGAGTGCTCCTGATGCTAGTCTGTCAGCTCTTTCATTACCACATACCCCAGCATGACAAGGACAATATATCCACACAAGCTCTTATAGACTATAAGCTTTTATGAATGTTTCCCATTCATGCCGCAACCAACCACTTTGAACCTTCCGAAGCATGGACTGAGAGTCGGACACAATGATAGCCTTTGTTAATGAAGTTTCCGTTCTCTGCTTCAAGGCTGCAGTAACAGCCTCGACCTCCATTCTCATGCTGGAAGTTGTTATCTTGAAAGCCCTGCTATGTTCGGCGACGATTCTGCCCTGTACCCAAGGAGAGAAGCGCCAACCAGATTTCTCACCCTGTGTCACTGACCCATCTGTATACATGATGGCATCACCTCCCCCGGAATGATCATGTATCAGTTAATTAATTTCCAGTTCTGCTATTTCATTCCCCCAATTTCTACACTCTCTCCCAAGGCTGATGATGACCCGCTGGTAGTTATCCCAGTTCTCATCCGACATACACCATTCTTCCCCCTTGAACATATTGTCAACTGTGGCCACCTGCTTGATAGTTGTCTCTGCCTGTGCCATCAATGACATTCCTCTCTTTATTCTTGCTCCTTTAATGTCAGCTATGTTACCATGCAGAGGGTGCCGTTTGTCTGTGGATACTCGCATATAGGCTTTTGCTCGGGCCACCGCATATCTGGATTTAATCGACAGCACTCCAACCATGTATCTCATTGTTACAATGGGGGTATCTCGCGTACAGCCCAAGACTATGCGCATCCCTTCATTCTGAATGCGTTCTAGTCATTCAAATTGTGTTACTGGCAGCGTGAGTATTCCCAGTCCATACTCAATGACAAGCTGTTGATAAAGAAGAAATAGTAATCTCTGTTCCAGACATGCCGTGCCATTATTTTCAGGGCTGCTAGACCTCTCCTGCATTTCTGTGTGATGTGCTCAACATGGTATTTATACGAGAGCCCACGATTAAATGTAACCCCAAGGTATTTCAACTTTTCTTGCCTTTCAATTTTCTGTCCATTGAGAGTAATATCTGGGAGGTCTTCAAGGAGCACCACATCACGCAGGCCTTGTTGGGATTGAGTTTGGAGCCAGTTTCCTCGCACATTTAGACACTTCCTGTAGTGTCCCATGTATGCTATTAACCATTTCTTGTCGGTCAGAGCCAGTTCTGTAAATGAGTATATCAGCAAATGTCAGTGTTCGCCCCATCCCAGTTGGTTGAATGGTGGCTACTTTTGCTGTATAGATATTAAACAGCACCGGTGATAGTGGAGAACCCTGGGGTGGTCCCGGGCAAATGAGCAGTGGATCTGACGTCCATGTTCCCAACTGAAATGCCACTGACCTCTCAGTTAAGGCAGCTGCTATCCACCTTGTAAGCCAAGGGTTAACACCGCAAGCCATTACACAGTTTATTAATGTTAAGTTCACACTGTTATAAGTATCCTCAAGGTCAATTGCTACCGCAACCATTTCTCGCTTATCCTGGAACCCCTCATATACATCATAAGCGAAAGTTCTAGCGTTACCCCATGTTACTTTCATGGGCCTATAGCTGCCGAGAGTATTGGGTAGGATCTGTGCATTCTCGAGGTAGTTCATTATGTTTCGTGCTACTATCTTTTCTAGTAGTTTACCATAGACGTTCTGTATTGTAATAATTGTGTAGCTGCTGAGAAACATGTCATGCTGACATAGGGAAAGCCAGACAAAGATGGAAAATGGAGAAAATATGTTAACAAAACATTATACTGTGCTCTTACTTCATGTTAATGACCTCCTACAGTATATATGTATATCTCCTTTCCTTTTCTTCTGCCTTGTCAGTAAACCCCTTTCTAATGGCTCTTAAAGTCTTTCTTCTTGCTTTGGCTTTGTCAGATTTTCTGATGGAGTTAGTGATTCTGTGTTGCTTCGCACATATTCACAGCATGACCTTGGCCAAGTGGTCGTATAAATGTTACCATCAATTATATTAATTTCCTTGTTCTTTTGTGTGTTTTTCCCCGTTTCCTTTATATTTTTTGCATCTCTTGATGTTTTGAAAGATTTTTCCCACGAGCAGTTGCTACACTTGGCAACGATTGTGTGACCGAAACCCTGCTTTGAATACTTTGATTCTTCATTGAGCCTACATGACATCATAAATTTACAACATTCAACACATCTCGTGCCTGCTGTTATGAAGTTATTCAAGTGCTCCATACTCATGAGAATAAAGGCATTGTTTGTCCATCTTTTTCATGGGTTGAGAGGGTACTTTTCTTCAATTTCTTCACAGATGATGGTGCAACTTATTATCAATAACAGGTGCTTCATTATTTTTTTGATTTGCTACCACTAATACCTGTGTGCTGATTGCCAAGAAATTTGCATTTTCTCAACTTTTTATTCTTTTTTTTTTTTTTGTCACCCATAGTGTTCTTACTAAATTGATTTTTATACAGCTTACCACAATAAAGTAACTTTTTCACTCAAACAGGTGGAACAGGAATGGTTGAGCATGGTAGAACTGATATGTCAATGCAAAAGTTGATAGAAAAAGGAAGGGAACACTGTCTTCCCATAAATGGTTCTCTGGTGTTTTTTTGGTACATAAGAGTTATGGAATGATTATCAATTCAACTTTTTAGTGTGGGAATCATGTTTTCTGAAAGTGGTTAGTAACCAGGGGTAAACAATGCATTGTCCAGGAAAATTAATATCACCCCCTGGTTACTTATCCCTTAACACATTAACTACCGTGAGCCAGTTGGGGCCGGCTTTTGAAATCCCATCATTTGGACCGCAAGCCGATCAAAGCGTCGATCTATGTTTATTAATAAAACGAGATTTTAAGTTGCCACCGGAAAACAAATTACCAAAGCATATTTGTTGTAGAACACTGGAAAATTGATATTATGTTCATATTTTTCAACGTTTTGGGTTAGTTACCAAATCGTGTAGAACTGTTTACCGTGGCAACTAGTCATAGGACCACACAAAATGCTTGTACATTTCCAATAACAGCTGAACAAGCTAGAAATGTGTTTCAACAATTGACTGATAGATCTAGCGACGAGGACAAGAGTGCAAGCAGTGTGCACATTGATTGAAATAGTGATTTTGATAGTAGTGGGGTGCAAGCAGTGATGATAGTGAAAATATTGCAAGTCCTCGGCCATCGGAGGGCCGTAAAATAAGATCTCGATTAGAGTTACAAATGGTGCAGGAAATAATTAGTACATTCATTTATCTTTAAAATGACGTATAATTCATAAAAATCTGTAATCAATTATGAAAACTACAGCTTAGTTTGTGCATACTCCTACAGGGTGAAAATAGGAGCAAAATTTAATTACGCCACAGCTTGCTTTCCAATTCAGTAGTTAATGTGTTAAAAAGTAAAAAACTATGCATCACTGGACAATATAAACCTATGTATTGTGGAGAGAAATTCTATGCTATGGCTACCTAAAGTAAAGAAAAACCAATAACAGTATAACTGCTTGGAAGGACAATAATGTAACCCTTAATAACACATCTTTACGAACCTTGGTACATATTTTAAAAAACTTTTCTCCACAGAAATATGCAAAGGGCAAAAGCAATGAGAGAACATATACCATTTATGTCTTCTGTCTGTTCTTGTTTTTTCTGAGTGTCATTCTGTATAGGCAGGTTTTTAAGGATGTGCAGGGCCTTTTGTGCTGCATTGTGACATGCTTCCTGGCGTGTCTGGCCGTCAGCCGTAAATTCACGGTGGCCTACACGGACACAGACGAAGAATGTGAAGTTTCTGTGAAGGAAAGGGGGTCTCACAGGCCAGGGACCACCACTGCCACAAAAATAAGGATCTCGGCTTGCACGCATGTATTGGGGGTATCTGTAATAAAAATTAAGAGACCAATAAGCCACTTTACAGCACAACTAATCACTGCAGTAATTATAATATAAGTAAATGTGCACAGTGCTGTGACTAAACTACAAACAAGTGCTAATTACAGTATTCAACAATTAAACTATAAACAAGTGCTAACTGTAGTATTCAGTAATACAACTACAAATAAGTGCTAACTGTGGTATTCAGTAATAAAGCTACAAACAAGTGCTAACTGTAGTATTCAATAATTAAACTACAAACAAGTGCTAACTGTAGTATTCAGTAATAAGCTACAAACAAGTGCTAACTGTAGTATTCAATAATTAAACTACAAACAAGTGCTAACTGTAGTATTCAATAATTAAACTACAAACAAGTGCTAACTGTAGTATTCAGTAATAAGCTACAAACAAGTGCTAACTGTAGTATTCAATAATTAAACTACAAACAAGTGCTAACTGTAGTATTCAATAATTAAACTACTAAACAAGTGCTAACTATAGTATTCAATAATTAAACTACAGACATGTTCTAACTGCAGTGTCAATAATTAAACTAGAAACAAGTGTTAACCACAATAATTAAACTGCAAACTGCAGTATTCAATAATTAAACTACAAACAAGTGCTAACTGTAGTATTGGTCAATTAAACTACACACAAGTGCAAACTATAGTGTTCAGAAATTAAACTACAAACAATTGCAAGCAGTAGTATTCACAGTAATTAAACTACAAACAAAAAAAGTGCAAGCTGCAGTAATTGAACTACAAAGAAATATGAACTGTAGTAATTAAATTATGAGACAGGTTCAAGGGTGACCTGGAATCACCACTGTCCATGAAAATGAAGGCCAAGAAAAAAACAAAAAAAACTGTTATGTGTAAATGCTGCCATTGCTGCTCAATGCCAATGATATAATTTTATTAAGCGAGGTGAGGTGGAGGAGACCGACAACAGATGGAACACACACCGAGGAAACTGGCTGATAGACTTGCCAGGCAGTCCTTGTTCTGGAGTCCCTGGGGTGGAAGAGATGGAGATGGACCACTTGGGGGGGGGGGGGGGGGGGGGGGGGGTGGAGACAGAGGTGAAATCATAAATCATGAGGAGGCCACGGGTCGACCATAGCCTGATGGCAAGTGAAAAGAGGACTTGGCGTAAGTTTGGTACAATGTTTATAACACCAGTATCTTCAACAAGTTTCATACGAACTAATTCTAGAGCAGCAAATATTCTGAGGAATGTCTTTTACAGCATTATCTCTAACATGTGGCCTCCACAGTGCACATCTCTATATTATCTTGAACAATACTTATATACTCAGCACCTTACATTCTTACAAACAGCTATAAAGGCAGAGGAACTGATGTATTTATGGTTTGCAGCAAATAACATGTCTCTAGACAAATAATATAGCATTTCAGTTATACCTATATTTTAAGTACCAATATTACAAGACCCTAAACGATACTCAACAGCGGCCAGCACCTCATATTGTAGAACCCTCGATAGTCCATGCCAGGACATCGGTAGTATGAAGAACGAGGTGATTCAATTGTTTTATAGGTAACCGTTTCTCCACGTCTCACAGCAAGGGCATGAAGTTCTAAGGCTGGCCTTTCTTTGCCTGACAAAAACAAGTTATGAGATAACAGAGTATAAATACTTTACAAGTTCTAAGGTTGGCCTATCTTTGCCTGACAAGAAGTTTTTAGTTCATGATATAAAGGGCAGTAAATACTTTACATTAGATATGCATGTCAATACAATATTATTGCACATTTCTTTCCAGTACTCAAATGTCATATTTGATGTACTAGTCTTGTGATGTCATGTCAAACATCAAAATAAAAATGTAACCACTTTAACATTCTAGATCAGTGCTTTCTAATTATTTTTTTCTCTTGCTCTCATCAGTTAAAAAAAAACAAAAACATACTAGACATTTGCGAGCACCACTAAATACAAACTAGACATCTACAAACACCACTAAATACAAACTAGACATCTATAAACACCACTAAATACAAACTAGACATCTATAAACACCACTAAATACAAACTAGGCATCTATAAACACCACTACAGACTAAACTAGACATCTATGAGCACCACTAATTACATTCTAGACATCTATGAGCCACTAAATACAAACTAGACATCTATAAATATCACTAAATACAGACTAGACATCTGTGAGCACACTAAATACAAACTAGACATCTATAAATACCACTAAATACGAACTAGAGACCTCTGAGCACAACTAAATACAGCCTAGACATCTCTGAGCAGAACTAAATCCAATCTAGACATCTCTGAGTACCACTAAATACAAACTAAACATCAATGAGCACCATTAAATACAACCTAGACATCTCTAAGCAGAACTAAATCCAATCTTGACATCTCTGAGCACAAATAATACAATCTACACATCTCTGAGTACCACTAAATACAAACTAGACATACTTCTACGCAATTTAATGATAACAGTGTATAATTATGAGGGAAAAAGAAACAGAGAAAAGAGCTTGAGACATGAAATGGATAAGACAAACATGGATGACTTGACATAAAGTTGCTGGACTTGTGCTTGAAGGGGAGCCAAAAGGTATTAGTTGATGTATAATTCTGACTGAACATGATCACGGCCATGATCTGCCACATAGGATTCCTTTAACTAAAACCTGCCAAAGCTACATTTAATTATTGGCTAATAGGCATTAGACTTACAGAAGTCTTGTATCTATCTGTGATTCCACTTAACAGAATCTGTTTCACCGTATGGAACATAAGGGCACCATTATGGCCAGCCTCCCTACAGAAGCCTGAGCTAAAGCAGTTCTTGTGCCCTTACAATAGTGGCTTTAGTCATTCTTTTTTTTTTTTTATATTCTCAAAGATTCCCTGAAACCACACAAGGTTTATACTTGTCTTGCAGAATATGTTTCCAAATAACACACCATTTAAGATGCCAATTAATATCACATGTCAGTTGTGGAACCTCAGTAGTAGATGACAAAGTCCTTAAAAAAAAAAAAAAACTGAAAAAGATAACTGTTGCAGACAGTTTTGCTGAGTTTATGATCTGTTAAATGTACCTGTTTAGTTTGGGGACATTATTTTTTAGATTCCTGATCAAAGGGGTAGTACTCATGTTTTACTTGGGTTGAATTCAACAGTGGTTGTTATCTCACTTGTTTTTAACCTTCTTCTTCTTCTTTGATCCATAACCGCCAAAGCAGTCAGCGGCCATCACGCCTGGTGGCGTCTTGTAGGGCAGCAACAAATTGATTCCACTTTGCTCGGTCGGCGGCCATCCTTCGTACAGTGCCCCAACTGTGGTTCATTCTTTGCATCTCAGCTTCCACAGTTCTCCGCCAAGTTGTTTTTGGTCGGCCTCTCTTTCGCTTTCCCTCGGGGGTCCATAGCATAGCTGTTCTTGTGATGGTATCAGGGTCCCTTCTGAGGACATGGCCAACCCAACCCCAGCGTCTGCCAGCTATGATGGTGTGCATGTCCTCCTGGTTACTCCGAATAAACAGTTCTTGATTGCTGATGGTGTTTGGCCAAAAGATTCGGAGAATTTTCCTTAGGCAGATTGTGTGGAAGGAGGACAGTTTCGACATTTCCTTCTCTGTTACTCTCCAACATTCCACACCATAGAGAAGCACAGAAAGTACACAGCTCTCATACAGTCTTAATTTAGGTTTTTAACCTAGCGGTCTAATATTAGAACCGATGTCTGGTTGCTTGACCATATATGGCTTGAATGGTCAGCTTTTCTCAAAATGTTTGCAACTAGAACCGATGTCTTATTACCTGACCATATATGGCTTGAATGGTCAGTCTTTTCCTCGTATGTGTTCAACATCACCCACCTGAGTTTAGCTCAGGGGGTCTAGCGTCTAACGACGCATGCGCAAGTTTTTGTGGCGAGTTAAGAAAGACTTCCAATCTGGGAGTCGAGCTGTGTTTTGAGAGTGACAAGATGTTTTTTGGCGTCTGCGATCTGGCTTTAAGCCTGGGGAAGGAAAGTCCTCTGTGAGTGAGACCAAGATGTCTAAAGATTGTTTCCCCATGATATATTTCTAAGCGTCTAGGAGACGAGTGTGTTTATTAGTGTTATTCTGTAGGGATGACAAGGTAAATGATCCTTCAATTCTTTTTCCTCTATTATCAGAATCACGTATAACATTTATTTACCAGCTCAGTGACTTTTCCCTGGGCGGGAAAGAGTCCACCGAGGATACGAGAGTTTGAGCTCACGAATTATGCTGACATTATTTGCTTAGGGCCTGTGTATGCCCAGAGAACATTATATTTGATGTATCCCGCTATTTCAGCGGTATCATATTGGACAGGGTCTGACCCACCTTGTTTGCTAAGGAATACCACAGAGGCCATTGTACCTAGAGGCCTGCCATATTTTGCGGCCTGCTGCATACTAGACAATGTATCTGACTTGCTGGTGTCAGAATAGAGTTGGTTTAAACTCATATTTAAAGACCCGCTGGCAATGCAGGGTATTTTTGCTGTGGCTGTAGGAAGAGAGTTAGATTGAAGTCAGCATCATATATGCACAGCTTATTGATGAACTGTTGATGCAAACTATATTGTACTGTCGCCATGTCTACAATGTTCCTGAGTTTTGTCAAATGACTATGTCCTGATGTCGGCGTCTCTTGTAATCGTACTGCATTAAAGTATTGTAAAGTCAGCTGCTGTTATCAAAGTTCTCTGACTTCTACATGTGGTTGAGTGGGTGTATCGTGCCATTGTCCAAGAGCCTATACACATTCGCATCCATCATCTTATCTGATGTCTACTCACCCACACATCACGTCAACCACACATTTCTACGATCACTACACACCTGAGAGCCTGTACATTTGAGAGAGTCTTCATTACACCCTGTCAGTGCCTCAACGCCTAGTGACCTATATTCACATCATTGTACTGCCTGGGTTGACCTGACCCTCTACTCACATATACAGCACTGTAACATTCATGGTGGCCATTCTACACACCTCAACATAATAGAGGCCAGAACACCGACATTCAACGTTATGGTGTCAACAATAACTAATATAGAACATGGAAAGAACTTGAGATGATGGCACGGGACAGGAGGACTTGGCATGTGTTTGTTGAAGGCCTATGCTCCTTTGGGAGTGAAGGGTTATGAATGAATAACTAATATCTTGATTAAATGTTTTGAATGATTGGAGTTTTGTCTGAGCTTTCTGGATCCTTGCTCACATATTCTCTGTCACATCTCCTATCTAATAATATAATACAGTCTGAGCAGATGAAGGGCTCCATTTCTCGCACTTACTTCCTGAACTGTGTTTCTTCCTTTAACTGAATGTTATCTTGTTTAAACCAAGTCCAGCTTCCACTTACTTATGGTCATGTGAGAGTGATGATATTAGTATCAGTAGCCCCCTCCAGTCATGACTGACTGTGGGAATGTGCCCCTGATGTGATAGCCCTCAGCTGTTTTTTTTACTAGTGTGTTTCTTTGAGTGATAATAAGTTACCTGCAACACTACAATGGAAGAATTAATTATAATAAAAACACTCACCTGCATCTTGAGCACAAAACCGAGCTGATTTTGGGGGCGGGTGTACATATTTAGTTTCCTTCAAGGCGATTGCTGCAGCAGCATGCTGGGCCTTCTTGATGCTCTCCCCTGAGGCTGAATACTCCTCATCTGCCAGCTTGAGTTTCACATAAAACATTTTCTTGTGCGCTGGGCCCTGCTCATCCACCAGCACACACTGATGACTTAACTGAAAAGCCACACATATTAACTGATGACATGAATGATGTTTGAAAATCCACAAATAATTTTACTGACAACCCAATTGAAAAGCACATAAAGTTTACTGACAACTGCACTGCAAAGCCATAAATAAATCAAAATCTTTCAATTAAAAAAAAAAAAAAATTTTCTCCACCCCCATCGTGTTTTTAGCTTATTATTCTCTCCCCCCCAATTCTTTTGTGTGGATTGGATTGTGCTCTCAATCTTCTAACTTACACGTTGTATATGCATATTTTCTTCACACAGGTAATAACACTAACATGTGCACAATGTTTACAAAAACCTGACACAAACCAAGAGTTAAAAGTTCACTTCTCAGACAACATAAATAATTTACAAAACACATGAATGTCCCTATAATTTTATTTACAGGGTTCATAGCAAATTTCTTCAAGCATTTTCCAGGTTTTTCCAGGTCCAGCACGTGATTTTCAAGGATGGGAAACTCTAATATTTTCCTCATCTAATTTTCTCAGATATAATTATCACTTTGCTGACCAGCAATCCGGAGCATTACCGTCTCCCATTACCAAGGGTGTTTGCAGATTTCTTTAACTCTTTAAGTCCCAATCGACTTTATATATCCTCAGGGGTTAGACGCGCTTGGCCCAATCAACTTTATAAAGCGTTTAGTATATGTGCCTCTGTTTGAGACTGTTTCTAATTATAACTACCCACAAACCACCCAAAACGTCATTTCCGACTGCAAGTACATTCTTTTAAATACCGCATGTGTTTAAGAGTGAACGTGTTTCTGTTTTGAGATATTTATTTTAAAATGCACCGGGGTGGCCATTTTTGCTTGGGCCAAACCAACTTTTTTGCTTGGGACTGAAAGAGTTAAAAAGAACATTTTTTTTTTTTAAATTCATAAAAGATTGAAAAACAGACATCTTTTCCCAGTTTTTAGCGAATTTGTTCAACGTCAGCACAATAAAATGTTAGTGACATGGATGTCCTGCCATCAATGGTACCTATACCTTGTAGCGGTATGGCAGCTTGTGTACCCTGACAATCCCCAGAGCTATGCCAGTGGGAGTTTTACTCCTGGTAGGTTCAACCATGCTGGACTGGTCTGCGTGGGTAGGGGTCAGACAAAAGCTGGTACCCTGGTCCTCCAGGTTGGGGGTTTTAGCACAGGGTCGACACCCCTGTCTGTGTAAAAAATCACACACGTTACGGAAACAGCAATAAATGGAAATACTTTGATGCGGGATGGACATCCGGAGTCTCAGGCTCGTATGACTGACAGTGGTGAAAGCCGAAAGGAAGCCACTGGCATGAAAACGGATGCCCAGACCGCAAAACACGAAACCAGAATTGGTTTTTGGAATGTCAGAACTATGAACGAGGCAGGAAAGCTGAGACAGATTACAGCAGAGATGAGGAATTACAAACTACATATCCTGGGAACAGTCGAAGGTAAACGGAGAAGAGGAAGGCAGAGAAAATCCTGGGCTGATAACATCAAAGAATGGGCAGGACACGGTTTTTCCACACTTGTACGCATTGCTGAGGATAGAGAGCAGTGGAGGACCCTGTCTGCTGATGCTTCCACCATGGCACCCCTACGACCCATGACCGGTTACGGGCTGAGATGATGATGATGATATCCTGGGAATAAGCGAGAGCAGATGGACAGGGATGGGGAGAATAAAAACAGCTACAGGGGAAACAGTACTTTATTCTGGTAGAGAGGACGGTCAGCACAACGAAGGTGTAGCCATTATCCTTAAGAAAGGAATGGAAAGGTCTCTACTGGAATGGAAACCCATTAACAACAGACTAATAAGAGCAAGACTGAGAGGGAGATTCACCAACACCACAATTATACAATGTTATGCACCAACAAATGACAGCGACGAAGAGATCAAGGACGAGTTCTATCAACAGGTACAAAAGGAAATGGAAACTGTACCCAGGTACGATCTTATTATAGTAATGGGAGACCTAAATGCGAAAGTTGGAACACACAATAATTATAACGAAAGAGTAATGGGGAAATGCGGCAGTGGAACAGTAAATGAGAATGGGGACAAATTAATAAGCTTCTGCAGTATTAACAACCTGGTCATCGGAGGAACACTTTTTCAACACAAAGAAGTGCACAAGTTAACATGGGAATCACCAAACGGACGAGACAAAAACCAGATAGATCACATAATGATCAATGGCAGATGGAGACATGCACTACAAGACGTGAAAGTAAGAAGAGGCGCAGATGTGGGAAGTGATCATCACCTAGTAGTAGCAAGACTGAAGGTGAAACTCAGAGCTGCTGGACCAGTTGCAGTCAAACAGAAAAGATACAACATCACGAAACTTAAGGACCCCCTCACCAGAAAAGCATTTGTGGTCGACGTAAAGAGACGATATCTGATTACCAAAAGCCAGGAAAGAACAGAGACCGACGATGTGGACCAGAAATTCAACACCATCTCAACAATATATAAAGAAAGCAGCAAGTCATGCTTGGGATTCCAGGAAAGAAAGAGCCTTCTTCTTCTTCTTCTTCTTGCGATCGCATCTTTGATGATTACACCGTCAGACGAGTTCTCATGATGAATTCGACTGTTGTTTGAAGTTCCTCTTTAACTCCATATAGCTTTGAGTTTAGTGTTGAGTCATTGGGCCAGTATATCTTTCTTAACTGGTCATACAGAGGACAGTCCTGTAGAACATGCTCAGCAGTTTGTTCGTTTAATCCACATGTGCACAGTGGTGAAGCAGACAATCGTAGCTTGTGCATGTGTTTATTCAGTTTGTTATGCCCTGTCCTGAGTCGAAAAATAGTTGTCTGTCCCTGCCGGTCGAGAGTGTGATAGTCGTCTTTGGGTTGGTTCTGTTCTCTTCTGATAGTCTGGATAGCTCTCTTTTTCTCAAAGTATGTGACTTCATTATCTTCTTGTTCACATTCTCCTCCCTTTTTTGCAAGTTTATCTGCCTTTTCATTTCCGGGTACACCACAATGAGATGGTACCCACTGAAGTATGGTTCTCTTTTTGGCAGCTACCTTGTTTAGTTCATTTCTCAGATGCGGGAGTTTACCACCCTTGAGAGCTTGCAGGACAGACAGTGCATCTGTGAGGATGACTACCTGGTGGCAGTCAGAGTTGGTGTTATAAATCATATTTGCAGCTTGCTCTAGAGCTTGAACCTCAGCTGTATAGTTGGAACAGAATTTACCAGTGGGAATGTGCCTAGTCTCATAGTGGTTGTCAGGATATGAGATAAAGATACCGGCACCTCCATTCCTAACAGCATTAGTTGCTGATCCATCTGTATAGGCATGTATCCATGATTGATCGGGATAGCTTTCTTGGATCATACTCAATGTAGCAGTTCGTTTTTGCAGATCATTATACTCACATCCACTTGTGAGACCACTGACTGATGTATTAATTTGGAGGGCACTGCTGGCCTGCTCCCATGGTACAGGGTATAGGGTGGGCTTCAGTGGTGTTGTCTTCATGGATAGGTCTTCTTGATGCTGTCTTATAAGTCTTTTCCCCCGATGCACAAAGCTGCTACGCTTTAGACGTCCCAATGCCAGATCATCTAGTCTTGCCTTCATTGGGTGCATTGGCATACTGTTATACTTTTCCATCTGGATCATGGTTTTTGTGTCTCTTCTATGGGACAATGTCTGTAATCCAGCAACCTTCTGCATCTCTGTTATTGGTGTAGTTTTCATGGCTCCTGTAATGAGCCTGAGAGCTTGATTTTGCACCTTGTCCAAAGACTGCAGATGTGAGTTAGCAGCTGATGACCATGCTGCTGAGCTAAACTCTAAGTGTGGTCTTATTACTCCATTATAAATCTTTCTTTAGATTTCGTTCATTTGCTCCCCAGTTGGTACCTGCTAATTTTCTGAGTATGCCTAGTCGTCTTCGGGCCTTTCCTTCTGCATTTTCAATATGCTTATTCCATGTAAGCCTTTGGTCAAATGTCACCCCAAGATAGGTGGGGTAGCTTTCTTCCTTGATCACGGTTGTCCCTAGGTGTATGTTAGCTGATTTGTCCTTGGGGGCGAGGGAGAACAGTGTTGTGGAGGTTTTGTCTGTGTTTATTGTGATAAGCCATTTCTCTGCCCATGACACTAGCATGTCTGCTGCCCGCTGCATTCTATAATTTGCTGTGGTGACATTTTCATCAGCGCACCAGAGTACTAGGTCATCTGCATATAAGGCAGCTTTAACTCCTGCAGGGAGATCTTTCACCAGGTCATTGATGTAAACAAGGAAGAGTGTTGGGGGAAATTACTCCTCCTTGAGGTACCCCCTGATGGAGCAACACTTTTCTGCTCTGCAGACCGTCAAGAGTGACTCTAGTTCTCCTGTTATGCAAGTATGACTGGATCCATTTCATCATGTTGCCTTGGATTCCACTTCTCCTAAGTTTTGCAATGAGGCCATCTTTCCACACCTTGTCAAAGGCCTGCTTGAAGTCGACCCAGATCGTTAGGACCTTTTTCTTCTCCTGGAAGGCATCTTCTATTGCTTGAGACAAGTAAGTAACTTGGTCTTCTATACTGTAGCATTCTCTAAATCCAGCTTGTTCCGGCACCAGGATCTGCTCAGACTCTAAATACCATTTCAATCTGTGGTTGACTATTCGCTCCATAGTCTTCCCAACACAGCTTGTGAGACTGATTGGCCGGTAACTTGCAGCCTCGGTCTTACATTTCCCTTTCTTTAGTATGGGTATTGTGATGGCTTCTCTCCATACTTGGGGTACCGTTCCTTTCAACCAGCTGTGGTTGAATATCTCAAGCAGTTTTGTCTTTGCTGCTGAGCTCAGATTTACTAGCATTTCGTTGCTGATTTTGTCTGGGCCGGGTGACTTTTGAAACTTAAGCTTGGAAATAGCCTTCTGTAGTTCTCCTAGTGTGATGGGTTCCCTCATTGCGGCAGGAGTATCTGTCTGTCCCATGGTTGCCAGTATTTCTTTTCTTATCTCTCTCTGATGGTCTATGTTAATGGGTAAGTTGCTTTCTGAACTGTATCTTCTAGCAATCAAGTCTGCAGCTTGTTTTCCTCTGAAAAGTTTGCCACCTTCATCCAATGTGATAGTCTGCCTTGGTGAGGAATGCTCTTCATTTAGAGACTTGACTAATCTCCAAAGTTTCCTGCCGTCTTTCTCAAGGTTCAGCGATGCCGTTTTAGTTCTCCAGCTTTTCCGCTTTTCTTCTAGCTTTGTTCTCTGAAACTCTGCTACAGCCTTTTTCCATTTGTTGTGAGTTTCAAGTGAAGGCTGAGACTCTGCGTCCTTTCTAGCTTTGTCCATAGCTTCCTGACGTTCTTGGAGTGTGCTGGACCAGTATGGTATGTAGTTACGCCGGCATCCTTTGGGAATGGTTTCTTTTGCAGCTTGTAGTATGCATCTGTTGAAGTCTTTTACCACTTCATTAATGTCTCTGTTCTGTACCTTGAGGGTAGACAGCAGCGTGTTCACCTGATGCCTGAATAAACCCCAGTTGGCTTTTTTGTAGTTCCATCTTGTAATGGCTGGGCCTGTACTGAGAGTTGCACTCTGGACAGTAAGAAAGATTGGGCGATGGTCGCTTCCCCCTAGTTGGTCTCCTACTTCTCTACTAATAGATCCAGCTATATCTGGTGTGGAGAAGGCAAGATCTGGTGTTGAGGTTGTGTGCCATCCTCTGGAGTAGAAGGTAGGAGTATCTGTGGCATTATTGACTAGGATTAGGGAGTGATCATCTTGCCAAGTTTCAACCTCTACACCTCTGTGATCCAGATGGTTATAGCCCCAGCTCTGGGAGTGGCTATTAAAGTCTCCAACTGCTATAAAGTTGGTGGCTGGTACCTGTATAGAGCTGAGACTCAGGGGTTTGTTGTTCGGACAGTAATAGTTCAGGAGTTCTATTTCCATCTTGTCTACCTTTATCTGCAGCAGCTGATATTCTGCTCCATCCATGAAGGTTTTCCTTTCGTGTGCAGGAATGTTATTCCTTACAAGAGTAAGTACTCCTCCTTTTCGTCTATCTTGTCTGTCGGATCTGAAGCATTGATATCCCCTTATTTTAAAGGTTTGATCTGCTTTCAAGTGAGTCTCTTGGATACAGCAAACACTGACTTGCTTCTCATACAAGATGTTTTCCAGCTCTGTCTTTTTGCTGTATCCAGCCTGCTTGCTGTTCACTCCCTCTGCATTCCAGTGCATCATGACAAGTGGCACTCTGGGTTTCTCTTTTTCTGTTTTGTTTTGGTCAGTAGTTCTCCTCCGCCGTCTGTTGACTCCACAAGACGGTCTAGAGGGTCCTCCAGTAGCTGAGGGTGGGCTCTGTCGAGGCTCAGAGCCCGGCACTGCACCTGCCTGGTGGAGCTCCACAGGGCGAGCACCAGAACGAGATTTATTTGACGGTGTACTCTCCATAGAAAAAAAAAAAAGCGAGTTGCATGATACTGTGGTTTCCGGTGCGCCTTCTGGCCCAGTATCTACGACTTTAGCACCTGTTCAACGGGAGAGTGGGCTCATCCCTAATCTGTTTATGTTCCCAGTAGTAGACTATTCGCAAGCAGCCTGGGGGTGTCACTGCTCTGCGCGGACCTTGTTTACCGAGGCGGCGTCCGAGCTCGTATGGTGAAAATATGGTTGCGTTATCTTCAAAATAGCCCTGTCTTTCCCGTGGCTTTTCTGCCATCCTGCAACTTTGAGTTAGGGAGTTCTGAGCTCCAGTCTCTTTCCCAGGCATTTTATCCTGGCCTGGCACGCATACAGAGGACCCCACTTCTGGTTCTAAGTTAGCAGTTGGGGATAGGTGGGGTAGCACACTGTGCATTCCCCGTCATCCAGGGGGCTCTCCAACTATGCAGAGCTTGCACAATGCTGTGCTCTGGTTCTGGGCTCTCCCAAGGAATCCTCACGTCCTGCACAGAGCCACTTCCCGATACCCACCACCTGCCAACCCTCCATTGTAGAAATCTCCTGCATGCGGCCATCCAGTCAAGAGCCAGTATTAAGTCTGGTGCCCAAGTGATCCCCCCAAGCTCAGTGTGCAATGCTGGGTTCTCATCATGCTGCAACACAGGAGGGATTGTGATGCTCAGCCATCTCTCTCAATTCTGCACCGATAAGTGACATCGGGGACTTAACTTTGCCTCAGTACTGGGAGGCCCCGTTTCCGGGTACACCACACACAGCCAATTGAGGCAACGGTCGCCATGGGCGTGATAGACGACAAACAGTGAAGAATGAGGCAAGAAAGCATTTAACCCATGAAGTGGGGGTGGATTGGTGCAGACCAGAGCATGTACCACTCGCCGGTGGGTTCTGCATCTACACCTATAGGGTTCCACCCACTCCTCAGCCCATTTAGTCTGGCCCCTCACCCAGGACCTGTCCGGCTTGGGTGACCCTGCCAGGAGTAAAACTCCCGCCGGCATAGCTCCCGGGATCATTGAGGCGCTCAAGCTCTCCAACCACGGCAAGGTAGGCTTACATGTGGAGAGAGAAAGAGCCAAGACTGGATAATACCAGAAACGCTAAACACCATAGCGAAGAGAAAGGAAATGAAAAGGAAGAAAACAGAAGCTAAGTCTCCCAGGTTAAAGGCAATATATAGTGAACAGTACAGTCAGCTGGACAAGGAAGTAAAACGTCAAACCCGTGCTAACAAAAGGACATTTCTGGATGACCTTGCAAGACAGGCAGAAGAGGCAGCACTGAGAAATGAACAAAGCACAGTTTATAAAATAACTAAAGCTATCAGTGGAAAACGAGGTGCAAACAACATAACGTTAGTAAGAGACACCACAGCACAGGGGCAGGAAACAAGGTGGGCAGAGCACTTCAGAGAAACACTGAATAAGGAACCACCAGAGACTCAGCTGAATGTTCCTGAGGCTGAAAGTGACTTAGACGTAAATACAGACATTCCACGAAAAGAAGAAATTATCACAGCTATCAAAGGGCTAAAAAATGGAAAAGCGCCTGGTCACGACAATCTGAATGCTGAGCTATTCAAGACAGACCCTGAACTAGCAGCAGAACTATTAGAACCACTATTTGCACAAGTCTGGGAAACTGAGACAACACCAACAGAGTGGAGTAAAGGAACAATTGTCAAATTGCCCAAGAAGGGCGACCTTGCAGACTGCAACAACTGGAGAGGAATTACCCTCCTCTCAGTTCCCAGCAAAATACTAGGCAGGATAATCATCCAGAGAATTTCAAAAGCAGTTGACCATAAACTGAGGAAAGAACAAGCGGGCTTCAGAAAGAACAGAAGATGTGCAGATCATATATTTGCCCTCAGGAACATTATAGAGCAGTGCTCAGAATGGCAGAGACAGCTGTACATTAACTTTGTTGATTTTGAAAAGGCTTTCGACAGCATACACAGGGACAGCCTATGGAAAATTCTGAGGGCTTATGGAATTCCCAGCCGCATTGTTTCCATTATAAAAAGCCTCTATTCTAACTTTACGTGCAGTGTTGGATCGAGTAATGTAACTTTCGAAGTGAAAACAGGAGTACGACAGGGATGCCCCTTATCAACAACATTATTTTTGACAGTCATAGATTGGGTGATGCGCCAGACAACAGAGGGCAGTCCAAGAGGAATTAGATGGACAACGTTTTCTACACTGGAAGATTTGGAATATGCAGATGACATTGCACTGCTCGCGCATTCACACCAACACATTCAAGACAAAACTGATAGACTGAATAAGTATGGCCAGCAGGTTGGCCTGAACATCAATCTGAAGAAGACAGAGGTCATGACACTAAATGTGGGCAATCCTGAGCCAATAACAGTAAGGAACCAGAAGTTAGAACAGACAGACACATTTACTTACCTAGGAAGCATAGTAACACCTGACGGCGGAACAAGCAAGGACATTAACAACAGAATGAATAAAGCGAGAACAGCCTTTGCTATTCTCAACAACATTTGGAAGTCTTCCCAGTACAGCACAAACACCAAATTAAGACTGTATGAGAGCTGCGTACTTTCTGTGCTTCTCTATGGTGCGGAATGTTGGAGAGTAACAGAGAAGGAAATGTCGAAACTGTCCTCCTTCCACACAACCTGCCTAAGGAAAATTCTCCGAATCTTTTGGCCAAACACCATCAGCAACCAAGAACTACTTATTCGGAGTAACCAGGAGGACATGCACACCATCATAGCTGGCAGACGCTGGAGTTGGGTTGGCCATGTCCTCAGAAGGGACCCTGATACCATCGCAAGAACAGCTATGCTATGGACCCCCGAGGGAAAGCGAAAGAGAGGCCGACCAAAAACAACTTGGCGGAGAACTGTGGAAGCTGAGATGCAAAGAATGAACCACAGTTGGGGCACTGTACGAAGGATGGCCGCCGACCGAGCAAAGTGGAATCAATTTGTTGCTGCCCTACAAGACGCCACCAG
Source organism: Oreohelix idahoensis (assembly GCA_024509875.1). Lineage (NCBI taxonomy): Eukaryota > Metazoa > Mollusca > Gastropoda > Stylommatophora > Oreohelicidae > Oreohelix > Oreohelix idahoensis. Next base: position 85,837 of record JAMPIV010008771.1, on the reverse strand, counting down.
GCGTGATGGCCGCTGACTGCTTTGACGGTTGGCGGTTATGGATCAAAGAAGAAGAAGAAGACATGGATGTCAATGAATAAAATAAGCTTGATTGACATATTGATTTAATGATTAATGTATATCAACATAAAAGGCTAATAAAATTGTGAATAAAATGCAAAAAAAACTATTTTTCGTGTTTGTCTTTTTTGAATGTATTCTGCGTCTGTGGCATGACAATGAGCGTTTGTAAATGTTTGAGTAGCTACGTACCTCTAGTTGGAGTCTGAGCTGCTTCCTTTATTAACTGGGATTGAAGTTATAGCTGTAGGCCTCTGCAAGAGTCTTTGTCTGGATCGTTGATAATCCTTGACTGTGTGGTATAACTTACTTACTTACTTAGTTGTTCCCCTTCTACCGTGAGGTGTAGAGGTTTGGAAGAGAGAGCGCCAGACTATCCTATCGGCTGTCTTCCTCCTGGCCTGGTTCCATTCTAGTCCCCGATCCTTCAAAGATTGTCTAATGTTGTCCTTCCAGCGGACTCTGGGTCGTCCTCGGGGTCTGGATCCTTGGCTCTTTGTTTCCCATGCTTGTCGTGGTATCCGATCTTCTCCCATTCTGCAGACATGGCCAAACCATCTTAATTGGAACTTTTCTACTTGGGTCTGCAGGGGGTAGGATTTAAGGCCTTGACGTATCGTCTGGTTGCGTACCATGTCTCTTCTTGTTACTTCAACCACCTTCCTCAGATACCCCATTTCTGAGGTTTGGATCTGGCTTTTATGGGTTGTAGTCATTGCCCATGACTCGCATCCGTATGTCAAGACTGGGACATAGGTGGAGCGGTATACAGCCATCTTCGTTTTCTTACCAACCTCTCTCTTGCTGAGGAATCCTCGATTTATGGCCTGAAAAAGTCTCCCAGCTGCTGCTTTTCGAGTCTGTGTGGTATAACTTGAAGCAGAATATCAGGCATAGAGGTACATTGCAATCTGGGCAGTACATGCAAGTCTGGCTTCTGTTCCCTGCAGCCTAACATACTTTACAGTCTGGTTTGTACCTTGTCCTTTCATATTTATCAATGAAGTGGTGCTCAGTAAGTCGTGTTGTTGTGAACTGTGGTTTTGAAGGTGTCACATTACGTCGAAGAATAGCAGGTTCAATAAGAGTCATACTGACATCCTGATCTTTGCTTTGATCTTTTTTTGTAGAGTTGGCAGTGTTGTAGGTTATGTGCCCATTGACCAGGGCAGTTTCAACTAAGAAATGATATAAAAATAGGATATGTGTGGGTAGGGGTAGCTTGCACCTAGTTGGCTGAAGTAGTCGACACCTCCCATACTTTTGCTGTATTTTTCTGCAAGCAAAGGCTTCTGAATTGTTCTGCCCTAAAGAATTTGTCTTTCTGCCTTGTTTATATTATCATTGGAGTGAACAGTAGATATAAGGTTAAATCTTTTCATATCATGCCAGGTGACTGTCGGCATGCCTTATTTTGTAAAGTTCGTTCGCACAAATCACAGGATGATTTGTCTGTTTCAATTTGAGTTGTTTTTTTCTTCAATGCTACAGGAAAATGCTTCCTATTTTCAGCTACTGTTCCAAATGCACCAATCTGAATTTCAGGTCTTGAAATAAAGCTGAAGGCTGAATAAAAACTACCACAGAAGAGAATATGTCCCTTGTTGCGTATGAAATTTTAATTAAAACTATGGTGACTTTTCACTGAAAAAAGAGTCCAAATAATCTCAGCTCTGAGAGTTTCTTCCTTGGTCACAAATGATGTCACATCTGTAGGTCTCCTAATAGTGTTAGATGTTTTTGACGTGTCCGAGGGAATAGTGTTAGATAGTTTTGATGTTTCTGAGGGAAAAACTGCTCCTTAGGGTTGTGTTCTTTTCTGTTTAAAAAACAAACAAAAAATGGAACACACAAATAACTTATAAGTAGGCCTAAGCTATGTATATTTACCAAGTCAAAGTTCTAAACGCATGAATAATATAGTCAAACAATATTTAACTAGAACAAAAGTTAATATATAGGCCTAGTAGGCTAATTGGGAGGGTGAAGGTATGATATCCTTATAACACTTATTATAAGTGAAAATCTATTAAATATCTAACTGGAAACATCAGGCCTTTACACACACACACCCCCTCCCCATCTTTACTATTTTTGTTTGATTTTTTTTGTTGGGGTTTGTTTTGTTTTATCGTTTCTGTTTGTTTCGATTAAAAAAAAAATTTTTTAAATTATTTTAAAAATTTTAAATAACTATGCACAAAATTAGTAATTTTCATTTATCCTAATTACAGTGATTTGACAGATGTGACGCCACTTTCATGTATCGGCGGTTATCCATGTTATCTGGAATTGAAAACATGTAGGCCTAGGCATATCCTAATTATAACCCTGCAGAGCAGAACGGGATATGTCTCTTCATCATAAATATAATGAAAAAGCATTCAAAATATATTTATTTCCCAAAAATGTGGTGAAATGAACAGTGGGACACGTCTGATAACAGAGTAGGCTATAGGATATGGAATCGCCATCAATTTCTATTCTTGACCATCTCAAACTGTGTCAAACATATTCTCGTAAGCAGTTGTAAACCAAGAAATTTCATTCAAACACTAATTTTGGCCATGGTTAAAAATAACTGTAAATAGGCCTACATTGTAAATTACGGCCGCAAGTACAGTAGGCCTATCTATAAACCGCACTTAGCCTATGTAAATATGTTTTATAAATGAATTTATTACTTACCTCAGTTGAAATGAACGATTTAATACAACATGAATGCGTAGAGACAAGTTCTTGGTGTTGTTGTTGTTTTGTTTTTTTTAAGTTTTGGCGAGGCGCGTTCCGTTCAACCTAGTCGACATAACTACACATATTCACTGCGGAGCAAAAAACCCACGAGTAATTACCGCTTTCGAGTAACAACAGACACGCGCGCTAAAAATAAATCTGCTTCACATCGTTAACGCAATTCGCCGAAAACGCAAATCGCCGAAAACACGAACCGCCGAAAACGTCTGGAAATGGATTTTGTGCCCAAAGGGAAGTAAAAATTCTGCGGTAACTGAAGTTTAACGAAAAATACCATCAATAACCGAAAAATTGAAAAACTTCAGATTTTTAATATTTTTTCAAGGTCCGATGCGGGAAATTAAAGGCTGTTAGCCATTTTTCCAGGCTTTTCAAGGCCTGGAATTTTTTTTTTGTTTTCCAGGTTTTTCAAGGTCGCTACGAACCCTGTATTTACTTATTTTTAAACATTTTTAATACAGAAGATGCTGAAAAAAAAAAAAAATCTGACCGGAGATATAATAAAACTAACCTTGTTAAAGTGGGCTAGTTCATTAAACAGACATAAAGGGGTTTTCTCTTTTGTGTTTGCCAAACAAAGCTTCTCAGCTGCATTATTTTTAGACTCTTGGGATGCTTCATCACTAGCAGACTTTTCTTCAACCTGTTTGAAGACAACATACACCATTAAGTTCTGAATTCTTGTATGCCAAGACATCAAAATAATGACAAATACCTGTGCTTTAAAAAACAAGTTTGTCACAAACAGTTTGAGAGTGGTTGTTCGTACATGTGCCCCACAGGGAGAGGCATTGGTTTGGGTGAAAGAGTATGACTATGACATGTGATTAGGGGGGTCTGTTAAAGAGTGAATGTATTTGTGTGACGCCCAACCACTATGAGACTAGGCACATTCCCACTGGTAAATTCTGTTCCAACTATACAGCTGAGGTTCAAGCTCTAGAGCAAGCTGCAAATATGATTTATAACACCAACTCTGACTGCCACCAGGTAGTCATCCTCACAGATGCACTGTCTGTCCTGCAAGTTCTCAAGGGTGGTAAACTCCCGCATCTGAGAAATGAACTAAACAAGGTAGCTGCCAAAAAGAGAACCATACTTCAGTGGGTACCATCTCATTGTGGTGTACCCGGAAATGAAAAGGCAGATAAACTTGCAAAAAAGGGTGGAGAATGTGAACAAGAAGATAATGAAGTCACATACTTTGAGAAAAAGAGAGCTATCCAGACTATCAGAAGAGAACAGAACCAACCCAAAGACGACTATCACACTCTCGACCGGCAGGGACAGATAACTATTTTTCGACTCAGGACAGGGCATAACAAACTGAATAAACACATGCACAAGCTACGATTGTCTGCTTCACCACTGTGCACATGTGGATTAAACGAACAAACTGCTGAGCATGTTCTACAGGACTGTCCTCTGTATGACCAGTTAAGAAAGATATACTAGCCCAATGACTCAACACTAAACTCAAAGCTATATGGAGTTAAAGAGGAACTTCAAACAACAGTCGAATTCATCATGAGAACTCGTCTGACGGTGTAATCATCAAAGATGCGATCGCAAGAAGAAGAAGAAGAAGAAGAAGTGTGACGCCCACATGACGTTTACATGAGTTGTTGTGAGCTGTTCGTGTCTGAACAAGCTGATATGTGGAGAGTGTGAGTCAATGTCAGGACATGAGGAGTGAGTTGGGGCTGGGTTTTCGCAGTGTTATTGATAGTAGCAATTGTGCTAGAGGAACAGCAAATTGTCTTGAGTATTATTTGTTTTATCTGTACCACACTATCCATGTGTTATTGTGAAATGTTAATGATGTATTAAAATATACAGAGACTGACTCAGCAGTTATGTCCCATTATTACCTGTGAGTTGGAGTCCCGATGTTACTGCTAGATAAATGAGTCTGACACAGAAGGCATACAGCTGACTATGTTTGTGCTTGTGTAGACTTATAAATGCCCCATGTCAAAGTCTAATGACACTCAAAGCAAACAAGATCTGTACTCTTACTGCTCAAAGCCATTAAGTTTTTATCCATTCAGAATCGTATATAATCTATATGAACAAGTTAAATATGGAGACTTAACTATGATAATTTTTGTATTTAAATACACTGATGTAGAAAAATGAATGCAAAAAGTTAAATATATGAAGTGAGATGAACAAGTTTCTTTAGATGCAACACTGAAAAATGTGTCCGAGTCTATTAATTACTGGTCAAGTTTTGCGATCCCACTAGCTTTCTCTGAAAAATTCAGTATCTAATAATTTTAAAACTGAACTAGATGAGGAATAATTATCATCAGAGGAATCCAAGAAAAGCTCAGATATGTCATACGAGGAAGACATGAAGGAAGGTAAAGGAAATGATTGTGGTGAATTCATATACAATACTGTGTGCTTAACCTCTCTCCATTAATGTCTCATCTTGTCTTGTCTTGGATCCACCATCTTCTTCTTCTTCTTCTTCCATCCTTAGCCACCAACCGGCAAAGCAGTATGTGGCCAGTACGCCTAGTGGCGTCTCAGGGCAACAACAAATTGATCAATCTATCGCTGTTTCCACCACGCCTAGTGGCGTCTTTGTGGAACAAAAACAGACCAAACAATCTATCGTTGTTTCCGTAATCAGATTGGTTGGCAAGCAGGTGATCAGCCCGCTGTGCGAAGTTTTTACGGGATGGGGTAAACAGCCCCATGCCCAACCCTCCTTAGTCGCTTTTTACGACATGCGTGGTAGGGTGCAGTGTTACTATTCTTTGCTCCCCTTTCGGGCCCCGGCAACACACGGGTGAATTGGATCCACCATATCTTAGGGTTATCTCATTATCAATAGGATTTATGTGCTTTGTTAGGCATTTAATAAGTTTGCCTAGATAGCTGTTACTATAGCACGTTTCACTAGCTTTGCCCAACTTCAAAATGCTATATCTCAGCGAATATATAACGCATATAAGTGCAATTTTGTGTGTGAATTTGAAATGGTATAGACCAATTAAATTAAATTTTTCATTAAAATGCGGCCATTGGTTTCAATTTTCGTTTCTTTGCGATATAATATAAAATCCTACTTGCCAACACACATCACACGCCCACATATTGAAATGTCTACAGTAAATTATACGACCTCATTTGCACATTTTTGGTTTATCAAGCAATTGGCATGATTTTTGAGTGAAAATTGCGTGAAATCGCACTTCTTGAACATAAAACAGTTTATATCCGGTGCAACGCACACATTGTCAATCAGAGGTGTGTCTACAAAAATTATTGTGTGGTTAAGAAGGAAAAATGAGTCTGCGAGTACATTTTATGACATTACAGCAAATCACAAATAGGATTTTAAAGTATTTCTGCAATGAAGCTACTCGAGGAAAATTATATCATTCTATTTCAAACCCACAAAAGAGGACGATTCACGCCTTAGGGATAAGCAAACGATCATTGCACCGCTGGATAGCGACATCTGAAATGTTTAATTCCAGTGTTTTACACACGAAAATTAGGCCAAGAGTGGTGGATAATTTTGACAGAGAATTGATCCGCAGAGAAATTTGCAATATGTTTCACAATAATGAGGCAGTGACTTTAAGGAAATTGAAAATTTGGTTAAGAAAGAATAATGACATTGATATTTCCAAATCTACGCTATGGAGGACTACTAGGAGTTTGGGGTTCACTTTTAGAAAATATGTTGGTGGTAGAAACCTTATTTGTGAGAAGCCTCATATAGTTACGAGAAGCAAATATTTACGCGAGGTCAGAGAAATGAGAAGAGATTGTTATGATTTTGTGTATTTAGATGAAACTTGGATCAATGCGCACCACAGTAATGAACGAGAATGGCAATCATCTGATGGAACAACTAAGAGACTAGTACCAAGCAGCAAAGGACAGCGCCTAATAATTGCACATCCAGGAAGCAGCCATCATGGGCTTCTAAATAATACTGAACTCATATTTGTTTCAAAATCCACAGATAATAGGGATTACCATGCAGAGATGAATGGCAAGATATTTCAAGATTGGATTGGGAATCATGTACTTCCTTCCTTGGATAGACTGTGGTGTTTGATAATGGACAATGCCTCATATCACAACGTTGTGGCACCAGAAGATAAAATTTCTAATTCACCAAGTATTAAAGATGTAATAAAGATTTGGCTGACCATAAACAACATTCCATTCAACGAAATGTCCACGAACCTGAATTACTTGGAATTGTAAAAAAAAGACACAGCATACAAAGATATTTCACATAGACAAGGCAATCCATGAACATGGTCACAGATGTTTAAGATTACCTCCTTACCATTATCACTTAAACCCAATAGAATTAGTATGGGCTAAAATTAAGGAACAGGTAGCAACAGAAAATAGAACGTTCAAATTAAAAGATGTTGAAATACTTATAAAAGCCGCCATCTCCAATATAGCCAGGGATTATTGAAAGAAAAGTGAGAACCATGTGTTACAAGAGGAAGAGGAATATTGGAAGAATGATGGTTTGTCCTTCATTCAGCCGAGTATCTCGCATGCAGATCATTTAAGAAATCATCTTCAACACGTATTCAATTGCAAACGCGATGGCCACATTATTGTAATAGTAGACACGCCTATGCCTAATCAATTCACAGAATCTGTGCATGAAGTGGTAAAATTTCTTTTCTCGATACACAATAATTAGTATGCCGACAAAGATCAAAGGATTTCATCCGTTTATGGGAACTGGACAAGATGCACAGATATTAAGTATATATTTGTTGGGTCTAACCCAATATAACATCGTATGCAAAAAATGGCATTAATACGTTAGACGGTTAATCAGATAATTACATTTGTTTGAGGGCAAAGCTAGTGAAACGTGCTATAAATGACAGATGTTAACAAGCCACTTATTGTGTTAATATTTGAACTTATGGGAAACAAATGAGCCATAGTAGTTCCTTCCCACAGGTCTCTGAAGTGACAAAGAAATAATGGGGCTACTGATCCCTCACCTGACATACAAGGTACAATGAGCTGAAAACTTCATCATATAAGATAAATTACAACACAGTCAACTACTGCAGGAGTACAAGAATGGTTTGGGGCAGGCTTCCTGCAAGGGGTGGCCCCTTGCTCCACCTGCAGCAAAAAGAATATGATAAAACTTTGACTGTATGGGAATAATTGCTCAACATAAGCTACCGTTGAATGGGTATCTCCATATTTTGTCAAAACCTGAAAAAATAAAATAAAATAATATTATGCCAAAAGTATTACACAAAAAAATTTTACTTCACTTCTTTTTCAACTTTTTCTTCATAGGTCAGTAACTCATGTTCTGTGGGAGCTAAAACTAATCTTCCAAATTCATCATAATCATTAAAATTCAACATAACCAACATCATTATAAATACAAATCAAAAAACAATAATGAAGCCCCATAACACATTCTCTAGCACTGTTTCAGTCATGGAATTATTCATACTTTTTTTCTATGGAAAGTCCAGGGCAAGTGAGCAGCACATGCTGAACTGTCTCATATGGATGGGTACAGTTGTGGCAATTAGGTTCATGTGTGGGGTTCAATTTGTTTAAGTGCTTGTTAAGTCTGGTGTGTTCTGTTCTTAGTTGGAAGACTGTGCTCTGCTTCACTCACTGCAGGTTACTGATGTTGACATTGTTGTTGGGATAAGTCATCTCTTTATACAAGGAACATCCAGTTGACCATTTTGCCCATTGGTTCAGCCATTCCTCTTTAAAACTGTTTTGGGGTATTTGTTTAGCTTTCTGCATACTGGCATGAGCGTTTGTTCAAACCTTTCTTGCTCCTAGTTTTGCTAGTCTGTCTGTTTTAGCATTGTCTTGTATGTCTGTGCCCTGGTATCCACTGAAGAGTGATTCTGATGATGTATTTTGATAGCAGGCTGCCAAATATTTTAGCATTGTATTATTTCTTCATTTTCAATCTGGAGGTATTCATCTAAAGTCTGTGCTGATTTTGAATCGGTGAAAATTATGATATCTGAGGGCCTATAGATTTCTTATTTGAACTGGCAGTCTATTGCTGTGAGGATGGTGCTTATGGCTGTAATGTTTGACTGGTAGAGTTAAGTATATATAAATGTTACAACTACCCTCTATTATTGTGAATCTAACAATCATCATTATCACTTCCCTGTTGCTCCATGTGCAGCATGGAGCAATCACTGCAACTGGAAGCCTGCACAAAACATTGACATGCTCTTACAGCAGTGGTTTCTGTAGTAATGTTTGACATGATGAGGTTGTCAGCCTCATACACAACCTCATGCCTGAGGGAGCAGTAGCCATATTCTTTATTTGTCTCATAAGAGACCCCTGAAAACTACATGACAATGATAAGCCCTAAATGTTTGCTGCAGCCATTGTTTGCTTCTTGTGGTATCTATCATTTTCTCTCATTGAAAATCAAAATACTATGACAATCCAGCTAGCAACTTCTAACTAACAGACAAGTTTTTCTGTAATAAGCAGCTGGACAAAATGACAGCCCTATATGGGCAAGTAACAATGAATCAATAATATGAAATTTAAAATGACATAACTTACCAGACATAGTCCCAATGGTGGAAGGGAGAGAAATGCCAGGATATGTCTGCCTGTGGCTTTGATAGCTATTTCCAATCTGTTCCTGCTCCTGCTGCAGGTGGGACAGTTGTGCTATGGAAGAAGACTCCATCTGGTAGGGCGACTTGTTAAGAATCATTGACTGACCTCCCACTTAACAAAATAATTGAAACAAGTCAATACTGACACCTGTCATGGCACATACATTCAGTATTTTTATATCTGATTTTTTAAACCTGCTACAGAAACCACAAATGCAAAAACAAGTGAAGGGCTATAGTGTGGCTTCCTGCGTGGGGGCAAACTCCAACAATGGTCCCACTTTCTTACTGAGCCAAAGAGGGACTATACATAAATACAGGCACAGGCAATCAAACTTATGCATTATAATTTCTTCACTGGACACTGATGGGACATTATCCTTAAGCACGCTGCGGGCGACATGTGTCGCCAAAAAAACAACTTTGTTCTGACAGCTGGAGGCGGCCTTTGTTGCCTTACGGATATCATCGTTTCTAGCATTAGGACTTGTGTACACATGATTTCAGCCCCGGATGTTAAGTTCTAATGTTATTTGCAAGAGAGTTAGCTTCCGTTTCCGATCTTAAAAAAGTGATGGGTGTATTCGCATTAATTTTTTGTAAATTTTTAAAATCGAAATCAATCGGCGTCGAGCACACAGCCATTTTCGCTCTAATTCTAATGGATTCAGACTCCGATGCGATGGCGAGGACATTGTTGTCTTTATTAGCGCTGATATCGGTTCTCAGAATATGGGTGTTGGCAGAGATGGAAACGAAAGTAGAATGTCATTGCTAGCATGTCTAATTTTAGGGGTTAGGATTACATTTATGGGAAAGGTTTAGGGTTACGGCCGAAAGTCACTGCTGATGAGGGCGTTTGTTGCTTTGCTACTGATGATGGGTGTAACGAAAAGATCGTCATTTGATTTGTATTGGTCAAATGACTTTCATTGAGATGCAAGGGATATGGACTCTTCGTTTGTTGGCTATTTTTTTGTTTTTAAATTTTAAAATATAAAAATTTTTTAATTTTTTTTTTAAATTTTTTTTCCGTTTTTTTCATCTTTCCTTTCCTCTCTTCCTATCACATCTAACATGTACACAAACAAATTTTATATCATCAGATTCACCATTCATTTATTTATATAAATTCAAAAAATGATAGCAATTGACCAAGAAACACAAAAACTAGAGACATTACAAGTCACCCACTATAAAAACGGGGCGTTGTGAAAAAGAATGCCGCGGCAGGAGCACTGTTTTGGGAAAAGAATGCAGAGTGCTAAAGGTTAAGAAAGAATTGAATGTTGCTACCTGGCCAGTTCAAATAATAAGCACTAATGTATTACTACCAAACTGTCGGCTAGTTATATTTCAGTATTCACTCATCATAACAAATGTTGCATTACTAGCCTGGATCCTTTTATCTAAACACCCAAATATTCTTAAAATCCATAGTTTCTTTGGGCTAATATTCTTTCACAATTTGAGCAATTTCTGACAAATGTGGGCAACTAAGGCTATTTTCAAACACAGTTTGGGTGACTTGGGCAAATTTAAACGATTTGGCTAATTTCTGAATGTGATTTGGGAAACACCTGAAAACCTAAACAAATCCAGTTTCCTAAACATAGCTGTTCCCAAGGACTTGATAAAAAAGGATTCATGCTAAAGTTTAACAAGGACAAAATATTAATCATCTTTCTGGAATTAACAGTAGTAAATGTTGCTATTTGATTAACAGACGATAGCAAAATCCAAAACTATATTATCTCAGGTTTCCTGCTATAAGAGCTATAATGCTGTTTACATAAACATTTTATCAGTGATAAACATCAAATGATATTAAACTAAACTGAATGAAGTTGTAGTAATAAATAAGTCATACACTTACTATAGTTGCTTAAATTGCTCTCTATCCGGAGAACTGGTAAAAATGACAACATTAAAGAAAATAAATATTTTTTTTTAAACAAAAATGGGCAGAAACGGAGAACTGGTAAAAATGACAACATTAAAGAAAATATATACTTTTTTTAAACAAAAATGGGTAGAAAATGGGTATCATCCACTGCAGCTAACCCTAAATGGAATAGCAACTGATCGTATTATAAACAATTAGGTGCATTATTTCCTGTTTACTGTCCACAGCTATTTGCCTCTTTCAAAACTTTTTCCCATCCACCTGATTTTTGTTCAACCATCTTCTGGCTCCTGCTTGTCTTTCCTTCATCCTTTCTACTGCTACTGTTGCAAGAAAGCTATAAGATCTTAGTTTGAGGCTAAACTATCTAAGATTATATTTCTTTACTTCTGTGCACATGCTAATACCAGGTAAAATGCACTCCTCATATATCTTTACAGCCTGTTTTAAATTACAGTCTAATATTGTCTTGGTACCTATCCAATCATCTAACTACAATGTTAGTTACCAGGCGTGGCAACATAAACTGTTGCTTACCAGAAGTAGCAGCTCCAAGATATAATTGTTTCAGTTGCCAAGTAACTTTCTTCCTTTCCAACAAATGTAGCTTTAACTAGTGTGTGATAATGACAAAGTAAAGCTTTCAAAATTATGTTTAACAGCAAATTAATTAGATCAAGCCCAATGGGCTGATCACCCGTTGGCTTGTCACACCGATTACGGAAACAACAGCAGATGGATCTATTTGTTGTTGCCCTAAAGACGCCGCTAGGCGTGATGGGAAACTACAACAGAGAAAATCAATCTGCTGTTGCCCTTAAGACGCCACAAGGCGTGATGGCCTGTGACTGCTTGGTCGGTCTTTGGCTAAGGACGGAAGAAGAAGAATTAGATCAAGTGTTGCCAAAGCATCAAAGACTGGCTGTATTGGACTTCCAACAGTAAATTCTTGCTCTGATGGTACACTCTGACAGCATGTTTTCTGTCCACGGTTTGATGTTGCCTTCCTACTTATAGCACTGTCACACTATTGTTCATTTGCCTTCTAGTATGATGTCATACACCGATTGTCACTAATTTTCAGTTTGCTATTTCAGTGAGGTGAACTGATTCAAGATGAAATACTGCAGTTATCGAGATAGATCATATGTCTGATTTACAAAGTGATGGTGAATATAGCTGGAATAAATGCAAAGCTCAAGTGACAGACAGTCCCAATGGTGGAAGGGTATTTATGAGCTAGAGAAATGCCAGGAGACATCTGCCTGTGGCTTTGACGTTTCTCTATTTCATGAAGGAACTGGTTCAATTAGCTCGAATAATGCCAATAATTAATTTTCCCAATAATTTTTGGCAAAGCTACCAATAATTCATACATTCTTCTTCTTTGTCTTTCTTCTTCTGCATTCGTCCTGAAAAGGACGTTGGTTATGTTGTGTCGCTGTGTACAGTGAAGCTGCAATGTTTGCGGCTTTCTGCCCGACACATCCGTTTTCAGCATGGCATTTTTGGGACAGGGTTTGCCTTCCCTCTTCGATCCCTACTCTCTCTGCCAGACTGCAGTGATGCAGCCTGTTTCCAGGACCACCACTTGGAGGTGGAGTAGGGTCTTGGTCAGCTCTGGTTCACTGACCCTGACGCAAGCAGTCAAGCTATGAGTCACTGACTGCATTCATCTCTTATGCCGCGTCTTCGGTCCACTTTGTCTTTCAGCTCCCTGTAAAGTACAGGCCTTCACTCAGCTACACAACCCTCCAGTCCTGCACAAGTTTGTGCAATGACTTCTTTTTTCATCTTTCTTCTTCTTTGATCCTTAACCTCCGACCGTCAAAGCAGTCAGTGGCCATCACGTTTTGTGGCGTCTTGTAGGGCAACAACAAATTGATTCCACTTTGCTCGGTCGGCGGCCATCCTTCGTACAGTGCCCCAACTCTGGTTCATTCTTTGCATCTCAGCCTCCACAATGCTCCGCCAAGTTGTTTTTGGTCGGCCTCTCTTTCGTTTTCCTTCAGGGGTCCATAGCATAGCTGTTCTTGTGATGGCATCGGGGTCTCTTCTGAGGACATGGCCAACCCAGCTCCAGCGTCTGCCAGCTATGATGGTGTTGTGCATGTCCTCTTGCTTGCTCCGAGTAAGCAGATCTTGGTTGGTGATGGTATTCGGCCAAAAGATTCGGAGAATTTTTCTTAGGCAGGTTGTGTGAAAAGAGGACAATTTCGACATTTCCTTCTCTGTAACTCTCCAGCTCTCCGCGCCATAGAGAAGCACAGAAAGCACACAGCTCTGATATAATCCTAATTTTGTGCTTGTGCTCTACTGAGAGGACTTCCAGATGTTGTTTAGACTAAAAAAAGCTGTTCTTGCTTTGTTCATTCTGTTGTTGATGTCTCTGCTTGCTCCGCCGTCTGGTGTTACTATGCATCCTAGGTATGTGAAGGCATCTGTCTGTTCCAGTTGCAGATTCCTTACTGATATGGGCTCAGGGTTGTTCACACTGAGCGTCATGACCTCTGACTTCTTTAAATTGATGTTCAAGCCCACCTGCTGGTTATACTTATTAAGTCTATCCGTTTTTTCCTGTATGTGTTGATGTGAATGTGCTAGTAGTGCAATGTCATCTGCATATTCCAGATCTTCCAATGTAGAAAAAGTAGTCCATCTTATTCCTCTTGGACTGCCCTCTGTTGTTTGGCGCATCACCCAGTCTATGACTGTTAAAAATAGAGTGGTTGATAAGGAGCATCCCTGTCATACTCCTGTCTTCACCTCAAAGGTTATGTTGCTCTGCCCAACGCTACACGTAAAGTTGGCATAGAGGCTTTTTATGATTGACAATATGCAGCGAGTCCGCTGGGAGGACAACATTAGACAATCTTTGAAGGACCGAGGACTAGAATGGAACCAGGCCAGGAAGAAGACAGCTGATAGAATAGTCTGGCGCTCTCTCTTCCAAACCTCTACACCTCACGGTAGAAGGGGAACGACTAAGTAAGTAAGACAATATGCAGCTTGGAATTCCATAAGCCCTCAGTATTTTCCATAAACTGTCCCTATGTATACTGTCAAAAGCCCTTTTCAAAATCAACGAAATTAATGTACAGCTGTCATTACTTGATGAGAAAGACATATCAAACAGATGGGCAGAATACGTAAAAGAACTATTCGAGGACAACAGAGGTAAAAAACCATCACCAGATTCTAATGAAGGCCCACACATTCTCAGATCAGAAGTAGAGAATGCCATTCATATGATACAAAAAGGAAGATCAGCAGGCATGGATAACATAAACATTGAAATGATAGAAGCTCTGGAGAGCTTTGGTATAGATACAATCACAGAAATATGCAATGATATATACAATACAGGATATTTACCACACGACATGAAGACATCAGTTTTTATAACATTGCCCAAAAAACCAAATGCAACAGAATGTTCAGACTCAGAACAATCAGCCTGATGAGTCATGCAATTAAGATACTGCTCAAAATCATACAGGAAAGAATAAAAAGTAAAGTAGACAGCGAAATCCAAGAAGAACACAGTTTGGTTTTAGACGGAACAGTGGAACAAGAGAGGCAATATTTTGCCTAAGTAAGATTAGCTTGCAGAAAAATATACAGAGGTCCAAAAAAGTATGTATATGTGCTTCATTGACTATAAGAAGGCTTTTGACAGAATCCATCATGAGAAAATAATTGAATGCCTCAAAGACATAGGTATTGATGGAAAAGATATAAGAATACTCAGTAACCTTTATTGGGAGCAAACTGCCACAGTAAGATCGGGAAGGAATTATTCACCATACATAGAAATAAAAAGAGGTGTCAGACAAGGTTGTGTGCTGTCCCCCTGCCTATTTAATTTATACACCGAAAAAATTTTCAAACAGATACAGGAAATACCAGGACTGAACATCAGTGGAAGATCAATAAACAACCTTAGATATGCAGATGATACCGTGTTGTTAGCTGAAAGCGAACAGGAGTTACAAGAACTAGTGAAGCAAGTGAACAGTATAAGTCATGAATATGGACTCGACATTAATATTGAGAAAACTAAAACTATGATAATTAGCAAAACAGATGATAAACCCACATTAAAGATAAGCGTAAATGGGAAAATCCTGGAACAAGTCAAGAGCTACGTATATCTTGGTCATATAATAACAGAAGATGGCAGATGTGAAACAGAAATCAAGAAGAGAATAGGAATGGCCAAAGCTACATTCAACAACATGAAACATATACTGACATCCAAACAGTTATCTCATAAATTAAAACTGAGAATCATAAAGTGTTATATATATTCTGCATTTCTGTATGGTGCAGAAACATGGACGATGAATAAGCATTTGGAAGAAAGAATTGAGGCTCTTGAAATGTGGATATATAGAAGAATGGGGCGTATCTCATGGAAAGAGATGAAAACAAATAAGGAGGTCCTAGAAAATCTAGGTATGAAAAGAGAACTAATGAGAGAGGTCAAAGTTCGGCAGCTAAAATACTTTGGCCACATAAAAAGGCATAACACCTTGCAGAAGACCATAACAGAAGGGAGAGTTGAAGGTAAACGTGCAAGGGGAAGACAGCGCTATAAGTGGGAAGATAACATCAAGAGATGGACGGGAAAGAGTCTATCAGAGTGTACCACCAAGACAAGAGACAGAAGACGTTGGAGATCCATTACAGCCAACCTCCGTTGTGGAGATGGCAACTGATGATGATGATGATGTCTTTGCCATTCTGAGTACTGCTCTATAATGTTCCTGAGGGTAAATATATGATCTACACATCTTCTGTTCTGTCTAAATTCCGCTTGTTCTTTCCTCAGTTTGTGGTCTACTGCTTTTGAAATTCTCTGTGTAATTATCCTGCCCAGTATTTTGCTGGAAACTGAGAGAAGGGTGATTCCTCTCCAGTTATTGCAGTCTACAAGATCTCCCTTCTTGGGCAATTTGACAATTATTCCTTTGTTCCACTCTGTTGGTGTTGCCCCTGTTTTCCAGACTTGTGCAAATAGTGGTTCTAATAGTTCTGCTGCTAGCTCAGGGTCTGTCTTGAATAGCTCTGCATTTAAGTTATCATGGCCAGGAGCCTTTCCATTCTTTAACCCTTTAATTGCTGTGATGATTTCTTCTTTTCGTGGAATGTCTGTATTAACATCTAGATCATTTTCAGCCTCAGGAACATTCAATTGTGTCTCTGGTGGTTCCTTGTTCAGAGTTACTCTGAAATGCTCTGCCCATCATGTTTCCTGTCCCTCTGCTGCCGTGATGAGATTTCCTTGCTTATCCCTTAAAGTTAGTTGCTTATCCTTTACAGGACGTGGCAATCAACCCCAGCTTTTATTGGCTGTTTGTGATTTTTCTAGGCAATTTTTTCATTCAGTAGTTTGCCATTGCTTTCTGAACGGTACGGCGCTTATACCATTGTTAAAAATCCACACAAAGCTTATCCCTTACTAGTGTAATATTGTTTGCACCTCATTTTTCGCTGATGAATTTAGTTATTTTGTATACTGTACTTTGTTCATTTCTCAGTGCTGCCTCTTCTGCCCGTCTTGCAAAATCGTCTAGGAAATTCCTTTTGTTGGCTCGGGTTTGGCGTTTAACTTCCTTGTTCAGCTGACTGTATTGTTCGCTATATAGTTGCTTTAACCTGGGGGACTTCGCTTCTGTTTTCTTTCTTTTCATTTCCTTTCTCATCTTTATGGTGTTTAATGTTTCTGGTGTTATCCAGTCTTGCTTCTTCCTTTCCTGGAATCCCAAGCATGATTTGCTGCTTTCCTTATATATTGTTGAAATGGTGTTGAATTTCTGGTCTATATCATCAGTCGATGTCTTTTCCTGACTTATGGCAAATTGATATCGTTTCTTTATATCAGCCGCAAAAGCATGTCTGGTAAGGGGGTCCTTCAATTTGCTGATGTCAAACCTTTTCTGTGTAGTAACAGTTGGTCCTACCGTTCTTAGTTTCACTTTCAGTTTTGCTACTACTAAATGTGATCACTTCCCACATCTGCACCTCTTCTTACCCTCACATCCTGTAAATTTATTTATCTTAAGTCTGTCTTATTTCTCTTCTCTGTGTGTATATCCTTTTATTTGGGTAGGGACCCTTGCTACATTTTCTTTTACCCTGTGGGTAGAATCTGAAAATGATCTAGATGTTAATACAGACATCCCACGGAAAGAAGAAATCATCACAGCAATCAAAGGGTTAAAGAATGGAAAAGCTCCTGGTCATGATAACTTAAATGCAGAGCTATTTAAGACAGACCCAGAGCTAGCAGCAGAACTATTAGAACCACAATTTGCACAAGTCTGGAAAACAGGGATGACACCAACAGAGTGGAGAAAAGGAATAATTGTCAAATTGCCCAAGAAGGGAGATCTTGCAGACTGCAATAATTGGAGAGGAATAACTCTTCTCTCAGTTCCCAGCAAAATACTAGGCAGGATAATTATACAGAGAATCTCAAAAGCAGTAGACCACAAACTGAGGAAAGAACAAGCAGGATTTAGAAAGAACAGAAGATGTGTAGATCATATATTTACGCTCAGGAACATTATAGAGCAGTGCTCTGAATGGCAAAGACAGCTGTACATTAATTTCGTTGATTTTGAAAAGGCTTTTGACAGTATACATAGGGACAGTTTATGGAAAATACTGAGGGCTTATGGAATTCCAAGCTGCATAGTGTCAATCATAAAAAGCCTTTATGCCAACTTTACGTGTAGCAACCTTCACATGATGCAAACATTCCCTGCCCACACTGTCCGAGATCTTTCCAGGCCCGCATTGGGCTCATCAGTCACCTTCGTACTCATAGACTATCCTAACATATTCCTAATAATTGGATGAACAGAGTGGTCTTCATCACCCGTGATGGACGAACAACACACGTGTAGCATTGGGCAGAGCAGCCTAGCCTTTGAAGTGAAGACAGGAGTACGACAGGGATGCCCCTTATCAACCACTCTATTTTTAACAGTCATAGACTGGGTGATGCGCCAGACAACAGAGGGCAATACAAGAGGAATAAGATGGACTACATTTTCTACATTGGAAGATCTGGAATATGCAGATGACATCGCACTACTAGCACATTCACATCAACACATACAGGAAAAAAAGGATAGACTAAATAAGTATAGCCAGCAGGTGGGCTTGAATATCAACCTAAAGAAGACAGAGGTCATGACGCTCAATGTGAGCAACCCTGAGCCCATATCAGTAAGGAATCAGCAACTGGAACAGACAGATGCCTTCACATACCTAGGATGCATAGTAACACCAGACGGCGGAGCAAGCAGAGACATCAACAACAGAATGAACAAGGCAAGAACAGCTTTTTTTAGTCTAAACAACATCTGGAAGTCCTCTCAGTACAGCACAAGCACAAAATTAGGATTATATCAGAGCTGTGTGCTTTCTGTGCTTCTTTATGGCGCGGAGAGCTGGAGAGTTACAGAGAAGGAAATGTCGAAATTGTCCTCTTTTCACACAACCTGCCTAAGAAAAATTCTCCGAATCTTTTAGCCGAATACCATCACCAACCAAGATCTGCTTACTCGGAGCAAGCAAGAGGACATGCACAACACCATCATAGCTGGCAGACGCTGGAGCTGGGTTGGCCATGTCCTCAGAAGAGACCCCGATGCCATCACAAGAACAGCTATGCTATGGACCCCTGAAGGAAAACGAAAGAGAGGCCGACCAAAAACAACTTGGCGGAGCATTGTGGAGGCTGAGATGCAAAGAATGAACCAGAGTTGGGGCACTGTACGAAGGATGGCCGCCGACCGAGCAAAGTGGAATCAATTTGTTGTTGCCCTACAAGACGCCACAAGGCGTAATGGCCACTGACTGCTTTGACGGTCGGCGGCTAAGGATCAAAGAAGAAGAAGAAGTGGGTAGAACAAGGGTGCATTGTGATACTGTTAGCTGGTATCCTCAATGTGTCCTATCTCTGCCAATGTTACTTCTCACTGGTCTCTGTTTCATTCTTTTCTTTCGATGTTTATATATTCACTTCCTCACATTTTATTCCACCAATATTTGTCACTTCTGCTAACACTGCCTTTCTTGGTGATGTACTCCCAGTAGTTGTCAAGGGCATTCACAGAAACTTATGTAATGAATACTGTCTGATGAGTGATGTTCTCCTGAAGTCACAGATAAGATGCATGCACGCCTCATCAAAGAACACATACTATTTTATAGACGTGATTGCTTTGTGATGTTTCTAGGTTGAATCTTTTCCTCCATGGCTCATGTTGAAAAGACACAAGAGTACTGCCTTATCAAACAATGAAATCATGTGGTAATGTCCGCATGTATAGTAGATGTTTATCACATGATGGCTGAAATCAAAGCATCTTATATTGCATGTAAAATCACTCGCCACCTGTCAGCAAGCTAGCTGCAATGTTTTTAAGCATGATTTTACTGGCTTTGGCTTGATGAATAGTTTTATACCAAGGCTGTGTTTTGCAGGAATTATTCCCTTATCAGTAACAAGTCATGTCACGGAACATAACAATGTCAACACTTCTACATGATATCAGGCTGTACTTTAGATAGGCCTAATGTGTATGATACGTTCTTACTATTGTCAATAAATAATAATATATGTCTGGCTTCTTCTAATCTGCAACGTTCATTTATTGCAGCAAAATATCTACCTCATTCTGGCATCTTCATCTAAGAAAGTGCTTCTCAAAGTTTTTCCCTCAAACAACTTTATAAAGGAAAATTTAGCGATAAGTTCTATAGAAATAATACAATGGCCAATGTATTGGTAGCCTCTTAGGGAAGACTGTGGCATATGTCTACTATTCTGTGATTTAACAAACTTATTTTTCTATCTTTATTCTAACACAACGACCTAGCTGCTATGATGAAACTAATCACAACAGAACAGGACTGATAAGAAATAGACCTACTCTATTCTTCTGAGACATAAAGACAGCAGGTGGGAAGGGAAGGTGAGTACACAGAAATAAATGTATAAGCTCACCACAATCACCTAATGGATTAGTTTTGTTTCATTGGCCTCATTAGGCCTATGGGTTAAAATGAAGAACAGTGGGGTGTGTTCTTTGATGCCATCCAAATAAGTTGCCCAGGTTGTTCGGATTTCTAAACCTAACCCCGTATTGTTGTGTCTCTAAATTCTTTTTTTTAGGCCATATCAAACACACATTCTACTGTTCATTTCAATGCCATTATGTACTTGCTTATGGGCGAAAGCTAGAAAGTTGTGCTCATAGGATACTATAAATAACAGTCATGAGATTGAACAAAAAGCTACTGTCAATTAACAGTTAACTGTTGCTGACTGCACACTTCAGACTGAGTACTGGAGTAGTCTACAGTTCAGTAAGTCCTGCTGATGTCAAATAGGGATGAGGGGGTGGAGTGCATTACAAGGGCTAGCTAGCTGTAGGCTAAACGTTTGGTACATTAAAATAACTCAGAAAATGTTAGGCCTACAAAACAGTAGCATCTACAATATTACTATCAATACTAGGCTATCTCTTGAAATGTGGTTATTAAAACCCTCAATGGAAATGTTCTTCAGTGCCATCCAAATAAGTCGCCCGCGTTGCTAGGGTCAATAGTAGGCTATCTCTTGAAATGTGGTTATTAAAACCCTCAAGGGACATGTTCTTCAGTGCCACCCAAATAAGTCGCCTACGTCGATAGGGTTAGTATTAAGTTCAGATTCCAAAACCTAACTTACTACTGCGTCGCTAATTTTTAAGGCCCTACCGAACGCACGCCCCACCGTTAATTTCAACCATATTGGGTAAACTTGTAATCAGTCGGCTTGAAAGAAAAAACAACTGAACTGAAGCTTTAAATTATCTGTTCGATGCTATGTCAAGTGCCAGCAACCATTTCAAATGACTGTATAATATTATAACTGTATATAGTTACAAACACATATATATATAGCGTATAGTTACAGAACACCGAGATAACTGTTGGTGGTTAGTCATTCACGGGAGTAGGGCCTAGACCTACATGATAGGTCATATGATAAGGTCTCGCACGTGTGCACCATAACTGCCTTCCACTGTTATTACCATAAGTATTTCAATGAAAAATTGAACCTACCTTCTTAAATCGCCAAGATTATATAATTAATTTCATAAATAATGCATCTAAGAGCTTATGTTACGCTGGCAAACAGTAAAGAAAAATTATCAAACTAAGTAATGGCCATGTCCGTCCGGTATCGTGTTCTCGTTCTCGTACGAAAATCTCGTGATTGCGATGATTTTAAATTTATTTTTGCAATGCATTTTAAAATCTATATTATAGAATTAATACACTCTTATTTAACTATAAACATCATACTTTGTTTTTTTTTAACATACAAACATAATTGGTAATTGTGATTTTCCCTATTTACAATGATTTGACAAATGTGATGCCACTCTCATATCGGCAGTTGTTCATATTATTTGGAATTGAAAACAATATATATATCCTAATTATAACCCATCAGAGGTTGAACGGCCCAATGGGCTGATCACCCGTTGGCTTGTCACACCGATTACGGAAACAACGGCAGATGGATCTATTTGTTGTTGCCCTAAAGACGCCGCTAGGCGTGATGGGAAACTACAACAGAGAAAATCAATCTGCTGTTGCCCTTAAGACGCCACAAGGCGTGTTGGCCTCTGACTGCTTGGTCGGTCTTTGGCTAAGGACGGAAGAAGAAGAAGAAGAAGAAGAGGTTGAACGGGATATTTTTCTTCATTAATTACAAAAAAAAAATAATCATAGTAAAGTAACTTGTCACAAGTAAATAATATATTTTAACAGCTTACGTTATATAGAGTAGCAACTAAATGTTTGTTATCGTGTGATCAGTGCCCATTCAAATGGAAAATATCAATAAACATTATTTAGTTGATGTTTAAACAAAAGATGCAATATCAGTTATGCTTATGACTTTTAACAGATGAAAGTCAATTAATTATCTGTTAAAGTCAGTTTTATAACTGGAACCGCCAGGCCTTTATACCCCTCCACTTTAATATTATTCTTGTTCAGAGTTTCTTCTTGATTTTGTTTGTTTGTTTGTTTGTTTGTTTGTTTGTTTGTTTGTTTGTTTGCTCTTGTTTTTATTTATTTATTTATTTATTTTATGTATAAGCACAATTGTGATTGTCCCTATTTACAATGATTTGACAAATGTGATGCCACTTTCTCATATCGGCAGTTTTTCATATTATTTGGAATTGAAAACAATATATATCCTAATTATAACCCATCAGAGGTTGAACGGGATATTTTTCTTCATGAATTAAAAAAAAAAGTTCGCTTTTATGGACAGTGTACAGAGGACACAATGATATCAATAAATGGTTGATAACGGTCATTTGAAAACATAGGTGAAGAAAAGCATTAAAACAAAAATATGTTGAACCTATTCTTTCCTCGCCCCTCCCCTCCCCATGAAATTCCCAGGAAGCATATAAGGTAACAGACATTTAGCAAATAGTCAATAAGAAGTTAAATATTGTTGTTTTAATGTTTTTATTCACCTATGTTTTCAAATGACCGTCATCATCCATTTATTGATATCATTGTTTCATCTGTGGAAGGCAGTTATGGTGACCTTTGAGATAAGAACTGGAGATTGGCAGGGATGGCTCTTGTTACTATGAAATGCAAAGAGAGCTGTGAAGTAAGGTGTGAGTAGGGAAAACCTTGCAAGTCATTTGTTGCATGCAGATTATGTAACAACTTGTATAGTGATGAGCCAGTTGATGAAAGAAGACAACTGTAGTTGACTTATTCATTTGAAAGTTTGTTAGCATCCACATTTTGTGCTGCACGTTTGAAATAATGTTCCTATTTATATTGCTGAGAATCAGATTCTCGAAATGATGAAATACTACGTTGAGGGATTCGTGTGAGTGCTAATAATGCAGAACGTTGATTTCAACATGAATGAATCTGTTACCAGATTTCGCTGTTCTTAATACTTGTCCAACTATTCTTTGATATTAGTCTCTGCTGTCTTTAAACCTATTTTTTTTCAAGACGTAACTTCAACATCTGAGTCTTTTAAACTCGTGAGATTACGAAATATTCTACTACTTTTGAAACAAATATAAAGCTGCAGCGTGGGCAGGCAATTTTGGCATAATAAGATGTTGCTTTGGTCACTGCTTTCGCAACCAAGAAGCAGGAGTAAGCTCATCGCCAAATAAAGTCTTTTTGCCGAATGACGTGGCCTGAGTAAGCTGCCTGTGAATTGTATATTCATACACTGCAAAACCTCATATATTCTCATACGGATCTCTTATGTACGGATTTAGGAAATAACGGACAATATTCTGTTAGTGCCGAGAAATTAGTGGTCCATTTGATCTTGTGATGGAACATGG
Organism: Oreohelix idahoensis; assembly: GCA_024509875.1. Taxonomy (NCBI): domain Eukaryota; kingdom Metazoa; phylum Mollusca; class Gastropoda; order Stylommatophora; family Oreohelicidae; genus Oreohelix; species Oreohelix idahoensis. The sequence goes on along the minus strand of JAMPIV010008771.1, from coordinate 62,057 downwards.
AGATGCCGATACTGCAGGTCCCTGTTTGCAGGAATCAGGCACAATAGCCTTCATGTGCTCTTGCGAGAGTGGATTCTGTAACAATTTAGTTGACATGATTAGGTTACCAGCCCCAGGCACAACGCTACCCATTAGTCACCTTTTACGACATGCATGAATTAACCCCAATCCTACTCTTTCTTTGTCTCGTCAGAGACACCGGAAAATACATGGGGCACCTTTCCCTTGGTGAAACAGTAATAACACCGCTTCTGTACGGTCTAGATCAGCAGTAGGCATCCCAGGAGCAATTGGAATCTACTTTTGAAATACCGAACTCTCTACCTAGATAAAATCATATTCTGCGTTCAGGTTTCAGAGTATCTGGAATCTGAGATAAGTGCAGCCTTTTACAAATTTTAAGCGGGAAGGAAGGGAGGGAAGAAACATAGTTATAAGCAAGTCTCCTAGCCTGTAAAAGTTGCTACAAACATAGTTATAAGCAAGTCTCCTAGCCTGTAAAAGTTGCTACAAACATAGTTATAAGCAAGTCTCCTAGCCTGTAAAAGTTGCTACAAACATAGTTATAAGCAAGTCTCCTAGCCTGTAAAAGTTGCTACAAACATAGTTATAAGCAAGTCTCCTAGCCTGTAAAAGTTGCTACAAATCCTTATTATCATTATTTCTTCTTCTTTCTGTGCTTCTCTATGGCGCGGAAAGCTGGAGAGTTACAGAGAAGGAAATGTCGAAATTGTCCCCTTTTCACACAACATGCCTAAGAAAAATTCTCCGAATCTTTTGGCCGAATACCATCACCAACCAAGATCTGCTTACTCGGAGCAAGCAAGAGGACATGCACACCATCATAGCTGGAAGACGCTGGAGTTGGGTTGGCCATGTCCTCAGAAGAGACCCCGATGCCATCACAAGAACAGCTATGCTATGGACCCCTGAAGGAAAACGAAAGAGAGGCCGACCAAAAACAACTTGGTGGAGGACTGTGGAGGCTGAGATGCAAAGAATGAACCAGAGTTGGGGCACTGTACGAAGGATGGCCGCCGACCGAGCAAAGTGGAATCAATTTGTTGCTTCCGCACAAGATGCCACCAGGCGTGATGGCCACTGACTGCTTTGACGGTTGGCGGCTATGGATCAAAGAAGAAGAAGAAGACGCTACAAATAGTTCTGTTAACAACTTGAAATTAACCTCGTCTACATTTTAATGAGAAAACTGACAATCACCGTTCCCCTCAGTTTAAAACAAAAACAAGAAAGTAATGTTCCCATTCATGAATAAAAGTTATAGGTTTATTGCTTTTTGTTTTCACATATTTTGTCAAAATTTTATGAATAGTGACTGTCACACAATGTTTTACGTATGTTTGCGCAGCTGTGCTTTACAATTAGATGATCTACCATACTGTGACTGTGACTTAAATTTGTACACACAGACAAAAGAAGAAAACACGTCACAAAACCAAACATCATCCGCGAAATGAACGTTAAGCATAATATAGGAAGAATGTAACGTGCGTAACATTCGCTCCAAATAATGACACTCCCGTAGGGCCGGTACTTGGGTGGTTGTGACGAAATGGACGACCTCTATCGATCTTTGGTTCTCTCCGGCAGTATCGGTACATTTGTGGTACTGATTTTTATTAGGTGCTGTCAATACTCGCACTTTTGTTTCTTTTTTTTCTTTCTTTTTTTATTTTTCTGCTAAGTAGCAGATATTTGATTTTATCAAATCACCCTGTAGGTGATAAATATCACATTTGCAAGGAGTGCTACCCATATCTGTGGTTATAGACGAAAACAGATATAGATTAACACGTACATCGGTCAGCGCTATCGGCTTAAATCTCCAATAAGACACGGAGTTTGCGTACTCATACGACAGAAAACGAGATTACTGTCTGTGTGACACCTGTGGGCAGACAAGTGTGATATAATCGTTTCCGGTCACTTGGTTAAAAGTAATTATGGATTTATTACATTTTAGACAATTCTTCTTCTTTGATCCTTAACCGCCGACCGTCAAAGCAGTCAGTGGCCATCACGTTTTGTGGCGTCTTGTAGAGCAACAACAAATTGATTCCACTTTGCTCGGTCGGTGGCCATCCTTCGTACAGTGCCCCAACTCTGGTTCATTCTTTGCATCTCAGCCTCCACAGTCCTCCGCCAAGTTGTTTTTGGTCGGCCTCTCTTTCGTTTTCCTTCAGGGGTCCAAAGCATAGCTGTTCTTGTGATGGCATCGGGGTCTCTTCTGAGGACATGACCAACCCAGCTCTAGCGTCTGCCAGCTATGATGGTGTGCATGTCCTCTTGCTTGCTACGAGTAAGCAGATCTTGGTTAGTGGTGGTATTTGGCCAAAAGATTCGGTGAATTTTTCTTAGGCATGTTGTGTGAAAAGAGGACAATTTCGACATTTCCTTCTCTGTAACTTTCCAGCATTCCGCACCATAGAGAAGCACAGAAAGCACACAGCTCTGATATAATCTTAATTTTGTGCTTGTGCTGTATTGGGAGGACTTCCAGATGTTGTTTAGGCTAAAGAAGGCTGTTCTTGCCTTATTCATTCTGATGTTGATGTCTTTGCCTGCCCCGCCGTCTGGTGTTACTATGCTTCCTAGGTATGTGAAGGCATCTGTCTGTACCAATTGCTGATTCCTTACTGATATGGGCTCAGGGTTGCTCACATTGAGCGTCACGACCTCTGACTTCTTTAAATTGATATTCAAGCCCACCTGCTGGCTAAACTTATTAAGTCTATCCGTTTTTTCCTGGATGTGTTGATGTGAATGTGCTAGTAGTGCAATGTCATCTGCATATTCCAGATCTTCCAATGTAGAAAATGTTGTCCATCTTATTCCTCTTGGACTGCCCTCTGTTGTCTGGCGCATCACCCAGTCTATGACTGTTAAAAATAGAGTGGTTGATAAGGGGCATCCCTGTCGTACTCCTGTCTTCACCTCAAAGGTTAGGTTGCTCTGCCCAACACTACACATAAAGTTGGCATAGAGGCTTTTTATGATTGACACTATGCAGCTTGGAATTCCATAAGCCCTCAGTATTTTCCATAAACTGTCCCTATGTATGCTGTTGAAAGCCTTTTCAAAATCAACAAAATTAATGTAAAGCTGTCTTTGCCATTCTGAGCACTGCTCTATAATGTTCCTGAGAGTCTATGGGAGGGGCAAAAATTTTCCATGTAGGAATATAGGCTGACCATTTTGCAGTTTTATCTCACTGTAATTTTCAAGCTCGCCAAGACACTATACCTCCCAGAGTGAAGAATAGATTCATAATTCCTATTTGTTAACCGGACCTGTTATTGGAGAACCAGATAAGACGTACAAAGCACAGGAAATCTCTTTCAAATTTTAATAAGAAACACCGGGACTAGGAAACTGAAAACACACGGAGTCAGAAGGGGAAATCTATTGTAAAATTAAAGACATACAAGACGCGTGTAAGAGAACCATTAGTCTCTTTTATTCATCTGTAGCCAGGATTGGTGTAAGTTGTGATTTACACTTCATATTTTATTACTAACATGACAACTAACATATATATGTATATATTACCATGTGAAGTTTAATGTGTGAAACTCGCTATTGGATGTCAAAGTCATTTGGGGCTGGCAACCTCAGTATCTAGAATGATGATTCATGAACCACCACTGCAAGGGCTGGTTATTGCTTTATTGATAGTTTCGTAAAGATAACTAAAAGCATAAAGTAGTTCCAGGTTCCCTATGGAGCAGGGAGGGAAAGATGAATAATATGATGTACATTCTAAGGATAATACTAACATTTTCAAAGCAGTGTAAATGTCCATATTAACATATTCTTACTTACTTAGTCGTTCCCCTTCTACCGTGAGGTGTAGAGGTTTGGAAGAGAGAGCGCCAGACTATCCTATCGGCTGTCTTCCTCCTGGCCTGGTTCCATTCTAGTCCTCGGTCCTTCAAAGATTGTCTAATGTTGTCCTCCCAGCGGACTCTGGGTCGTCCTCGGGGTCTGGATCCTTGGCGCTTTGTTTCCCATGCTTGTCGTGGTATCCGATCTTCTCCCATTCTGCAGACATGGCCAAACCATCTTAATTGGGATTGTTCTACTTGGGTCTGCAGGGGGTAGGATTTAAGGCCTTGACGTATCGTCTGGTTGCGGACCATGTCTCTTCTTGTTACTTCAACCACCTTCCTCAGATACCTCATTTCTGAGGTTTGGATCTGGCTTTTATGGGTTGTAGTCATTGCCCATGACTCGCATCCATATGTCAAGACTGGGACATAGGTGGAGCGGTATACAGCCATCTTCGTTTTCTTACCAACCTCTCTCTTGCTGAGGAATCCTCGATTTATGGCCTGAAAAAGTCTCCCAGCTGCTGCTTTTCGAGTGGCCAACTCTTCTTTGATGCCTCCCTTTCGGTCTATAATAGCTCTGAGGTATTTAAAGTGGTCGACCTGCTCCAGGACCTGTTCTCCCAGCTTAATCTGATGTCTTCTTTCTTCTCGTGATATCACCATGGATTTTGTTTTAGAGCTGCTTATGACCATCCCTCTCTTCTCCAGCTCTTCCTTCCAGACTTGCAGGTTGGATTGGAGATGTGCCTCTGATTTAGCAATCAGGGCAACATCATCAGCAAATGCCAGCTCCGAAATATAGACCTGTCTCATCTTCCAGTACCCCACTGAATACTTTCTTGTTCTCTCCTTACATGCCTTGATGACATCGTCCATAAGGAGTATGAAGAGGTAAGGTGATAGGATATCACCTTGTCTTACACCAGTGGTGGTCCTGAACTCTTCTGACTTATGGTTTGCTGTCCTCACATAATTTCTGCAAGACTTGTAGAAGCTCTGTATAGCATGAATCAGAGGTGCTGGAATATTCTTCCTTGCCAAACAGTCCCAAAGTTTGCTCCAGGGAACCCTGTCAAACGCCTTTTCCAGATCTATGAAACAGAGATGCATCTCAATCTTATACTCAAGGGCCATTTCACTCAGCTGTCTGAGTGTGAAGATTAGGTCTTGAGTACTTCGGTTTGCTCGGAATCCGCACTAAACCGCATCCAATTGTGGCTCCGCTAGGCGTCGGAGTCTCTGCTCTAGGATTCTAGAGTAGATTTTACCTGGGACACTGAGAAGGGATATGCCTCTATGGTTTCCACACTGTCGATTGTCACCCTTTTTGAAAATTGGTGTTATGATTGCAATCTCCCAATCCTTTGGTATTGTCTTGTTGTACCACGCTGCCTGTAAAACCCTTAGGAGTAATAGGTCGCCTGATGCTCCCATGAACTTAACCATTTCTGGTGTTATACCATCATGCCCTGCTGCTTTGCCCATCTTGATTTTCTCCATTTTCACATTAATTTTAAAGTGAATATGTTAATTGAATATACAATATACATATTCACTTTAAAATTAATGTAAGTTTTCAAGCTTTAAACCAGTGTAAATGTCTATGTGAAAATATTCATTTTAAATTAATAGAAGTTTCAAACTTTTCCATAAGTGTATATATAAATGAAACATAAATGAATTTATATTGTGAACTCTTTTCAAACAGTAGAGATGTAAATGTAAAACATATTATATCTGTACGTTTAACCTTTTCATTTAATGTAATGTAAAGCTAAAGCTATTCAGTTTAAATGTAAAGGAAGTTTTATCCCGAGGGATTAAATTTAATTGTCATCGAGGGTAAATTCTGATATGGGATGGTAGAATAGAAGGGGGGTGGGGGGGGGGGGCACATAAATGTGTCGGAAAACGCCATACTGAGAAGAGCGTTTCGTTTCTATTTCTGTTACCAGTTATTGGTGGTACCAGCAGAAAGTACTATCTCTGGAACCAAGTGAAGGTAGAAGTGGACTGACGTTTTGCGAGACGCCATCATAAGAGAGTCTTATAGGCAGATACAGAACCAACTTAGCCGTTACTCCTTGAACGTTCTGGGAACGTGCGGCGCCTGAACTTTGATCAGAGACGAGCGAGAGCAGAGTGAAAGGAACTGACCCAGCGGGAGAAGAAACTACCATTGGCAGCTAAGTACAATATCCGCTGCCAAAAGTGACCTCCTTTATTCAGTTAAATCCCATCCAAGTGATGAAACCTTTTCCATAACTATTCAAATTATTTTCCAACTTTTACAACTTAAACTGATTATTAAATTTTGTTATTTGTAATGTTACAAATTTGACTTCGATTTAATCCTTTTAAATGTACTACATGTTTGTCTCAGTCAAAGTTACTTAATAATAATAATAATAAATTCCACTGATTAACTCCGAGTAAGCAGATCTTGGTTGGTGATGGTATTCGGCCAAAAGATTCGGAGAATTTTTCTTAGGCAGGTTGTGTGAAAAGAGGGGCTTAACGAGCTAGAATAAACCATTGCGAAATTCTTCATAAAAGTGTCGGCAGATTATAGAATTAACATGCTTAGCGACAGCCAGCATTGTTTTCGCTTATCTGAATATCTTATGAAGACTCCCATGTGATAGAAGCTTTACTACTCTTCTATCGACATTTCTGCCAAGAGTAATCTTGTGTAAAGATAGCCTCCATTGAAGCCCATATTAGATACTCTTGAGTTTTGGCCACTGTTGGACCACTACTGCAAAGCAGGGAAGGCAATACCGTCATAGTGGTACAAAAGCGGGCGCCGACTCGGTTATTTAAAAAGTATTAAAAAAATAAATGACAACAGTCCTATGTTAAAAGAACAATCTCTTCGCCCAAAAATTCTCACTGGAGTGCCAAATATATGTTCCACCTGACAGAAAACAAGATATTATCAAAGAGATAGAATGTTACAAAAATATATCAACTGTTCCAGAACAGCGCACGGCAGCAAAATTCACAGTGAGTGAGAGTGAGGCAGCCATTGTATCCCTCAAACAAAGAAAGTCACCTGGGAAAGATGTGGTAACAAATGACATGCTTAAATTAAGGGGCTAAAATGTCAGGGACCTTAAACTGACTTCTGCCTTTATTTGAGTCATTAATGTAGACGTGTGAGGACGAACGAGATGCCAGGGACCTTAAACTGACTTCTGCCTTTATTAGAGTCATTAATGTAGAAGTGTGAGGACGAACGAGATGTCAAGGACCTTAAACTGACTTCTGCCTTTATTAGAGTCATTAATGTAGAAGTGTGAGGACGAACGAGATGTCAAGGACCTTAAACTGACTTCTGCCTTTATTAGAGTCATTAATGTAGACGTGTGAGGACGAACGAGATGTCAGGGACCTTAAACTGACTACTGCCTTTATTAGAGTCAGTAATGGGGCAAAGTCTTTTGCAGACAGGGGGTATGATGTGTTGGTGTTGTGGGTAGTGGGTTTCCCCCCTTGCTTCACCCTAGGCCTAGTGAATTCTTGTTCATGAAAGGAGCGACCATTGCGGTGTTAGTCTCTTGGCCTAGCAAAACCTCTCATACCCCAAGATCGTTGTGCGTGGTGAAGAGCCACACCCTCCTCGAGGTAGTCCTGGTAACTGAGGGTGCGAATCCTCAGGCTAAACACAACGGATCTAGAGGAGCAAACCTCGATAATAAAAACCGGTGCACTACACCGTACACGCCCTCTGTGGGTGGGAAGGAGCCAGATGGATACTGAACAAGTCTTGGGAGTGGGAACGAGTGTGGACTGCTCCTTGAAGATCGGAACCCATCGTACAGGCACAGAGACTCAGGACGTGACGATCCTACTGTCTTCAACTCTTGGTCACATGCCTAGAGCCTTGGAGAACTCGGCGTAACCAGCAGGCAATTTGGCGGCGGGGAAAGAGCACTGTGAGCCCTACCTTGGCTACGTATCACAAGGAGATGCAGAAACACCCCCTTTATCTCCCCCAGAGCTGGCACAGTACACTTCTGGCTCCTACCCGGGGCGGTAGGAAATCCACAGGCACCCCAGCATCACAATGCCATGAAGATGACAAAGTTGGAATTTACTAACTCAAACCTGGCAGAGAAGGTCCTCCATCAGATGCGGCCTATGCTGGGCCCACTGGCGCGTGGACACGTCCCGATCCCCATCGAGACTTGCCCGGGGAGCCCACCCCGGCTAAAAAAAGCAGAGAAGGCCACTCTCCAAACCTCTGATGTCTTGCGGGCAGTGTTAGGATGTGCAAGAACATGGACAGGAAGACTCCACAACTTCCCCACTGAAGACACGCCCACGACGACCGTTGCCTCAATTGGCTGTGTGTGGTGTACCCGGAAACGGGGCCTCCCAGTACTGAGGCACAGTTAAGTCCCCGATGTCACTTATCGGTGCAGAGTTGAGAGAGATGGCTGAGCATCACAATCCCCCCTGTGTTGCAGCATGATGAGAACTCAGCATTGCACACTGAGCTTGGGGGGATCACTTGGGCTCCAGACTTAATACTGGATCTTGACTGGATGGCCGCATGCAGGAGATTTCTACAATGGAGAGATGGCAGGTGGTGGGTATCTGGAAGTGGCTCTGTGCAGGACGTGAGGATTCCTTGGGAGAGCCCAAAACCAGAGCACAGCATTGTGCAAGCTCTGCATAGTTGGAGAGGCCCCTCCCCCCCTGGATGACGGGGAATGCACAGTGTGCCACCCCACCTATCCCCAACTGCTAACTTAGAACCAGAAGTGGGGTCCTCTGTATGCGTGCCAGGCCAGGATAAAATGCCTGGGAAAGAGACTGGAGCTCAGAACTCCCTAACTCAAAGTTGCAGGATGGCAGAAAAGCCACGGGAAAGACAGGTCTATTTTAAAGATAACGCAACCATATTTTCACCATACAAGCTCGGACGCCGCCTCGGTAAACAAGGTCCGCGCAGAGCAGTGACACCCCCAGGTTGCTTGCGAATAGTCTACTACTGGGAACATAAACAGATTAGGGAATAGCCCACTCTCCCGTTGAAGAGGTGCTAAAGTCGTAGATACTGGGCCAGAAGGCGCACCGGAAACCACAGTATCACGCAACTCGCTTTTTTTTTAATGGATGAGTACACCGTCAAATAAATCTCGTACTGGTGCTCGCCCTGTGGAGCTCCACCAGGCAGGTGCAGTGCCGGGCTCTGAGCCTCGACAGAGCCCACCCTCAGCTACTGGAGGACTCTCTAGACCGTCTTGTGGAGTCAGCAGACGGCGGAGGAGAACTACTGACCGAAACAAAACAGAAAAAGAGAAACCCAGAGTGCCACTTGTCATGATGCACTGGAATGCAGAGGGAGTGAACAGCAAGCAGGCTGGATACAGCAAAAAGACAGAGCTGGAAAACATCTTGTATGAGAAGCAAGTCAGTGTTTGCTGTATCCAAGAGACTCACTTGAAAGCAAATCAAACCTTTAAAATTAGTGGATATCAATGCTTCAGATCCGACAGACAAGATAGACGAAAAGGAGGAGTACTTACTCTTGTAAGGAATAACATTCATGCACACGAAAGGAAAACCTACATGGATGGAGCAGAATATCAGCTGTTGCAGATAAAGGTAGACAAGATGGAAATAGAACTCCTGAACTATTACTGTCCAAACAACAAACCCCTGAGTCTCAGCTCTATACAGGTACCAGCCACCAACTTTATAGCAGTTGGAGACTTTAATAGCCACTCCCAGAGCTGGGGCTATAACCATCTAGATCACAGAGGTGAAGAGGTTGAAACATGGCAAGATGATCACTCCCTAATCCTAGTCAATAATGCCACAGATACTCCTACCTTCTACTCCAGAGGATGGCACACAACTTCAACACCAGATCTTGCCTTCGCCACCCCAGATATAGCTGGATCTATTAGTAGAGAAGTAGGAGACCAACTAGGGGGAAGCGACCATCGCCCAATCTTTCTTACTGTCCAGAGTGCAACTATCAGTACAGGCCCAGCCATTACAAGATGGAACTACAAAAAAGCCAACTGGGGTTTATTCAGGCATCAGGTAAACACGCTGCTGTCTACCCTCAAGGTACAGAACAGAGACATTAATGAAGTGGTAAAAGACTTCAACAGATGCATACTACAAGCTGCAAAAAAAAAAAACCATTCCCAAAGGATGCCGGCGTAACTACATACCATACTGGTCCAGCACACTCCAAGAACGTCAGGAAGCTATGGACAGGGCTAGAAAGGATGCAGAGTCTCAGCCTTCACTTGAAACTCACAACAAATGGAAAAAAGCTGTAGCAGAGTTTCAGAGAACAAAGCTGGAAGAAAAACGGAAAAGCTGGAGAACTAAAACGGCATCGCTGAACCTTGAGAAAGACGGCAGGAAACTTTGGAGATTAGTCAAGTCTCTAAATGAAGAGCGTTCCTCACCTAGGCAGACTATCACATTGGATGAAGGTGGCAAACTTTTCAGAGGAAAACAAACTGCAGACCTGTTTGCTAGAAGATACAGTTCAGAAAGCAACTTACCCATTAACATAGACCATCAGAGAGAGATAAGAAAAGAAATACTGGCAACCATGGGACAGACAGATACTCCTGCCCCAATGAGGGAACCCATCACACTAGGAGAACTACAGAACGCTTTTTCCAAGCTTAAGTTTCAAAAGTCACCCGGCCCAGACAAAATCAGCAACGAAATGCTAGTAAATCTGAGCTCAGCAGCAAAGACAAAACTGCTTGAGATATTCAACCACCGCTGGTTGAAAGGAACGGTACCCCAAGTATGGAGAGAAGCCATCACAATACCCATACTAAAGAAAGGGAAATGTAAGACCGAGGCTGCAAGTTACCGGCCAATCAGTCTCACAAGCTGTGTTGGGAAGACTATGGAGCGAATAGTCAACCACAGCTTGAAATGGTATTTAGAGTCTGAGCAGATCCTGGTGCCGGAACAAGCTGGATTTAGAGAATGCTACAGTATAGAAGACCAAGTTACTTACTTGTCTCAAGCAATAGAAGATGCCTTCCAGGGGAAGAAAAAGGTCCTAACGATCTGGGTCGACTTCAAGCAGGCCTTTGACAAGGTGTGGAAAGATGGCCTTATTGCAAAACTTAGGAGAAGTGGAATCCAAGGCAACATGATGAAATGGATCCAGTCATACTTGCATAACAGGAGAACTAGAGTCACTCTTGACGGTCTGCAGAGCAGAAAAGTGTTGCTCCATCAGGGGGTACCTCAAGGAGGAGTAATTTCCCCAACACTCTTCCTTGTTTACATCAATGACCTGGTGAAAGATCTCCCCGCAGGAGTGAAAGCTGCCTTATATGCAGATGACCTAGTACTCTAGTGCGCTGATGAAAACGTCACCACAGCAAATTATAGAATGCAGCGGGCAGCAGACATGCTAGTGTCATGGGCAGAGAAATGGTTTATCACAATAAACACAGACAAAACCTCCACAACACTGTTCTCCCTCGCCCCCCAAGGACAAAGCAGCTAACATACACCTAGGGACAACCGTGATCAAGGAAGAAAGCTACCCCACCTATCTTGGGGTGACATTTGACCAAAGGCTTACATGGAATAAGCATATTGAAAATGCAGAAGGAAAGGCCAGAAGACGACTAGGCATACTCAGAAAATTAGCAGGTACCAACTGGGGAGCAAATGAACGAAATCTAAAGAAGATTTATAATGGAGTAATAAGACCACACTTAGAGTTTAGCTCAGCAGCATGGTCATCAGCTGCTAACTCACATCTGCAGTCTTTGGACAAGGTGCAAAATTAAGCTCTCAGGCTCATTACAGGAGCCATGAAAACTACACCAATATCAGAGATGCAGAAGGTTGCTGGATTACAGACATTGTCCCATAGAAGAGACACAAAAACCATGATCCAGATGGAAAAGTACAACAGTACGCCAACGCACCCAATGAAGGCAAGACTAGATGATCTGGCATTGGGACGTCTAAAGCGTAGCAGCTTTGTGCATCGGGGAAAAAGACTTAAAAGACAGCATCAAGAAGACCTATCCATGAAGACAACACCACTGAAGCCCACCCTATACCCTGTACCATGGGAGCAGGCCAGCAATGCCCTCCAAATTAATACATCAGTCAGTGGTCTCACAAGTGGATGTGAGTATAATGATCTGCAAAAACGAACTGCTACATTGAGTATGATCCAAGAAAGCTATCCCGACCAATCATGGATACATGCCTATACAGATGGATCAGCAACTAATGCTGTTAGGAATGGAGGTGCCGGTATCTTTATCTCATATCCTGACAACCACTATGAGACTAGGCACATTCCCACTGGTAAATTCTGTTCCAACTATACAGCTGAGGTTCAAGCTCTAGAGCAAGCTGCAAATATGATTTATAACACCAACTCTGACTGCCACCAGGTAGTCATCCTCACAGATGCACTGTGTGTCCTGCAAGCTCTTGTCGTGAGAAATTCTAATCCACATATATAAATTAAAACGTAAATGTAAAGCCTAACGAATTACTTCAATAACAGGAAAGAGAAAAGGTAAAAAAGAACAGTGCTGTCATAATGACTGTACTCGAAATTCCCCCTTGTTTTCTACTTCGTCTGCAAATTGTAACGTTTCACGTTGATAGTAAAGGCCTTCTGCAGCGTACACGCGTTTCCCCAACACAATAAAATATGTACTCCAATTCTAAGAAAAACCTTGAGATACGCAAGTTGACCTAGATTTAAAATTCCATTCATGTCCTTTTATACACTACGTAGCCAAAAAAAAAAACGAAAGACAGATGGACTAAAGATAGAAAGAAGGGAGGGCTGAAAGCAGGGACACATGCAACACTAAACACGTGTCGCGCGATACACAATTGCTGCCATCACGCGTGTAAGGCCACATGCACTAGTTTTTTTTCAAATCGACAGTGATAAAAACACTACCCATACCAGAGTTAGGTTTTAAAAACTTACAAAATTCTTATTAGGAAATATGACATTATACTGGTTTACGTTTGAAAACATGACAGTACCCAGACACCCTAAAGTTTGGAGGTGAGGAGGTAGTAACAGCACGACTATCCTAGAAGAAAATGCATATTGGCTCCATTAAATATATATATTTGGGTTCCTTAGGACTTGCTGACAAATAATATGTTAAACGTTACGCAAATAGTCTAGGAATTAACAAATTATAGCCAAAAGAAAATAGTGAGGGTGTCAGACAACACCAAATTCAGAATCGCTCAGTGGCAGAATTTCACCCCACCATTGTACGGGAAATAGGCTGACATGTTACCTCCTATTTGATTGGCGGAAAATAAATGTAAGGCTAAACACGATTAGTCGGACTATAAATACTACTTCTTTGTTGTTAGGGGAAACGTGAGAAGGGTAATATTTTTTGAAAAGTAGGTAAACATGGCATGATTGGTTAGAGCTGCCAATATACTCAATTCAGGGCGTCTGTTCCGGGCCACATCTTGTAATAAACCTACTAAGAAACAGTGCGTTGAGCACCAGTGCATATTGTTATAAATAAAAGCCTGGGACATCGGCAGATCGAAGTTGTGCTATATTCATTGCCATTAAACGTCACTGTGTAATATTTCCATGAATTGTGGTAAGCTTGAAAGGTTTGATATCTTTTTAATGAAAATTGAATGTAAATTGATAAATTATGTCTGTATATATGTGTGGTTCAGTAGCGAACTTGAGGTAAAGCCTATATAATGCTCCAGCCTGAACAGAAGGTGTCGGAGGAAAGTGAAACTAAATGGAATTGCCAAACAGTACACTGACACCTATATTATTGACTAGAAAGAAATAATGCTGGAATTGCAGAGGCGTGGTAACCATTAGGGAATAAAATACTGGTGAAAATTGTTTCAGATGAAGATAGCAGTTGGCCTACCGCTCTGAACTCAGTGTTTGTTATGTATTGTGCTCAGTGTAGAAATAGAGTATAAATTAGTTCTGAAGTAGGAGGTACAACCTTCTTGTTTCAGGGACTGTGGTCCTAAAGCTATTGAGCAGTACCTGGTCAGAGCTTTGCTGAATCCAGAGGCGGACAGCATACTCCTTGGTCCATATAGCAAACAGTGAGGTGTCTCCAGAACACAGGGGAGCAATCGAGCAGAGGAGTCTTTTCCTGCCGCCATCACGAAAGTTAAGCCTATGTGGCCAGCGGAGCTCAACATTATGTATACCCCCTTAAACTGACATTGTATTAAAATAAGAGGGGAAATTAATTGTTTTAATGAACGGAACTGAGAACATCTCCAATACTAGTTCCAACAGAAAAAAACACTTGAAGTCATGATGACAAATACCAACATAGCTTGAAAAAACAACACCAGTATTACCTCATATTACTACTACACAACTGACACACATATGATAAAATTAATAAAATATGTCACTACAAGATTCATATTGATAAATCCTATATATATATATATATAACTTATAATTGAAATTGATTGTGATTCTTGGTTCACTTGGTATTTGAATCAGGACACATATATATTAATGAAAAGTACTTAATACATATTGATATTTGAAAATTTACCAGTGACTCGTTTAAGATAGTCTCATAGAATGTTTCATGTGTGTGAGTGTCACAGTGTTGTCAAGTGTGGTGGAATAAATTAAATTGTTTATCTGTCTGTTGTTGTTGTGACTTACACTTCATCATATACATACCCTAGACATATAACGTAGTCATCACAATATTCCAGAATAATTCTGACTGAGGTATACATATGTGGCAGCAAGTAAGGTTATCTGTAAAACACTACACCTATTAGATACAGATACCTTCACAGCTGATCTCAGTCAGTACACTAAGTCCCCTATAGATATTTATAAAATCCCACTTTACCACATATATTGGGGTCCGGTCCGGGATATTGAACTTTCTCCTGTTATATATATTGGGAATTATAAGAATTAAAAGGTATCCTTGGGTGGAATTAAATAAGGTTGAGCTCTCAGTGCCTGTGGTGTCATTAAATAAATAATTATAGATTATATTGTTTAGTTAGATATTATTTACATTTACCTGTTAGAAAATGGCGGACCTGGCCAAATTTCGATCTGCTGCTGTACAGACTGCGAAAGAGTTAGGAATGGACGGGCAAATTATGATTTCTTATGTCACTGCTGAATGTGACAAATATATTGAACGGGAAGAAAGAAGATTAGAAAAAGAGGCCGAAAGAAAATTAGAATCTGAAAGATTGGCCGAAGATAAGATAAGAGAATAGAAGCTGAAAAAGAGATTAAGAGGTTGCAGATTGAGGCTGAGGCTAAGAGGTTGCAGATTGAGGCTGAGGCTAAGAGGTTGCAGATTGAGGCTGACAAAGAGGCTAAAGCATTGGAGGCAGAAAGAGAAGAGAAGAAATTAGCTGCAGAAAGGGAAGACAAGCGATTAGCTGCAGAAAGGGAAGCAGAAGATAAAAGATTACAAAGGGAACATGAGTTACGACTAAGGGAGTTTGAGTTTCAAGGCCATGCTCCTGAAAATGGTGCCAGTCCCTTTACCTCTGATGCCACTGCTAGCCAGGGAGCCTCAACCTCAGCTATGAATTTTCATTTAGATCATTTCGTTGAGAAAGACGATGATATTGAGAGCTATCTAAATAGATATGAACTATTAGCTACCACATATGGGTTAGAGAGAGAAAGGTGGAGCTTAAAGTTATCTCAAGGACTTCGTGGGGCAGCTTATGAAGTTTTTGCTAAAATGAGCAGAGGTGATCAGGAAAATTATGACATGCTAAAGCAGGCTCTTTTGTTAAGATATGAAAAGAACGCAGAATTTTATAGGAAAAAATTTAGGAATGCTAAACTACTGTCAGGTGAAACCTATCACCAGTTCTCTGCACGAATAGAGACATACTTGGAGAAATGGACTTCTCTGGGGAAAACCCAAGATCTTAAGGAAATGATCCTTATAGAACAATTAAGAGAGTCCATGGCTCCAGACCTGAGAAAGTTTCTCATGGAACAAGGTGCAGAGAGGCTGGGTGAGTTGCTAAATGTTGCTGAAAGGTATCAAGCAGCTCAAGCAGAGGTAACAGGTAATAAAAAGAAACAGGTGGATAATTTTAGGGCACCACAGAACTTTAATAAATTTGATCCTAGGGATCAAAACAAAGGTAAGCACCAGTTTGATAGGCCACGGTATGACAATAAAAATAAAACCCCACAATTCGATGAAAGGAAATATGATGAAAGAAAATCTTTCAACCAAGGAAAAAGGTGGTGTAAAAATTGTAAGATGAACAATCATGACACTGACCATTGTAGAAGGAAACCTCCTCATTGTGCTGCTATGACATCTGGGAAAAAGGAAAAAAAGGTCAAACCTGCAGAACTACAGGAACCATACCATCCCCCAGTGTGTGAAGATGTCATCTGTAATGGTGTCACTATAAGGTGTTTATATGATACCGGTTTAGATTACGATTCCGTTGTGAGTTCTCACCTGGTGCAGGCCGATCAATACACCACAGAAACAGTGGAGATTCAAACTGCAACCAAGGATGTAGCTACCATGACACTTCCCGTCGCCCGGATAAAGGTGAAAACGCGATATGTGGAAGGAATCATAAAAGCAGCAGTGATAAATGAGCCAATCTACCCTCTGATATTGGGGTGTAGATATGTCTTCTTGGGGAATCCCAAGAGACCTGTGATATTGGCAACAGTGCAGACCAGATCACAGTCTAAAAAGGAGGAGGATAATCCAATAAATACTCATCCAGATGAGATGAGGAAGGCACAGGCTGAGGACAAAACACTCAAGCCGTGTTTCAAGAAGTTGCCAAAATCTCATACACCTCCAGGCAAGGGAGAGTTTTATATGAAGAACAAGCTGATATATAGGAAGGCTGGATCTGAATCCAATGGTCACGGACAGCTGGTCCTTCCCACTTCATATAGGACTAAAGTGTTGGAACTAGGGCATGCGATTCCCTTCAGTGGTCATATGGGGATCAGCGCAACAGGACAGCGTATAGCTTGTCACTATTTCTGGCCAGGAATAACTGAAGACATCAAACGATATGTAAAATCCTGTCCAGAGTGCCAACGAGTAGCACCTAAACATTGGACTGCACCAGCAACTCTGGGGGAAATGCCCATAGTGGGAACACCCTTTGAGAGAGTTGCCGTGGATCTTGTGGGACCTCTCACCCGAACCAAGAGAAGGAACAGCTACATTCTGACTCTGGTGGACACTTGTTCTATGTGGGGAGAGGCGGTAGCCCTGTCATCGATTGATTCTAAACATGTGGCAGAGGCATTACTCACAATTTTCACAAGGTTAGGCTTTCCCAATCAAATCTTGACTGATAATGGCTCTCAGTTCAAGGGGAAACTAACTGAAGAAGTTTTCAGGATCTTCCAGGCCAAACACTTCCATTGTAGTGTGTACCATCCCCAAGGGAACGGCCAAGTGGAAAGATTTAATGGCACGTTGATGTCGATCCTGAGAAAGTTGGCACACGAAAAACCAGATACATGGGACCAGTACCTGCCCGCCGCCCTCTTTGCTTATCGGGAGGTACCCCATAGTTCAACCGGTATGGCCCCGGCAACATTATTGTTTGGAAGGCCAATAAAAGGTCCACTGGAAGCTCTGTTAAGAACGTGGACTGATGAAAAAGCAGAGGAAAATATCACATCCTCATACCAATATGTGAATGAGCTGACCACTCGTTTAAAAACTGGCTGGAAACTTGCCAATGAAAATTTGAAACAAGCCAGGAAGAAACATGCTGCCTATTATAACAGGAAGGCGAAAGACAGAGATTTGGCTGTGGGAGAGAAGGTACTGCTTCTTCTCCCCGGGAGTCAGAATAAGTTACAGATTGGATGGCAAGGTCCATATACAGTTCTAGAGAAGGTGTCTAGAACAAATTATAAGATAGATAAGAAGGGGAAAGAAAAAATCTATCATGTGAATCTCCTGAAGAAATATTTGGAAAGAGAACATCAGGAAGAGACACATTTGTTGACCTTGTCTATCGCCATGGAGATGAAAAAGGAACCACTTTCATCATTTGAATATCCATTACACCCCTGTGAGACAGCGGCACAGGTGAAAATCAGTACACATTTAACGAAAACTCAGAAAGAGAGAGTGCAACAGGTTCTAGATACTCATACAGAGGTGTTAACAGACCGACCTGGGCATACAAACTTATTGGAATATGATATGAAACTGATAGACCCCACACCTGTCTGTATGAAACCATATTCGATTCCTTTTGCTAAGGAGAAAGCTTTGAAGGAAGAGATAGACTATTTGTTGAAGGAAGGAATTATTTCACACAGTGAATCTTCGTATAGTTCCGGTGTTGTACTCTTAAGGAAGCCCTCTGGAGAACATAGACTCTGTATAGATTACAGGAGACTGAATGCTATTACAGAAGGACAGGTGGATCCATTGCCGGATACAAATCAGCTGTTTGCCAGACTAAATAAAGCTAAATATTTCTCAAAAGTGGATCTGAGTAAAGGATACTATCAGATTCCAGTAAAGCCTGAGGTTAGACCATACCTAGCTTTTAGTACCTCAGAAGGACACTATGAGTTTAATAGATTGCCATTTGGATTGAAGAATGCGCCTAGTGTCTTCTCTAGGATGATGAGAAAATTATTGGACCCTCTGAATAATCCATGTATCACAAATTTCATGGATGATATCCTTATAGCAACAGAAACATTTGAGGAACACATTGACTCTCTGAACATGCTGTTTAATCGACTTAGGGAAGCGAATTTAACAGCCCGACCAACCAAATGTTGCGTTGGATGTAAAGAATTGGAATTCCTGGGACACACAGTTTATCAGGGAAACATGACCCCTGACCCAAAGAATTTAGAGAAACTAAAGAAAGCCCCGAGACCACAAACCAAGAAAGACGTGAGATCCTTTGTCTCATTATGTGGTTTCTACCAAAAGTATATCAAAAACTTTAATTCCATATGTGCACCGTTAACTGATTTGACACGTAAGGGAAATCCAGATCGAATTACATGGACACCACAATGTGAAATGGCTTACCAGGAATTGAAGGAAAAGCTAACAAGCAAACCTATTTTGAAATTACCTGACTTAAGTCAAGAATTCATTGTAAGGACGGATGCCAGTAATATTGGGTTAGGTGCAACTCTGCTACAGAGATCAGATGCATTGGATGGGGAATTAAGCCCAGTGGCATATGCTAGCAGAAAGTTGAATAAAGCTGAAATCAACTACTCAACTAGCGAAAAAGAATGTCTTGCAGTAATATGGGCAATAAAGAAATTCAATATTTATCTGTATGGGAAGGCATTTAAGTTGCAAACGGATCACAAACCTTTATCGTTTCTAGCACAGGCTAGGCATGAGAACTCGAGATTACTCCGTTGGTCTTTATTGATGCAGCCATTTGAGTTTAGCATAGAGTATATAAGTGGAAAAACAAATCTGGGAGCGGATTTTTTAAGCCGCCATCCGTGTGATGAGAATCACCCTAAAACCCAGGAATAATAATAAATTTCTCTATGTGTATATAGAATTATAGACTGACATATAACGTCTGTTTTAAGTGGGGAGGATTTGTCGTGAGAAATTCTAATCCACATATATAAATTAAAACGTAAATGTAAAGCCTAACGAATTACTTCAATAACAGGAAAGAGAAAAGGTAAAAAAAGAACAGTGCTGTCACAATGACTGTACTCGAAATCCCCTTGTTTTCTACTTCGTCTGCAAATTGTAACGTTTCACGTTGATAGTAAAGGCCTTCTGCAGCATACACGCGTTTCCCCAACACAATAAAATGTGTACTCCAATTCTAAGAAAAACCTTGAGATACGCAAGTTGACCTAGATTTAAAATTCCATTCATGTCCTTTTATACACTACGTAGCAAAAAAAAAAAAAAAAACGAAAGACAGATGGACTAAAGATAGAAAGAAGGGAGGGCTGAAAGCAGGGACACATGCAACACTAAACACGCGTCGCGCGATACACAATTGCTGCCATCACGCGTGTAAGGCCACATGCACTAGTTTTTTTTCAAATCGACAGTGATAAAAACACTACCCATACCAGAGTTAGGTTTTAAAAAACTTACAAAATTCTTATTAGGAAATATGACATTATACTGGTTTACGTTTGAAAACATGACAGTACCCAGACACCCTAAAGTTTGGAAGTGAGGAGGTAGTAACAGCACGACTATCCTAGAAGAAAATGCATATTGGCTCCATTAAATATATATATTTGGGTTCCTTAGGACTTGCTGACAAATAATATGTTAAACGTTACGCAAATAGTCTAGGAATTAACAAATTATAGCCAAAAGAAAATAGTGAGGGTGTCAGACAACACCAAATTCAGAATCGCTCAGTGGCAGAATTTCACCCCACCATTGTACGGGAAATAGGCTGACATGTTACCTCCTATTTGATTGGCGGAAAATAAATGTAAGGCTAAACACGATTAGTCGGACTATAAATACTACTTCTTTGTTGTTAGGGGAAACGTGAGAAGGGTAATATTTTTTGAAAAGTAGGTAAACATGGCATGATTGGTTAGAGCTGCCAATATACTCAATTCAGGGCGTCTGTTCCGGGCCACATCTTGTAATAAACCTACTAAGAAACAGTGCGTTGAGCACCAGTGCATATTGTTATAAATAAAAGCCTGGGACATCGGCAGATCGAAGTTGTGCTATATTCATTGCCATTCAACGTCACTGTGTAATATTTCCATGAATTGTGGTAAGCTTGAAAGGTTTGATATCTTTTTTTTTTTTTTTAATGAAAATTGAATGTAAATTGATAAATTATGTCTGTATATATGTGTGGTTCAGTAGCGAACTTGAGGTAAAGCCTATATAATGCTCCAGCCTGAACAGAAGGTGTCGGAGGAAAGTGAAACTAAATGGAATTGCCAAACAGTACACTGACACCTCACCCGTGTGTTACCGGGGCCCGAAAGGGGAGCAAAGAATAGTAACACTGCACCCTACCACGCATGTCGTAAAAGGCGACTAAGGAGGGTATGGGCATGGGGCTGTTTACCCCATCCCGTAAAAACTTCGCACAGTGGGCTGATCACCTGAACCAATCAGATAGATTGTTTGGTCGTTTTTGTTCCAGGAAAGTGAAACTAATTGATCAATTTGTTGTTGCCCTAAGACGCCACTAGGCGTACTGGCCACATACTGCTTTGCCGGTTGATGGCTAAGGATGGAAGAAGAAGAAGAACACTGACACCTATATTATTGACTAGAAAGAAATAATGCTGGAATTGCAGAGGCGTGGTAACCATTAGGGAGGAAAATACTGGTGAAAATTGTTTCAGATGAAGATAGCAGTTGGCCTACCGCTCTGAACTCAGTGTTTGTTATGTATTGTGCTCAGTGTAGAAATAGAGTATAAATTAGTTCTGAAGTAGGAGGTACAACCTTCTTGTTTCAGGGACTGTGGTCCTAAAGCTATTGAGCAGTACCTGGTCAGAGCTTTGCTGAATCCAGAGGCGGACAGCATACTCCTTGGTCCATATAGCAAACAGTGAGGTGTCTCCAGAACACAGGGGAGCAATCGAGCAGAGGAGTCTTTTCCTGCCGCCATCACGAAAGTTAAGCCTATGTGGCCAGCGGAGCTCAACATTATGTATACCCCCTTAAACTGACATTGTATTAAAATAAGAGGGGAAATTAATTGTTTTAATGAACGGAACTGAGAACATCTCCAATACTAGTTCCAACAGAAATAAACACTCGAAGTCATGATGACAAATACCAACATAGCTTGAAAAAACAACACCAGTATTACCTCATATTACTACTACACAACTGACACACATATGATAAAATTAATAAAATATGTCACTACAAGATTCATATTGATAAATCCTATATATATATAACTTATAATTGAAATTGATTGTGATTCCTGGTTCACTTGGTATTTGAATCAGGACACATATATATTAATGAAAAGTACTTAATACATATTGATATTTGAAAATTTACCAGTGACTCGTTTAAGATAGTCTCATAGAATGTTTCATGTGGGTGAGTGTCACAGTGTTGTCAAGTGTGGTGGAATAAATTAAATTGTTTATCTGTCTGTTGTTGTTGTGACGTACACTTCATCATATACATACCCTAGACATATAACGTAGTCATCACAATATTCCAGAATAATTCTGACTGAGGTATACATATGTGGCAGCAAGTAAGGTTATCTGTAAAACACTACACCTATTAGATACAGATACCTTCACAGCTGATCTCAGTCAGTACACTAAGTCCCCTATAGATATTTATAAAATCCCACTTTACCACAGCTCTCAAGGGTGGTAAACTCCCGCATCTGAGAAATGAACTAAACAAGGTAGCTGCCAAAAAGAGAACCATACTTCAGTGGGTACCATCTCATTGTGGTGTACCCGGAAATGAAAAGGCAGATAAACTTGCAAAAAAGGGAGGAGAATGTAAACAAGAAGATAATGAAGTCACATACTTTGAGAAAAGGAGAGCTATCCAGACTATCAGAAGAGAACAGAACCAACCCAAAGACGACTATCACACTCTCGACCGGCAGGGACAGATAACTATTTTTCGCCTCAGGACAGGGCATAACAAACTGAATAAACACATGCACAAGCTACGATTGTCTGCTTCACCACTGTGCACATGTGGATTAAACGAACAAACTGCTGAGCATGTTCTACAGGACTGTCCTCTGTATGACCAGTTAAGAAAGATATACTGGCCCAATGACTCAACACTAAACTCAAAGCTACATGGAGCTAAAGAGGAACTTCAAACAACAGTCGAATTCATCATGAGAACTCGTCTGACGGTGTAAACATCAAAGATGCGATCGCAAGAAGAAGAAGAAGAATAAGAGTCATTAATGTAGAAGTCTGAGGACGAACGAGATGTCAGGAACCATAAACTGACTACTGCCTTTATTAGAGTCATTAATGTAGAAGTGTGAGGACGAACGAGATGTCAAGGACCTTAAACTGACTACTGCCTTTATTAGAGTCATTAATGTAGAAGTGTGAGGACGAACGAGATGCCAGGAACCATAAACTGACTACTGCCTTTATTAGAGTCATTAATGTAGAAGTGTGAGGACGAACGAGATGTCAGGAACCATAAACTGACTACTGCCTTTATTAGTCATTAATGTAGAAGTGTGAGGACGAACGAGATGTCAGGAACCATAAACTGACTACTGCCTTTATTAGTCATTAATGTAGAAGTGTGAGGACGAACGAGATGTCAGGAACCATAAACTGACTACTGCCTTTATTAGAGTCATTAATGTAGAAGTGTGAGGACGAACGAGATGTCAGGAACCATAAACTGACTACTGCCTTTATTAGAGTCATTAATGTAGAAGTGTGAGAACGAACGAGATGCCAGGAACCATAAACTGACTACTGCCTTTATTAGAGTCATTAATGTAGAAGTGTGAGGACGAACGAGATGTCAGGAACCATAAACTGACTACTGCCTTTATTAGAGTCATTAATGTAGAAGTGTGAGGACGAACGAGATGTCAGGAACCATAAACTGACTACTGCCTTTATTAGTCATTAATGTAGAAGTGTGAGGACGAACGAGATGTCAGGAACCATAAACTGACTACTGCCTTTATTAGTCATTAATGTAGAAGTGTGAGGACGAACGAGATGTCAGGAACCATAAACTGACTACTGCCTTTATTAGTCATTAATGTAGAAGTGTGAGGACGAACGAGATGCCAGGAACCATGTAGAAGTGTGAGGACGAACGAGATGCCAGGAACCATAAACTGACTACTGCCTTTATTAGAGTCATTAATGTAGAAGTGTGAGGACGAACGAGATGCCAGGAACCATAAACTGACTACTGCCTTTATTAGAGTCATTAATGTAGAAGCCTGAGGACGAACGAGATGCCAGGAACCATAAACTGACTACTGCCTTTATTAGTCATTAATGTAGAAGTGTGAGGACGAACGAGATGCCAGGAACCATAAACTGACTACTGCCTTTATTAGAGTCATTAATGTAGAAGCCTGAGGACGAACGAGATGCCAGGAACCATAAACTGACTACTGCCTTTATTAGAGTCATTAATGTAGAAGCCTGAGGACGAACGAGATGTCAGGAACCTTAAACTGACTACTGCCTTTATTAGAGTCATTAATGTAGAAGCCTGAGGACGAACGAGATGTCAGGAACCTTGAGCTGACTACTGCCTTTATTAGAGTCATTAATGTAGAAGTGTGAGGACGAACGAGATGTCAGGAACCATAAACTGACTACTGCCTTTATTAGAGTCATTAATGTAGAAGCCTGAGGACGAACGAGATGCCAGGAACCATAAACTAACTACTGCCTTTATTAGTCATTAATGTAGAAGTGTGAGGACGAACGAGATGCCAGGAACCATAAACTGACTACTGCCTTTATTAGAGTCATTAATGTAGAAGCCTGAGGACGAACGAGATGCCAGGAACCATAAACTGACTACTGCCTTTATTAGAGTCATTAATGTAGAAGCCTGAGGACGAACGAGATGTCAGGAACCTTAAACTGACTACTGCCTTTATTAGAGTCATTAATGTAGAAGCCTGAGGACGAACGAGATGTCAGGAACCTTGAGCTGACTACTGCCTTTATTAGAGTCATTAATGTAGAAGTCTGAGGACGAACGAGATGTCAGGAACCTTGAGCTGACTACTGCCTTTATTAGAGTCATTAATGTAGAAGTCTGAGGACGAACGAGATGTCAGGAACCTTGAGCTGACTACTGCCTTTATTAGAGTCATTAATGTAGAAGTCTGAGGACGAACGAGATGTCAGGAACCTTGAGCTGACTACTGCCTTTATTAGAGTCATTAATGTAGAAGTCTGAGGACGAACGAGATGTCAGGAACCGTGAGCTGACTATTGCCTTTATTAGAGTCATTAATGTAGAAGCCTGAGGACGAACGAGATGTCAGGAACCTTGAGCTGACTACTGCCTTTATTAGAGTCATTAATGTAGAAGCCTGAGGACGAACGAGATGTCAGGAACCTTGAGCTGACTAATGCCTTTATTAGAGTCATTAATGTAGAAGTCTGAGGACGAACGAGATATCAGGAACCTTGAGCTGACTATTGCCTTTATCTGAGTCATTAATGTAGAAGTCTGAGGACGAACGAAGAAGAATAAGAAAAGAACAAGGAAAATAAAATTTCAAATTAAAAAAAAAATTTGATGATGAGAAATATCCCGTTCAATCACTCTCTCTCTCTCTCTCTCTCTCTCTCTATATATATATATATATATATATATATATATATATATATATATATATATATATATATATATATATATATATATATATATATATATATATATATATATATATATATATATCAATTCCAAAGAATATGAATACTTGCCGATACATGAAAGTGGCATCACATCTCCTGTACAGCACTGTAAATAGGGCAAATCAAAATTACCAATTAATAAAAAAAGTTCAAAGTAAAAGATTATTTGCTTAAATCTTCTTTGTGGCCGCAACGTAGGTTTTTCTTGTCCTTTTCTCTTTGTAAGACGTATTACTATTTGTGTTTTTTGTATTTTTGTTTTGTCATTCTACCGTTAAATTAACCTGATAGTTGCCTATATGTAGGCTATATACAGGGTTCATAGCAAATTTCTTCAAGCATTTTCCAGGCTTTTTCCAGGTTTTTCCAGGTCCAGCACGTGATTTTCAAGGATGGGAAACTCTAATATTTTCCTCATCTAATTTTCTCAGATATAATTATCACTTTGCTGATCAGCAATCCGGAGCATTACCGTCTCCCATTACCAAGGGTGTTTGCAGATTTCTTTAAAAAGAACTTTTTTTTTTTTTTAATTCATAAAAGATTGAAAAACAGACATTTTTTCCAAGTTTTTAGTGAATTTGTTCAACATCAGCGCAATAAAATGTTAGTGACATGGATGGTAATGAATAAAATAAGCTTGATTGACGTATTGATTTAACGATTAACCACGTATATCAACATAAAAGGCTAATAAAATTGGAATAAAATGTTTTAAAAAAAACTATTTTTTGTGTTTGTCTTTTTTGAATGTATTCTGTGTCTGTGGCATCTGACAATGAGCGTTTGTAAATGTTTGAGTAGTTAAGTACCTCTAGTTGGAGTCTGAGCTGCTTTTTTCATTAACTGGGGTTGAAGTTGTAGCTGTAGGCCTCTGCAAGAGTCTTTGTCAACGATCCACGTTGATAATCCTTGACTGTGTGGTATAACTTGAAGCAGGGTATCAGGCATAGAGGTACATTGCAATCTGGGCAGTACATGCAAGTCTGGCTTCTGTTCCCTGCAGCCTTACACACTTTACAGTCTGGTTTGTACCTTGCCCTTTACTTTTTTATCAATGAAGTGGTGCTCAGTAAGTCATGTTGTTTTGAAGGTGTCACATTGCGTCGAAGAATAGCAGGTTCAATTTTTTTTTTTTTTTTTGTACGCCCGCTAATACTCAAGGTGAAATCTCAGGTTATTATTAATGTCTAACCTGACATTGATTTTACGTGAGTATCCCTTTTTTCTTGTACAGAGACAGGTGTCCCTCGCCATTCAGGCAGATACTCGCCGATTTCGGAGGTACCCATTAGAGCTGGGTCGGCTCAGGAGCCGCCAATCCCTGGTCGACGACACACCTTCAAATGTTCTCGCCAGGTCTCGAGTTAATCCAGTCCAAATCCCGGTCAATGAAAAATCCTCAAATGCCATCGACTGGGTTTGATCCTGGATCACCTGGTCGCCAGAGCGGTGTGGTAACCACTACGCTAGCGCGGCTCCTAGCAGGTTCAATAAGAGTCATACTGACATCCTGATCTTCGCTTTGATCTTTTTTTGTAGAGTTGGCAGTGTTGTAGGTTATATGCCCATTGACCAGGGCAGTTTCAACTAAGAAATAATATAAAAATAGGATCTGTGTGGGTAGGGGTAGCTTGCACCTAGTTGGCTGAAGTTTCCACACCTCCCATACTTTTGCTGTATTTTTCTGCAATCACTGGCTTCTGAATTGTTCTGCCCTAAAGAATTTGTCTTCCTAACTGTCTTGTTTATATTATCATTGGAGTGAACAGTGGATATAAGGTTAAATCTTTTCGTATCATGCCAGGTGACTGTCGGCATGCCTTATCTTCTGTCACACAAAACACAGGATGATTTGTCTTTTTCAATTTGAGTTGTTTTTTCTTCAGTGCTACAGGAAAATGCTTCCTATTTTCCGCTACTGTTCAAAATGCACCAATCTGAATTTCAGGTCTTGAAATAAAGCTGAAGGCTGAATCAAAACTATCACAGAAGAGAATATGTCCCTTGTTGCATATGAAATTTGAATTAAAACTATGGTGACTTTTCACTGAAAAAAAAAAAAGAGTCCAAATAATCTCAGCTCTCAAGAGTTTTTTTCCTTGGTCACAAATAATGTCACATCTGTAGGTCTCCTAGTAGTGTTAGTTTAAAAAAAAAAAAAAAAAAAAAAAAAAAGGAACACAAATAACTTACGAGTAGGCCTAAGCTATGTATATTTACCAATTCAAAATTCTAAACGCATACATAATACAGTCAAACAATATTTAACTAGAACAAAAGGTAATATATATAGTAATTGGGAGGGTAATACTTATGATAAGTGAAAATCTATTAAATATCTAACTGGAGACCTTTACCCGCAGGCCCCCCACCCCCGCCCCCGCCCCCCCAATATTTAACTAGAACAAAAGGTAATATATATAGTAATTGGGAGGGTAATACTTTACTATTTTTGTTGGGTTTTGTTTCGTTTGTTTGTTTAGATTTTTATTTAAAATTTAATTAAATCTTTTTTTAAAATTTTAAATAACATAGGCCTATCCACAAAATTGCTGATTTTCATTTATCCTAATTACCGCGATTTGACAGATGTGATGCCACTTTCGTGTATCGGCGATTATTCATGTTATCTGAAATTGAAAACATGTAGGCCTAGGCCTATCCTAATTAGCCTATAACCCTTCAGAGGTAGAACGGGATAAGTCTTTTCATCATAAATATAATAAACTGGACTTATTTAAATAGGTTTTATAAATGAGATAAACGAATTTATTACTTACGACGAGTTTTAAAAATAAATCTGCGTTTACGTCGTTAACGCAAGGCGCCGAAAACTTCTGGAAATGGATTTAATGCGCAAAGGGAAGTAAACATTTTATGGTAACTTTGCGCAAAGGGAAGTAAAAATTGTACGGTAACTTTACAATTTTTACTTCCCTTTGCGCATTTCCAGAAGTTTCGGCGGTTTCGTTTTCGGCGCTTTGCGTTAATGGCGTAAACGCTGATTTATTTTTAGACTCGTCGCGTCTGTTGTTGCGAAAAATACCATCAATAACCAAAAAAATGGACACAAAGTAACGAACTTTCGATTTCGTATTATTTTTCAAGGTCCGATGCGGAAAATTCAAGGCTTGTAGCCATTTTTCCAGGCTTTTCAAGGCCTGGAATTTTTTTTTTCGTTTTCCAGGTTTTTCAAGGTTTTTCCAGGTCGCTACGAACCCTGTATATATTATTCATCAGTTGATCGAGCGATTGCCAACCCCTCTTCCAGGTGGACTAGACAATATATTGTTGATGTACGGTGACTGAGAGTTTAGTACGAGCCATGCGTAGTATCTGCAGGCAGGGGCGGACTGACAGTGTTAGGGCCCCGGAGCTAAAAAATGGTCACTGGCCCCTGATTTTAGATTCCACATGGATAGGGTAGAGCCGAAGGTTTATTGGTGTATGAACCCCTCTAATACTGTGGCTAACGCTCAGTCTGCCCATGTCGAAAGGTAATCCCTAAAGTTTGTCACCTGCTCACCTCTGCACAGGTGAGGAACCGACATAGCTACCTAGGTACCTGTAAACGACCAATCAAAATGCGCTAACAGCTTCGAACGCTTGATGTCGCCAAGATGGCGATAAAGACCAAAACATTCACTATTTTGGCTTTTATTTTTGTAGTGGCGTGTTTAGTAGCTCTCATCATATCCTTCGCATCAGACCGTTGGGTTGTGTCCACGCAAAAGGAAGTTTCAGGATTCAAGAACATAGGCTTATGGTCTGCATGTTTTTCAAGGTATCGCCCCCCAGCCTGGGCCTTAGTTGACAAATACTACGATGGGTGCTGGTGGGTTTTTGATAGGGAAATGGACGACCTGCGCCACTTCCTATTTCCGCGTAAGAATAACTGTAAACAATAAGTGTGTGTATATGAAAGCATATCTCGTGGCGTTGAATTTGTGGATAGAAGTGTGATTATTTGTAGCTCTTTAGTTACTCCTGTGAAGAATAGGCCTATATAAGCCCACGTAATTTATTTCTACAAACAAGTGGGCCTAGTCCCAGTTATTTTTTGGATTCAGTTGCAAGCACGGTTTCATTCGTTCATTATAATTACTGACCCCGTATGTCCCTGTAGAGCATAGGCCAACAATTCACGTCAAACACTCCTGTTTTGTTTCATCTGTTTTTCCATGTCTTTATTATTCCCTGTTATTTTCAGTCTCCATTTCCCGTCTCCATGCGTTTTTTCGGCCCTGCATTTCTCTCACTTTGTGGATTCCAGAACAAGGATTGCTTTGTAGCCTAATGCTATCAGCTGGTTTCTACAGTATGTGTGTCTCCAGTGCCAGCTTTTTATCAATGCTTGTTCTAATGGTATTTGTCTGGTTTTTCAATCAGTCCCACAATGATGATCTTGTCATTGCCAATCAGTCATGTTCTGGGCAAGCAGTCATTTATGACATTCTGAAACTTCATGGTTAACCATACTGTGTATGTTGTGCCATTTGATAGAGGACAAACATCATTGAGTAAAAGACAAAGACATACATTATTTTCTTGATGTTTCCTTCCCACGTACCTTTAAGGTAACGTTTGTTCTCTTATGTTTTTCTTTTGTCTCTTTTTTTTTCTTTTAAATGCTGGCAAATATTTTTGTGTGTCTGATTTTTTAACTGCTTAGTTAATTCTCTTTTCAGTTCCAGTTTTTTCATATTTAAGGCAGAAGATAGGGAAGCAGTCCCAACTAAATGCACGATGAAGATGGATGCATAGGTCCTCAATGCACACAACATAGTGCAGTGCAAACCACCCCAAGATGACATACAAATATGACTCAATGAGGTGGTGCTCAATCCAAGGAAAACTGTTGAGATGCCAGGAACCTTGTGCTGTCAGCTATCTTTATTAGAGTCATTAACGTAGAAGTCTGAGGGCGAACAAGATGTCGTCAGGGAGATTGAGCTGACTACTGCCTTTATTAGAGTCATTAATTTAGAAGCCTGAGGGTGAACGAGATGTCAGGGAGATTGAGCTGACTACTGCCTTTATTAGAGTCATTAATTTAGAAGCCTGAGGGTGAACGAGATGTCAGGGAGATTG
The DNA here is from genome assembly GCA_024509875.1 of Oreohelix idahoensis. Taxonomy (NCBI): domain Eukaryota; kingdom Metazoa; phylum Mollusca; class Gastropoda; order Stylommatophora; family Oreohelicidae; genus Oreohelix; species Oreohelix idahoensis. The sequence goes on along the minus strand of JAMPIV010008771.1, from coordinate 31,721 downwards.
AGCTGACTACTGTCTTTATTAGAGTCATTAATTTAGAAGTCTGAGGGTGAACGAGATGTCAGGGAGATTGAGCCTTTATTAGAGTCATTAATATAGAAGAGGGCAAATGAGGAAGAAGAAGACATTTTAAGGGCCTCTATAATAATGAAGAATGTAACAGTTACTTGATGTTTTCTCATGTTTCATTTGTTATTCGTTTAGATGTTAATATCTATCTCATGTTGCTGAATGTAATAATGAAGAATGTAACAGTTACTTGATGTTTTCTCATGTTTCATTTGTTATTTGTTTAGATGTTAATATCTATCTCATGTTGCTGAATGTAATAATGAAGAATGTAACAGTTACTTGATGTTTTCTCATGTTTCATTTGTTATTCGTTTAGATGTTAATATCTATCTCATGTTGCTGAATGTAATAATGAAGAATGTAACTGTTACTTGATGTTTTCTCATGTTTCATTTGTTATTTGTTTAGATGTTAATATCTATCTCATGTTGCTGAATGTAATAATGAAGAATGTAACAGTTACTTGATGTTTTCTCATGTTTCATTTGTTATTTGTTTAGATGTTAATATCTATCTCATGTTGCTGAATGTAATAATGAAGAATGTAACGTTTACTTGATGTTTTCTCATGTTTCATTTGTTTAGATGTTAATATCTATCTCATGTTGCTGAATGTAATAATGAAGAATGTAACAGTTACTTGATGTTTTCTCATGTTTTATTTGTTATTTGTTTAGATGTTAATATCTATCTCATGTTGCTGAATGTAATAATGAAGAATGTAACAGTTACTTGATGTTTTCTCATGTTTCATTTGTTATTTGTTTAGATGTTAATATCTATCTCATGTTGCTGAATGTAATAATGAAGAATGTAATGGTTACTTGATGTTTTCTCATGTTTCATTTGTTATTTGTTTAGATGTTAATATCTATCTCATGTTGCTGAATGTAATAATGAAGAATGTAACAGTTACTTGATGTTTTCTCATGTTTCATTTGTTATTTGTTTAGATGTTAATATCTATCTCATGTTGCTGAATGTAATAATGAAGAATGTAACAGTTACTTGATGTTTTCTCATGTTTCATTTGCTATTCGTTTAGATGTTAATATCTATCTCATGTTGCTGAATGTAATAATGAAGAATGTAACAGTTACTTGATGTTTTCTCATGTTTCATTTGCTATTCGTTTAGATGTTAATATCTATCTCATGTTGCTGAATGTAATAATGAAGAATGTAACAGTTACTTGATGTTTTCTCATGTTTCATTTGTTTAGATGTTAATATCTATCTCATGTTGCTGAATGTAATAATGAAGAATGTAACAGTTACTTGATGTTTTCTCATGTTTCATTTGTTTAGATGTTAATATGTATCTCATGTTGCTGAATGTAATAATGAAGAATGTAACAGTTACTTGATGTTTTCTCATGTTTCATTTGTTATTTGTTTAGATGTTAATATCTATCTCATGTTGCTGAATGTAATAATGAAGAATGTAACAGTTACTTGATGTTTTCTCATGTTTCATTTGTTATTCGTTTAGATGTTAATATCTGTCTCATGTTGCTGAATGTAATAATGAAGAATGTAACAGTTACTTGATGTTTTCTCATGTTTCATTTGTTATTTGTTTAGATGTTAATATCTATCTCATGTTGCTGAATGTAATAATGAAGAATGTAACAGTTACTTGATGTTTTCTCATGTTTCATTTGTTATTCGTTTAGATGTTAATATCTATCTCATGTTGCTGAATGTAATAATGAAGAATGTAACAGTTACTTGATGTTTTCTCATGTTTCATTTGTTATTTGTTTAGATGTTAATATCTATCTCATGTTGCTGAATGTAATAATGAAGAATGTAACGTTTACTTGATGTTTTCTCATGTTTCATTTGTTATTCGTTTAGATGTTAATATCTATCTCATGTTGCTGAATGTAATAATGAAGAATGTAACAGTTACTTGATGTTTTCTCATGTTTCATTTGTTTAGATGTTAATATCTATCTCATGTTGCTGAATGTAATAATGAAGAATGTAACAGTTACTTGATGTTTTCTCATGTTTCATTTGTTATTTGTTTAGATGTTAATATCTATCTCATGTTGCTGAATGTAATAATGAAGAATGTAACAGTTACTTGATGTTTTCTCATGTTTCATTTGTTATTCGTTTAGATGTTAATATCTATCTCATGTTGCTGAATGTAATAATGAAGAATGTAACAGTTACTTGATGTTTTCTCATGTTTCATTTGTTTAGATGTTAATATCTATCTCATGTTGCTGAATGTAATAATGAAGAATGTAACGTTTACTTGATGTTTTCTCATGTTTCATTTGTTATTTGTTTAGATGTTAATATCTATCTCATGTTGCTGAATGTAATAATGAAGAATGTAACAGTTACTTGATGTTTTCTCATGTTTCATTTGTTATTTGTTTAGATGTTAATATCTATCTCATGTTGCTGAATGTAATAATGAAGAATGTAACGTTTACTTGATGTTTTCTCATGTTTCATTTGTTATTTGTTTAGATGTTAATATCTATCTCATGTTGCTGAATGTAATAATGAAGAATGTAACAGTTACTTGATGTTTTCTCATGTTTCATTTGTTTAGATGTTAATATCTATCTCATGTTGCTGAATGTAATAATGAAGAATGTAACAGTTACTTGATGTTTTCTCATGTTTCATTTGTTATTTGTTTAGATGTTAATATCTATCTCATGTTGCTGAATGTAATAATGAAGAATGTAACAGTTACTTGATGTTTTCTCATGTTTCATTTGTTATTTGTTTAGATGTTAATATCTATCTCATGTTGCTGAATGTAATAATGAAGAATGTAACAGTTACTTGATGTTTTCTCATGTTTCATTTGTTTAGATGTTAATATCTATCTCATGTTGCTGAATGTAATAATGAAGAATGTAACAGTTACTTGATGTTTTCTCATGTTTCATTTGTTTAGATGTTAATATCTATCTCATGTTGCTGAATGTAATAATGAAGAATGTAACGTTTACTTGATGTTTTCTCATGTTTCATTTGTTATTTGTTTAGATGTTAATATCTATCTCATGTTGCTGAATGTAATAATGAAGAATGTAACAGTTACTTGATGTTTTCTCATGTTTCATTTGTTTATATGTTTAGATGTTAATATCTATCTCATGTTGCTGAATGTAATAATGAAGAATGTAACAGTTACTTGATGTTTTCTCTCATGTTTCATTTGTTATTTGTTTAGATGTTAATATCTATCTCATGTTGCTGAATGTAATAATGAAGAATGTAACAGTTACTTGATGTTTTCTCATGTTTCATTTGTTATTTGTTTAGATGTTAATATCTATCTCATGTTGCTGAATGTAATAATGAAGAATGTAACAGTTACTTGATGTTTTCTCATGTTTCATTTGTTATTTGTTTAGATGTTAATATCTATCTCATGTTGCTGAATGTAATAATGAAGAATGTAACAGTTACTTGATGTTTTCTCATGTTTCATTTGTTATTTGTTTAGATGTTAATATCTATCTCATGTTGCTGAATGTAATAATGAAGAATGAAAAGTGAGGTGAAATTGAATCTCGTGTGGCTTATCAACACAAAGATTTGTTGGATATTGTCAGCCTGTAACTTCTTTAAGTTGGGGGAGTTTTGTAATATCATGGACCTTTTTTAACTCCCAGGACAGAACACTTAGTTCACACTCTTTTTTAATGATCACTTTGTACTTATCCCTCTTTGGGGTAATACAAAATAAGCTAGGTAACTTTAGACAGAGATGTGAGTCTCATATGCTGGTTAAAATGTTGTGTTGTTTTGGTTTGTTTCTTCTTCAACCTTGCCATTTAGAATATTAATTTTTAAAAACAAATGTTTAGTTTAAAAAATACAAAGGCTCATCATGTCTGTGTTACAGTTATTTGCATGGTCAGACAAAATCATTTTTATTCCCCAGCATGGTTTGTGGGTACACAAGTGTTGGTGACCTTGAGTCTCACCTTCCAGCTCATTGCCACCATCCTCATGATTGTCAATGCCATCAACTGTTTTCCGTACAACAAATTTAAAGATACGATCACACTAGGGCTGTCCATTACATCTGCTATACTGCATGGAATAACAGGTATTGTGTCTTCATTGAGTGATTGAAATATATATATATATATATATATATATTGTTTGTGTTCAGAATTGACACCATTGCACTCCGGACAAACCCATAGGTGCTCAGTCTCCCTCAGCAAATGTCGAAGGGAATGAATGCTAACAGTTAATGTTGCATGCTGATTGTACATATGCTGGTTGCATCCTCTCATACGTTCATTCCTGCCAGTCCCATGCCTAATGCCAAACTCCAGCAATCTCAGCTGAGATGATTCATCGATTGCAGTGTCATTCTCTAACAGGTGATCATGAATTGTCTTCAGTATCTCACCCTTATCCATATCCAATGCACCCTCTATAGGTGCCCTTGAAGCTAGTCTATCAGCTCTTTCATTGTCGCATACCCCTTCATGACCAGGACAGTAGATCCACACCAGTTCCTGAAGATTTGAGGCTGCTATGGAGGTTTTCCATTCATGCCGTAGCCATCCATTTTGGATCTTCTGAAGCATGGACTAAGAGTCTGACACAATAACTGCTCTTGTCAATGGGGTTTCAGACAACCACCTTAAAGCAGCAGTAGCTGCCTCTACCTCCATTCTCATGCTGGAGGTTGTTGTCATGTAGGCCTCGCTATGTTCAGCGATGATTATGCTCTTAATTCTAGCTGAGAAGCCCCATCCTGGTTTCCCACCATGGGCTACAAACCCATCAGTGTACACAATGGCATCATTATTCCCAACATTTTCATTTATCAGTTGATCAATTTCCAGTTCTGCTTTTCCATTGCCCCAAGCTCTGCATTCTCTGCCAAGGCTGATGATGACCTACTCCACTCCTCTCCCTTGAATATGTTTTCAACTGTGGTCACCTGTCAAATAGCTGACTCAGCCTGCACCATCCATGACATTCCCCCTCTTTATTCGTACTCCCTTAATGTCAGCTATGTTCATGTGTAGGGGATGACTTTTATCTGTGGTTACTCGCATATAGGCTTGTACCTGAGCCATCGCGTATCTTGATTTAATAGTCAGCATGCCAAGCATATACCACATAGTAGCAATGGGGGTACCTTGCATACAGCCCAAGATTAAACGCATCCCTTCATTTTGTTTGCGTTCCAGTTGGTCACATTGCGATATTGACAGCGTGAGTCTTCCTAGGCCATACTCAGCTACTAACCAGACCAGATGAAGATATAGAAGAAACAGTAGTCTCTCCTCGAGGTGCGCAGCAGCCATTGTTTTCAGGGCTGCTAGGCCTCTTTTGTATTTCTGTATGATGTGATCAACATGGTACTTGTATGATAGCCCACGATCAAAAGTAACTCCAAGATATTTGAGCTTGTGTCTTTCAATTGACTGCCCATTGAGAGTAATGTCTGGGAGATCTGCTTTCAATATGGAGTTGTTCAGGGACCACCATAGCGCACATGCTTTGTTAGGATGGATTTTGGAGTATCCTCACACCATTCAGAAACCACCTGTAGACTCTCATGTATGCTTCTGACCATTTCTTGTCTGTCTGAGCCAGTCCGGTAAATGAGTATGTCATCAGCAAAAGCCCCCATCGAGGCCAGCTCCTTGACGTGGAGATGGGGCTCAAGTACAGCCATCAGCGGCTGAAAAACCAAGACTGGCCAGGCCCTCCTACACTCGAGCAAGACCACAGTCTGCCCTAGCAAGTCAAGGTGCTGAAGACGGAGGCAACCAGCCAAGAGGCGCACCACAGCAATCAGGATGCCACGCACATGCGCTATGGAAGTATGCCTATATCTGCAAAACGTTATGGCACTCGCCCTGTGACGGACACCCATGCAGGCGCAGTGCCGGGCCCTCTGCCTCGGAAGGGCCCAACCCCTACTACTGGGGGTCCTTCTCAATTGCCCCGTGGAGCCAGGAGGCATGAGAATAGAGCTACTGGCCAAGCAAAGAAAAGACCATTTAAAATAATGCACTGGAATGCTGAAGGCGTCAATAGTAAAAAAGACGGCTACAGCAAAAAATTAGAGCTCGAAAATATCTTGAATAACTACAAAAGACAGTGAAGTTTATACAAGAAACAACATTGCAGATATAGACAATATAGTTCAAGCGAACGAAAGAAGAAAAAATCAGCAAAAGTTAATGTTCGTCCCAGACCTGTTGGTTGAATTGCAGCTACTTTTGCTGTATATATATATATATATATATAATCTTCTGAAAGAATTGCAATATAGCCGCACTCAGAGTCATAATAATGTGGACTATATCAGAAACCATTAACCATTATTCATCTCCCACTTCATGTCCTAAACTTAAGGCAGACAATAAAAGTTACAGGTTGCCAGCCCCAGGCATCACCTCGTATTAGTCACCTCGTATTAGTCACCTTGTACAACATGCCTGAGGGTGCAGTAGTGCTATTCTGTCTGTCTCTTGAGAAACTATACAAGACTATCTTTGACAGACTCTATGTTATTTGTAACAACTGTCTGTCTCTTGAGAAACTATACAAGACTATCTTTGACAGACTCTGTGTTATTTGTAACAACTGTCTGTCTCTTGAGAAACTATACAAGACTATCTTTGACAGACTCTATGTTATTTGTAACAACTGTCTGTCTCTTGAGAAACTATACAAGACTATCTTTGACAGACTCTATGTTATTTGTAACAACTGTCTGTCTCTTGAGAAACTATACAAGACTATCTTTGACAGACTCTGTGTTATTTGTAACAACTGTCTGTCTCTTGAGAAACTATACAAGACTATCTTTGACAGACTTGATGTTATTTGTAACAACTGTCTGTCTCTTGAGAAACTATACAAGGCTATCTTTGACAGACTGTATGTTATTTGTAACTGTCAGTCTCAGTATTGCATTAATTATCTTTTAGTCTCTAGTAAACAGTAACGTTAATGCCTGTTGACATTGTCATCATGCGTATAAAAGGTAAGTTAGCAAGTGTCATGACTCTAGAAGTTTCTAGATTACTGAACTTGATCTAGTTGTGAGTTGGGCATGCATGCCATGGACAGCAAAAAATACAAGTGAATTTAATTGATTTTTAATTTATGAAGAAAAATATCCGGTTCAGCATTTGATGGGGTATAATTAGGATACATAGTGTCTGTAAGTCTAGATAATATGTTCACTTGCCGATAACCCTTAACGTTTCATCATATCTCCTGTCCAATTATTGTGAAAAGAGTAATTAAAATGTCCTAATTGTGTGTGCATGCATATGTTTTTTCCTGTATCATAAAAGGGTAGTCTTGTCAATACTTGTTATGATGCGAAAAAAAAGATGGGTGTGTGTTTGTGTGGAAGCTGTAGATGTTTGGCTTGATTTTTAATGCAGTCTTTATTTATTGTTGCTAAAATGTATTACTAATTACTAGAACCTTACTAGACTTTCACTTTCCCGCTATATCCACATTATACTTGTATATTAATTTTTGCTCTTGTTAAATACTGTTTAGACCAGGTGTTCTCAACCTTTTTTTTTAGCTCATGGCCCCCTTCTGAACCTCATCTACCTCTGAGCCCCACTCATAGTCACTGTTAGTTGGAATAAAGGTACTTTACCATCTTACTGTGACTCCCTAGAAATATGGCATGGCCCATGTTGAGAACTACTGGTTTAGTCTGCAGCCCTGTAACCTTTTATCCAAAATCCTTGCGGACTGTTTTGTTTTTGCAACCTGATTTTTTTTTTTTAAGATGTCGCCCATATCTTGCTCAAAGTCCAAATTTGCCTAGGTCACTCACAATGTGTTAGGAAAATAGGTCAGTCGTGAATAATAGTCAGAAATTGCTCATATGGTAATCAAAAAATAGCCCAAAGAAAATTTTGATTTTCAGAATATTTTGGTTTTCGGCATTTGGATAAAAGGTTGAAAACCTGCATTGTGCAGTTCCTGAGACGTGTCTATTCTCAACACCTGTTCTATTATTGAAGAAGAAATATGTGGGAAAAATTACTTATCACAACACCAATTATTGAAGTGAAGAAATATGTGGGGGAAAACACTATTACAACACCTGTTCTATTATTGAAGTGGAAGACACTATCACAACACCTGTTCCATTATTGGAATGAAGGAATATGTGGGGGACAATACTATCACAACACCTGTTCTATTATTGGAGTAAAGAAATATGGGGGGGGGGGGACACTATCACAGCACCTGCTTTATTATTAGAGAGAAGAAATAAGTGGAGGAAAACACTATCACAACACCTCTGGTACAAACATAAAATGACATAAGGCAAAATTCTTTGGCCACATACTTAGACACAAGAAAGAGGGCTTGGAAAACTTGATGATGACAAGAAAGACTGAGGGAAGGAGAAGCCATAAAAATAGATAAAATCTTAACTGGCGTGAGAGGATAGCTGGAAAAACAGGAAGTGTCCAATGTACTGTATAATTGTAGAGGGCATTCATCATCAATGAAGTTTGGTGTGACACATGATGATAATGTTAGCTTGTGCAAGCCACTTGTCTGTTTAAAATCTTTTTTTTAAATTTTAATAATGTTTTGTTAGATGCCTGGTTGGTCAAGTTGTAGGAGCAGTGGCCTTCAATAAACTTATGCAGAGTCTTCCTGTCCCGTGCCGTCTGCTCAAGGTCTTTCCATGTCTTCTTCAACTCCTTCATGTCTGTCTCCAGTTCTCTTCTCCATGTGTTCTTTGGTCTTCCTGTACCTCTCTTACTCTTGGATTCCAGAACAGGGATTGTCTGGTAATCTTATCAACAGGTTTTCTCAATGTGTGTGTCCTATCCATCTCTCGTGTCTTCTTCTCATTTCTTGTTCCACTGGCACTTGTCTAGTTCTTGTCATTAGTTCCGCATCAGTGATCTTGTCATACTTCTTGGTTACCGTTCACTGATATAATAATAATTATTATAATATTTGCTGCTATAATAGTTATTATTATAGTATCTCTGCATGAGAAAAATGTTTTGTGTAGACAATTTGATCAATGTTATAAGTTATTTGGAACAGTGGTTAGTGCACTGACTTCCTAGCTCAGTGGTCCATGGTTCGATCCCCAGTTGAAGTGGGATTTTTTTAGACCATAAACGGCTCCAGTGTCAACCCAGCCTCATGAATTGGATACCAGAGCAACTCTGGGAAGGTTAAGGTAGCCGGCGTGATGTTGACCTCATCACCCCTATTGTGCCGATGGTCAAGAAAATATGGTCCTAACACCATATTCCCAATATTCCACTATGAGATTGTAACGGGATCCTTTATAAGTTGTTTGTATGATTAGTAGGATCAGTAATATTGACGTTATCTGAGGTATCTTGGATTAACTTAACTTAAAATTTCATAATTATGATCCTTTTGTCTTTTACTTGTGTTACTTATCTTATGTTAATCATTTTATGTTCCCATTATTTGTTCTTTCCAGCCATCTTATTGATAGTTGCTGTAATCATGTTTGGAGCGAGAGCAGATAATGAAAGAACATGGTTGGAAAGACCAGACCAGAATTACCTCTCTTGGTCTTTTGGAATGTGTGTTCTTGCGGCCTTTCTAGCTATCCTGTCATTCATGACTGTGGCTGTGGAGTTCTACCGCTTGCGTCTCAGACAAAGCAGCAGTGATGACCCAGAAGGGTTTCTGACAACTGTACAGCCACGTCCCTCAGCATATATTTATAGCGATAACAAATTTCTACCTACTTATATTGAGAAAAGCAGTCAGGACAAACCCCAACCAGCATATGCAAGCAGATATTCAAATCAAGATTTGCAATATTCCCTGCATGCGAAACCTCCTAATATGATGTTTGCTGTTAGTGGTGCAGGGGAGGTATATGTCAATCGTGCATACATGAATGATGAAAACAGACAGAGAGGCAGATCAAATGGTTATCCACCTCCATATGAAAGACGACAATTCAGTACCCCAGCATATCAAGAGAAAGGAACTCTTGATGGAAAGAGTTACTCGGACAAGGTGGATGCCCAGCGCTACCAGGATAAAAGTACAGCCCCAAAGGCATCACAATCAGATGATATTGCATCAAAAGAAAAAGATCAGATTAATGATTATGAGGAGTCAAAGAAAATTAAACACCCAGTGTTACCAGAGTATGTTCCCAAAGTTAAATCAAAGAATTTACAAAAGATAGATATAGTAAATACTCTTGATGAATCATGTGATAGCGATATAAAGATTAAAAAGAAAGACCTTGATTCTGGTGATGAACGTAAATCTAGATCAGAGAGTAAGAGCAAGAAATCAACAAGAAGTACATCACGCTCTGAAAAGCATAAGAAGAAGCAGAAGTCAGATAAAGCTGATGACAGGCAGTATTCTCAAAGTCGTCAGAAAAGAAGCCCTCGGAGTACAAGAAGAAAAAAGAGCCACTCTCGGGAGAGAAGTAACTCTCGCCATCGAAGCCGTTCTAGAGACGTGATATCCTCAAGCTCAGAAAGTGTTGCTGATTCTGATTCAGCATCTGCTGCAAGCAGATCAAGGCAGAAACATAGAGGTAGCAAAACATCTTCCAGAAATGATGAAAGACATCACTCTGCCTCAAAAGGAAGCACCAAAAAAGAGAAACAGGGAGATGGTAAGTCCAAGAAAAAACATGATGTGAGCCACACAGATGATTTATCAGGTTCTGAGTATAGCAGTAAACAGAGGTCAAAGGATAAAGGTGATAAGGCTGAATCCAAAGGGAAAAATAGATCCAAGTCACAAGATTATTCTGACACTGAAAGTGTGCGCAGTAAGCAGAAATCAAAGAGGAAAGATGATAAGGGTGAATCTGATACAAAGAGGAGAGCCAAATCACAAGAATACTTGGACACTGCAAGTATACGTAGTGGGCAGAGGTCAAAGAAGAAGGGTTATCACGCTGAATCTGATAGCAGAAAGAAAGCTGTTTCAAGAGACTACTCTGACACCGAGAGTGTACGCAGTCGACAAAGTAGACGAAGTGATTACAAACCTAAAGGGACGTACTCCAGTTATTATGAATATTAACCGTGCATTGTATAATTCAGTATCACATTTTTGTAACACAATCGTATTATTTAATGCAGACCTGACATGCATAACAAGACTGCTTCCAGTTACTGGAAGCCACACCATGTCCAGTGTGATCTAACTAATTATTTGTTGCGTTATTTCTCTCCTAATGGTGAACAGATTTAATGATAAATGAGTTCAGAAGTATGAGGCAATCTCTCTGGTTTGCCCCTTTTTGGAAGCCTGCATTGAAATGCTTCAGGAGATCTTGCAGTGTTGCTTTCTACACAAATTTGCTTTACAGATCTTTGCTAGCCCTGAGTACAGTTTAGTCACCTTTAATGACATGCGGTGGACATCTCCCACCCCCTGGGAATGTAGAGAATTTGTTTACCTTAAACAAAAACAAGCATATTATACGAAGAAGCCACAAAACTTACAAAGAGCAGGTCCAGGAACAGATGGAAGATGAGCATCCAGGCCATCATAAAGATGGTGCCTGTTATAAGCCCAGTAGAAGTGAACAAGTACTATCAGATATTCAAGTTGATGTCTGAGAGTGTTTGAAGAAATATAAAAAAAATGCTTGACACAGTATTACACCAGCCTAGAACAGTGAGATCATTATATTAGCAATATGAAAGGTACGTCCAATAAAGAAAAATCTGATGAAACATTGCATATACAGTATAGTGGCATCGCTGACCTAGGTTTTATGTAAATGAACTGCCAGCTTTTCTGAACATAAATGGCCATGGTAAAAAAGGTAAAGGAACCCGTTACACGCCCATTGAGGCATATTGGGAATATGGTGTTAGGCCCATATTATCTTGACCGTCGGCACACTAGGGGTGATGTGGTCGGCATCACGCCGGCCGTCTTAACTGTCCCAGAGTTGCTCTGGTACCCATTTGGGGCTGGGTCAACCCAGGAGTCGTTTGTGGCCTAAAAAATGCCCACCTCATCTGGGGATCGAACCATAGACCACTGCGCTAGGAAGCCAGTGCACTAACCACTATGCTACCGCAGCTCCATAAATGGCCATGGTAGCATGCGGTCATCTCATTCTTTGCCCCCAACACTGGGTCCATTATTCATACTGTCAATGTTAAATTCTTATTTATTGTTTTTATTGTGCTAAGTTCCAGAACAGAGCTGACATTTGAGTCATAATTTAACTATTTTAGAGATCTTGATTACTCTTTCTCACTGGCATTCCTGGAATATGTGTTTATTTTTACCTCAACATGCGTGCATGTCTGTTTGTCCAGAAATTAATTGACTTTCTAGATGATATTGTTGTCTGAAGGGCTGTTTCTCAGTGTGAAAATCAACATTTTGCCTCTTGTGTTATATATAGCATTCCTTAGCTTTACCTGAATTTGGAGTAATCACATTACCGCCATCTGTATTTTTATAATATTGCTCCTGTCTCTGTATGTTCTCCAATTCATGGCTCACAGTTTGTTTTCTCTTCCTGGTCAAGTCTTATCTTTGTTTCCATGTGTCTTACAGTGAGTAGGAATTGTTTTTGCATTCAGTTTGAAAATATATAGTTGTTTTCCACTGTATTAAAATGTATTGTAATAAAACAAACCAAAATCTGCTTAGTGACATTAAAATAAGTGACCTATTGCGTATGGTAATTTATGTGCTTTATGTAAAGTAAAAATGTTGAAAGAGTGAATGTCCGTGTTATATTCCTTAAGGATCATGGAGACCACTGTTGCAGTTGGCAACCATGCAAGAAACCTGGCACAAAGCCCCTCCTACACTCACAGTGGTAGATTCTGTAACAGTTCGTTGTGTATGATAAGGTTCCTAGCCTCGTGCCAGAACATCACCTTAGTTACCTCTTACAAAATGCCTGATGGGACCACTAGTACTATTCTTATTTGTTATCTTCAGAATGACCAGGAACCATGCATGGCAATAATGTAGATCACCATCATCAGTTATCTTCAGAATGACCAGGGACCATGCTTATGGCAATAATGTAGATCACCATCATCAGTTATCTTCAGGATGACCAGGGACCATGCAGATGGCAATAATGTAGATCACCATCATCAGTTATCTTCAGGATGACCAGGGACCATGCAGACAGCAATAATGTAGATCACCATCATCAGTTATCTTCAGAATGACCAGGGACCATGCAGACAGCAATAATGTAGATCATCATCATCAGTTATCTTCAGGATGACCAGGGACCATGCAGACGGCAATAATGTAGATCACCATCATCAGTTATCTTCAGGATGACCAGGGACCATGCAGACGGCAATAATGTAGATCACCATCATCAGTTATCTTCAGGATGACCAGGGACCATGCAGACGGCAATAATGTAGATCATCATCATCAGTTATCTTCAGAATGACCAGGGACCATGCAGACGGCAATAATGTAGATCACCATCATCAGTTATCTTCAGGATGACCAGGAACCATGCAGACAGCAATAATGTAGATCATCATCATCAGTTATCTTCAGAATGACCAGGGACCATGCAGACGGCAATAATGTAGATCACCATCATCAGTTATCTTCAGAATGACCAGGGACCATGCAGACGGCAATAATGTAGATCACCATCATCAGTTATCTTCAGGATGACCAGGGACCATGCAGACAGCAATAATGTAGATCACCATCATCAGTTATCTTCAGGATGACCAGGGACCATGCAGACGACAATAATGTAGATCACCATCATCAGTTATCTTCAGGATGACCAGGGACCATGCAGACGGCAATAATGTAGATCACCATCATCAGTTATCTTCAGGATGACCAGGGACCATGCTTATGGCAATAATGTAGATCACCATCATCAGTTATCTTCAGGATGACCAGGGACCATGCAGATGGCAATAATGTAGATCACCATCATCAGTTATCTTCAGGATGACCAGGGACCATGCAGACAGCAATAATGTAGATCACCATCATCAGTTATCTTCAGAATGACCAGGGACCATGCAGACAGCAATAATGTAGATCACCATCATCAGTTATCTTCAGGATGACCAGGGACCATGCAGACGGCAATAATGTAGATCACCATCATCAGTTATCTTCAGGATGACCAGGGACCATGCAGACGGCAATAATGTAGATCACCATCATCAGTTATCTTCAGGATGACCAGGGACCATGCAGACGGCAATAATGTAGATCATCATCATCAGTTATCTTCAGAATGACCAGGGACCATGCAGACGGCAATAATGTAGATCACCATCATCAGTTATCTTCAGGATGACCAGGAACCATGCAGACAGCAATAATGTAGATCATCATCATCAGTTATCTTCAGAATGACCAGGGACCATGCAGACGGCAATAATGTAGATCACCATCATCAGTTATCTTCAGAATGACCAGGGACCATGCAGACGGCAATAATGTAGATCACCATCATCAGTTATCTTCAGGATGACCAGGGACCATGCAGACAGCAATAATGTAGATCACCATCATCAGTTATCTTCAGGATGACCAGGGACCATGCAGACGACAATAATGTAGATCACCATCATCAGTTATCTTCAGGATGACCAGGGACCATGCAGACGGCAATAATGTAGATCACCATCATCAGTTATCTTCAGGATGACCAGGGACCATGCAGACAGCAATAATGTAGATCACCATCATCAGTTATCTTCAGGATGACCAGGGACCATGCAAACGGCAATAATGTAGATCACCATCATCAGTTATCTTCAGGATGACCAGGGATCCAATAATGTAGATCATCATCATCAGTTATCTTCAGGATGTCTCAACATGTTGAGAACCCACAGTATTTTAGCTCTGCATATTTGAAGAGCCCCGTTGGATGGCTGGGAGTGCACAGTATTCCACATGTTTCTTCCTTCAAGCTTGGGACCAGATCTGATGATCCTTTAAATACAAGCCAAGCTGGAGAAACTGGATAGTACAAAGGAGTCTTCAACTTGGTATTGGATGCAAAAGAGTGAGAAGCTCAGCCGCCCTAGTTAAACAACAGCATTGACGTGTTCTCAGTATGAAAAATTATCACTTGATCTCATCTTGTTAAGGAGTAGCTTGCTTTTGTTTTTTTATCTGACTGCAATCGTTCTCTCTGCCAATTTTATTTGAAATTGTTCTTTTAACTGTTAGTTTGTTGTTCAGCCCTGAGTTTTGCTTCCACCTATGGCAAGTCTATCTGTCTTCTGATTTCCATGAATCTTGCAGTCTATAGGAATCCACTGTACTTTCATTTTGTTGAATTTGTAGCTATTTCCGAGAGTTCTCCCAGAGTCCGCTGGGAGGACAACATTAGACAATCTTTGAAGGATCGAGGACTAGAATGGAACCAGGCCAGGAGGAAGACAGCCGATAGGATAGTCTGGCGCTCTCTCTTCCAAACCTCTACACCTCACGGTAGAAGGGGAACGACTAAGTAAGTAAGTAAGTTTCCGAGAGTTCTTCCGAGAGGATGTAGAATTTGTGGTTTTAATGGTTTATAGGACAGTTAAAACTGTGTGGAATTCTGCCTTGGATTTTAGCAACATCCACAATGTTTATTGCAGCTGGTTTTAGTGTTTCTGCCTCAGCTCTTTAAGTCTTTTGAAAATCTTGGAGTGGCCACTGAGAAAGGTTTCTGATAAATGTATCTGGGTCCATTTTGTTGTTCAGTATTGTTTAAATGCATTCCATAGCTATGATTTTCCCTTCAGCACCCATTTAACTGCCTTTTTAAAATTAATTTGTGCCTTAATGTGACGCCTGTCTTCCAGGACAGAAATAGACCAGTTTAAAAAAGGTTTATGACTTACATATGTGACTGACATTTCACACAAGCTACTAGCGTACTTGTGAGAATCACTGAGCCTTCCCATGATACTTCTCAATAACAGTGGAGAGAAAAACATCCAGATAGCTTTTCGCTTATCCACAGATGATCAGTAATACTTATATTTTTGAGTTATATTTCACTATTTTGTAGTGACCCATATTTTTGAGTTATATTTCATTATTATATAGTGTCCCCACAATTTTTTGTGATATTTCCATGTCATTAATTTTTTATTGTTGTAGTTGTCTTTAATGTCCATTTTATTTTGCGTTTTTGGATTTTGGTAAATTCTTCTCATGTCTTTAGTCTTTGTTTGGATTTGTTTAACTGTATACCACATTTGTCACTGTAGCTGGAGAAAGATTTTTACTAAAAATGCCAAAAATCTGCTATATTGCTTTTCTGTAACGCAGGAATGCATACAATTTTATATTACTTATTTTTTTCAAGCACTCTCTGCTCCAGTTCTCACTTGCTTTTTTGAAAGTTGATATTTTGTTACTGCATTTGTTAAGGCTGCTGCTTGGTTGACACACAAAATGTTCTTGTTTATCAGTTTATTGGGGTTGTGTGGAAAGTGCATGCACATACACGTGTATATATACACACACACATATACACACAAACATATTATATACACACATATATAAACACACATATTTCTACAAACACACACAAATATACATATATAATCATCATCATTACCCTTCAGTTCTCAAACGAGATTAGGTTTTCAACAAATTTATACCAAGCCTTCCTGTCCTGTACCATCCTTTCGAAGTCTTTCCATGTCTTTATACTTTCCATGTCTGTCTTCAGTTGCCTTCTCCATATTTTACTGCGTCATCCTCTAACTCAGGGTTTCTTTTTTTTTTTTTAGGGGCCATGGACCCCCTCGATTGTCCGATGAAGGCCCAGACTCCTTTGATTGTCCATTGAAGGCAATGCACCCCGTCTTAGAACAAAATGTACACAAAAGCATAATAAAAAACTTTACATTTTAAATTCTAGGTTATGTACACGGACCCCCTAGAGTTCATTCATAGACCCCAAAGGGTCCGGGGACCGCAGGTTAAGAAACTTTGCTCTCTTATGGTTTTTTTATTTTATCATACGCCCGCTATTACTCGAGTCAAAATCTTCTGTTAATATTTCTAACCTGAGACCGATTTTACATGAGTCTTTTATCCCTTTACAAAGACAGGTGTCCTCTCACCATTCAGGCAGATACTCGCCGATTTCAGAGGTACCCATTAGAGCTGGGTCGGCTCAGGAGCGTTCAGGTTATTCCAGTCCCTGGTCAACAACACTGCTTCAAATGTTCTCGCCAGGGCTCAAACCTGGATCACCCAATCACCAGCGCAGTGTGGTAACAATTACACCAGCGCGGCTGCCATGGTGATTCCAGAACAAGGACTGCCTTGTGGGGCTATCAGTTGGTTTCATTCCCATTGTCAGGATCTTCTTCTCAGCTGCTGTTCCATCTGCACTTGTCTTATTCCTGTTATTCCCACATTGATACATTTTCAGTTCTTCTATTTTACAGAAACGCCCGTATAAGGAAGTCTGTAAGTTCTTGTTTGTCATTTATATTGTCTTCCATGTTTAAAAGCCATCAATAGGAATACATGGACATATTAGTTTATTAACCTAAGGGTCTTTTATATTTGGACATGCGCCCTAATATAACCGACTAGGTTGAATGGGACGCTCCTCACCAAAACGAGGCAAAGCTTTAAAAAAAAAAATAAAACAAAACATATTAGTTCGACTGTCATACCAACAAATTAACAACTTTAACTCATTGTCAAACATACTTTAAACACATACCACTGAGAACACAAAGCAAGCTTATAGTTGTTAAAAACCAAGGTTTATTTAAAACTTGTGACATTTTATTGAAAATATTTTAAATTGACTTAAATGATCTTTGTTATACCCTCATCATGTAAATCAATCACCACAGAAAGCACTACATCAAGGTCATGTGACTGACTGCTTGGTGCAGTAGGGACCAGCTTGAGTGGTGGCTACAAGCTCCATGGAGTGACAAGGAAAATGATAATAGTAGTCAAATATTTTCACTTAAATCAGTTGACCTAGATTTTTGTTAACAGAATTGGATGTTATCTTTGCTATTAAGATTTTATTCACTTTTGTATGTTTGTAATGGATTAAATTTGTATGACCGGATCACATTGATAAATGTAATGGAATGAACCAGACACATACTAGTAGAACAAGATGCAAGTACAAGATATAGGAGATGGATAGGACACACACGAAAAATGTCACAGTTAGAATCATTAGGCATTGCTCATTTTGGAATTCCCAGGGTAGGTTATAGAGGAGGCGGAGAAATAGAACTATAGACCTACATAAGATACAGCGTGGAGAAACTGTGACCAGATTTTTCAAGGCAAAAAGGTTTGGAGAAAACTGAGTGAAGACCTACAAAAGATAATTGTCCTAGAGAAAACTGAGTGAAAATCTACACAAGATGAAGATAATTGTCATGGAGAAAACTGAGTGAACACCTACATAAGATAATGGTTGTGGAGAAAACTGAGTGAACACCTACAAAAGATAATTGTTGTGGAGAAAACTGAGTGAACACCTACATAAGATAATTGTTGTGGAGAAAACTGAGTGAACACCTACATAAGATAATTGTTGTGGAGAAAACTGAGTGAACACCTACAAAAGATAATTGTTGTGGAGAAAACTGAGTGAACACCTACAAAAGATAATTGTTGTGGAGAAAACTGAGTGAACACCTACATAAGATAATTGTTGTGGAGAAAACTGAGTGAACACCTATGCTCTAGAGCAGTGATTCTTAACCAGGGGTGCATGCGCCCCCCTGGGGGTATGAGACTCACCTTTAAGGGGGTGCGAGACATGCCAGATATTTTAGAACATTATATAATACACAGAACTCTAATGTATTTGTACAAAATCGAACATTAACAACGTGAATTACATACCGAATTTTAGTCACGTTATGCAAATAACATTTTCTCAAAATAAACTTTTATATCTTTTAAGCATTTCTGGCATGTTTTGCTTGCTACAAGATAAAGGGGTGTGAGGCTTCTTAACATTCTGAAAGGGGTGTCCAAGGCTTCTTAAGATGTTGTAAATGGGGGCAAGGCTTCTTAAAATGCTGTAAGGGGTGTGAGGCTTCTTAAGATGCTTTAAGGGGAGTGCAAGGCTTCTTAAGATGTTGTAACGGAGTGTGAATCTTAAGATGCTTTAAGGTGGTGTGAGGCTTCTTAAGATGCTTTAAGGTGTTGCAAGTCTTTAATTTAGCTGACTTTATACAGATTCATATAATGAGTAATTTAGCCGATTTTACACAGATTCATATAATGACCTTAATATAGCTGACTTTTCAGATTATGATTTTAATTTAGCTGACTTTGAGATGATGAGTTTAATTTAGCTGACTTTACACAGATTAAGATAATGAGTTTAATTTAGTCCAGAAAGGCTGGCGGTTTTAATATTTTTAAACTTATCTCTTCTAAAGTAAATAATAATTTCGTATGCTGTCATATAATCACATCTATTTCTATCAGAAAGTGGGAGATCTATCTGGAAAAAAAATGTAAAAAAAAAGTAATTTTTTACTTGTTTGTATGTTACTTTTTAAAAAAATGATGAAATATACCAATATAAGTATTTATGTCCTGTTTGTGTGCCAGTAAATTATACATATCATGTATATTTTTATATATGTACATACACCCTTTGTTAATTTTGTTGGTGTAATTACATCCATTATTCATTCATTTGTTAAAAACCAAGGTCATACACTTAATCATTTAATTGTAAGGATCATATGACAGTGTTCACTGTTTAGTTTTTATAAATACTTTCATTTTTAATTATTTTGATTATGTAAATATATTGACACCCTTAGTTTAGTTTATTTGATACATTTGTTAATCAATCATTCAGTAAGGTTTAGCTCCCTAAGAAATAGACCTTAAAAAAAAACATGTGCCAAGTTCTCCTGTCGCATGCCATCAGCTGAAGGTCAAATACATTAGTCAGTCATAGTTTAATTAACATTTAGACTGATTGAAAAGTTTGAAACTTTCATTAACTTTAAAGTGAATATGTTTACATAGACATTTACATGGTTTGAAAATGTAAGTATTATAATTAGAATGTTTAACTAAGACTAAATATCAGACCTAAGGGTCTATTGTGTTTGGACATGCGCCCTAATATAACCGACTAGGTTGAGCGGGACGCGCCTTGCCAAAACGAGGCAAAACTTTATTTAAAAAAAACAAAAACATCATTTCTTTCATCTTTCCCCCTGCTCCGTATGGAACTTGGGATTACCTTTGCTTTTAGTTCTCTTTAAGAAACTAGCAATAAAGCAATCACCATTGTAAAAATACCATAATCATTTATAGCCTTAATTAAAGGATTCATCACTTATAGTTTCACTAATGTAATGTCAACAGCTATTAACAATTTAGCTTAGATTCATCATTCATAGTTTAGTGTACATTGACTATTCATAATTTTTGTGAGTAGCATTTTCATTTTTAGTTTAATTTGCATCAATACATTTATCATTCACAGTTAGTTCTTGTAAATTCTTTGTTCAGTTTCTATACATGTTTTAAACTATTTTAATGCAGCATATGTACATACATTTGAGTTGACTATATTTGAGTGAATACCACAAGGACAGCACACAAACGTCTATTGTCAGTTTATTTATCTGCAAAATAGAAATATATGTTGTTTTACTTTATTATTCCAATTCTGTTGTGTTGTGGGAATTTTCTATTGCATTGTTGACTATTTAATGTTACTTGTGTGCTGTGGTTCGTCACATGACAGGTCAGAGGTGCCTGTCATTAATCTTTCTCTTTGTTTTTATTGTGCCTTACTTTCCAGTTTCCTGAATGTCACAGGTAGGTATAAATAGAGAGTAGGTTCTCTCTGATTTCTGTGTAGAGTGAGAATAGAGAGAAATGGAGTCACAGTTGGAAACATTGGGAAAAGATGAGCCGTCTGAAGGGTAGTGGTACTACTATCTTCAGCCTACATTGACTGTCTTTTTGTATGGCAATCTTTTTCCCGCCCTCCTATGCTAATTAATGACAATGATCTAATAAGCAGTAAGGACATACGATACCAAAGTGACAGGTAAGATAAGAGGGTCTGACCACAACAGAGTGATTATATACACTTGTATTTTATTGAAGAAAAATAATCCACGACATCAAGAAAATCAACATAAGTCTGCCTTTAACACTTCGGCAGTCCACAGATCACAAATCATAGAACAACGTACAACACCCAACACCACTTTGTTTCACTACTAGACAACCACGCACAATCCCTCATTCACTCGCGTCGCACTATCACTCATTAAAGTCTGCCCAAGTCCTGCTTTTAACGGACATTGAGCTCCCAGTTCTTGACGAACAGCAACGTCTGCCTTACTGTTAAATTACTCCAGGAAACGGCAGCACTTCTCCCGACTAAGTGCCTAACACTGATCCAATGGATAAGGAAATAAACTTCCGAAGAGAAACGTGCACAATTTATCCTAGCGCGCACCCGCTCCAAAAAGCACTAATGAAGACTACTCTGGTAGTTCGTCTATCCTTGCACTATTCAGAATCTGACTATCAAGTCGCTCTAGGGCACCGCTGATAAACAACGACCAAGTGAGGGCTTTCAAGCTAAGCGCCTCTATGTGCTGAACTTGACTATGACGTGGCTTAATGTACGTGACGAATTGAAAACGATGGCTTCTCTTTGGTTGTATGCTAGTAATATCCACGGTGACCGGGCGTTAATGGGTTCGACAGTGTTGCTCTGAGCAATGGAAGGCAAAGGCACCGATGATGTGCCGTAGGCGGTGGTTAACAGTTCCGAATGACCGCCAGATAAGCTAGGCAACTGACAGGCCGTTTGCCCAGCAGCGCGATCTGAAAATATTGGTGGCTGGTAGATGCAGGCTAGCAGAATAAACTCCACGGGCCACGTTATGATGACTGCCCGATCTATTTCGGGAGAATCTTTGATTGTACCTAGTAGCAAAAGCACAGACAGCGTCCAGATGACCAGCGCTGAAAATACACAAGTCAAGAAAATATACATATCTACGCCACAATAGACCATCAAAAAGGCTACACATTTACAACCACAATTGACATTACTATCTTTTCTCTTTCTCCCACAAACTTACGCGTTCGTCAAAACAATTTCCTTTCTCCCCCTGAGACGAATTCACACCTGTACCAGTCTTCAGTCAAGCGTGATGGCTTTGGACGGCGCGCGTTGGTAGTTCGCACACAGGCAATAAAAGAGCGCTAAGTGTTGGTCATCCAAACACAGAAACAAATTAATAGCAAACGCTCAATGCAGAATTAAATTATACACATATAAAATACGCATACGCTCAATGCCGAATTAAATTATACACATATAAGATAACACTCAGTCACATAAAAATAATATTCAGTTCCCTTCTGTCATTTACAATCTATTTCTCCCTTCTCTGTCTGAAAAACATCAAAACGTCTATTCATTTAAGTCTGGTCAGTGCCTCTAAAGCAGAGATACAATTGGAGGCGCGCTTTACATTATGTGTCTCTTCCGGTCCCACAAACGTTACATTTCGTTAAGAATTAACTATATGAGCCTGGCAAAGGGGCGACCGACCCCAACCAGGCGCGTCCACGGGTGGCGGATAGTGGAACGACCTCCAGATATGGTGTGTCAGCTGCGAATTAAGTCAGCATTGCTGGACGAATAAGCAGTCGCGGACCAAACGGCGATGTCCTCCCAGCAGGACGGGGAGGGGTAACAGGTGGCACTGATACCCCCACTGAAATCCCCCATATGTCCTACGACGGGTGCATCAAGCGAGTAAGAGCCGCTATAAGCTCTAGCCACGGGGAAGGCAAACCTCGGTAAACAAACCAATCTGCTGCCTTGCAGCTACCACCGGGAGATGGAAAGGCTATGGGAGACAACCCTGAACAACAAACACAACCCGGCCTGCCGAAGACGGAGTGTGTTAGCTACGGCGCAGACACCGGGAAAAATTAGGACACACACGCTTTTGCGGTATGGAGTCATGCGACAATCTCGACTTACGTCATGGCGTCGCTCCTATCAGCTACAACCGGGGAGGAGCGGAGCCGAGCCCCTAGCCTCGAAAGGGCCCACCCAAGCAACCGGTGCCTTTGTGACCTGGCCAAAAGGTGATGAGCACCAGCAGAAGCTATGGGGCTGCCGCGCCGACCTGGAAAAGACTGTGGACTTCGTCCTGGTGACAGGCCTGCAGATTTAGCATGACTACAAACCGAACGCAGAAGAAGAAGAAACTATATGAGATGGAATTAATAAACCCGAGATGAGACTATCTATATATAATATAATACTAAGCTAACACCCTAATTTAACTCTAAGAGAATTTTATCGGTCTTACCAGCTCTAGGAATAAATCTCCGTACAGTATTACATGACAGCAGCTTTCAACTTGAGGTATTAGTTACTAGTAGCGAGAATCCGAGAAGCATAACTGGTGCAGAAGCATAGAGACAGGGTCTTTAATAGTAAGACAGCATTCCAGGTGGCCCGCACGTGCCTACATGGGACTACTGCTTGAGACTTAAGACTTACGGTCAGAAGGTCCGATCATCTCCTGATGAAACGTGCTGGCGGCACGGCATCAAAGTAGAGAAGTTCCCTCTGCTATGGGTAAAAAGGGCACTCTTAGCTGGCCGCTTGCTATGCCGTACATGGGCGGCAAAATAAAGACGGAGACCTGAGTGTCCGCGAAAGAAAAATAAACGGGAGATGATTCCCGTGTTGTCCCCAGAATCTCTGAATCAAAGACTTAGTTAAGAAGCATTTCCCTAGATCTAAGGCTATGACATCTTTCGCCGCTTCCATGTGCAAAAGGGGTGTTTTATCTTGGCGTTACCAAGATTGACAGAATCTAAGAGAGAATTAGAGCTGTAAAAATTCAGAAATGACAGAAAAGTGGGCGATAACATGAAATAGGAAAATAAACAGACAGGTCAAGCCAGACAGAGGGCAGACAATTCTAACCATATGTGACACTGCGATATACGTTGTGTCAGTTTTGTGTGTGACCAGATAAAAAGGCTTTGATGCGGGACGGACATCTGGAGTGTGAGGTTTGTATGACTGACCGTGGTGAAAACCGAAAGGAAGCCATTGGCATGAAAACGGAACCAGAATTGGATTCTGGAGACCACTGAACTAGCAGCAAGAACTATTAGAACCACTGTTTGCACAAGTCTGGGAACTGAGACAACACCAACAGTGGAGTAAAGGAAGCAGTGCTCAGAATGGCAGAGACAGCTGTACATTAACTTTGTTGATTTTGAAAAGGCTTTCGACAGCATACACAAGGGACAGCCAATGGAATTCTGAGGTCTAATGGAAATTCCCAGCCGCATTGTTTCCCATTATAAAAGCCCACATTCCTAACTTTACCGTGCATTGTGAGATCGAGTAATGTAAACTTTCTAAAGTGAAGAAACAGGAGTACGACAGGTGATCCCCCTTATCAACAACATTATTTTTGACAGTCATAAGATTGGGAGATAGCGCCAGACAACAGAAGGGCAGTCAAGAGGAATTAGATGGACAACGTTTTTTTTTCTACACTGGAAGATTTGGATATATGCAGATGACAATGCACTACTCTCGAAATCCCACCAACAACATTCCTAAGACAAAACCAGATGAGACTGAATAAGTAAGTCCAGCAGGTTAGAACTGAAGCGAAGTCAATTTGAAGAAGACAGAAGTTTTCATGACAAAATCTAAATGTGGGCAATCCTGAGCCAAGTAACAGTAAGGAACCAGAAGTTAGAACAGACAGACACACATTTACTTACCTAGGAAGCATAGTAACACCTGACGGCGGAACCCCCCCCCCCCAAGCAAGGACATTAACAACAGAATGAATAAAGCGAGAACAGCCTTTGCTTAGTTCGTCAACAACATATGTAAGAGTCGGAGAGCCCAGTACAGCACAAACACCAAATTAAGACTGTATGAAGAGCTATGTACTTTTATCTGGTGCTTCTCTATGGTGCCGGAATGTTGGAGAGTAACTGGTGTAGAGAAAGGAAAATGTCGAAACTGTCCTCCTCTCCACACAATCTGCCTAAGCCGAAAATTCTCCGAATCTTTTGGCCCAAACACCATCAGCAACCAAGAACAACTTATTTTTCGGTGTTAAGCGACAGGAGGACATAACACACCATCATCATGCTGGCAGACGCTGGAGTAGGGTGGCCATGTCCTCAGAATGAAAAGGGACCCTGATACCATCACAAGAACAGCTATGCTATGGACCCCCGAGGGAAAGCGAAAGAGAGGCCGACCAAAAACAACTTGGCAGAGAACTGTGGAAGCTGAGATGCAAAGAATGAACCACAGTTGGGGCACTGTACGAAGGATGGCTGCCGACCGAGCAAAGTGGAATCAATTTGTTGCTGCCCTACAAGACGCCACCCGGCGTGATGGCCACTGAACGCTTTGACGGTTGGTGGTTATGGATCAAAGAAGAAGAAGAGATGGATGCATTCATTACAAGATGTGAAAAATTAAGAAGAGGTGCAGATGACGGAAGCCTAATCACCATTTTAGTAGTCGCAAGACTAAGGTGAAACTCTGAACTGCTTGACCAATTGTAACTAAATAGAAAAGGGTGACATCAAGCTGGAGGACCACCTTTCCAGAAAAGCTTTTGGGATGCTTAATATAAAGAAACGGTATCAAATTGCCAAGAGCCAGGAAAAGACAACGACTGATGAGTGTTGACTAGAAATTCAACACCATGTCAGCAGTATATAAGGAAAGCAGCGAATCATACTTGGGATTCCAGGAAAGGAAGAGACACGATTTTATAACACCATGAAACATTAAACACCATAACGATGAGAAAAGAAGTGAAAAGAAAGAAAATATGAAGCAAAGTCCCCCAGGTAAAAGGAAATATATATAAGAACAGGACAGTCAGCTGGATGTCGTGCTTAGATAGGTTTTAAAGTTATGTAAGGTCCCGCTTGAGTATAGGAGATGGCGATAGTATGTGAGAAGTAATAATAATAATGATAATAGCCCCTTCAGTCATAACTGACTATGGGAATGCGCCCCTGAGGTGACAGCCCTCAGCTGCTTATTTTCCTGGTGCTCCTTTCGACGTTTTCTCCTCACCTCTGCTTCTTGTGTGAGCCTCTCTTCGCCCATCTGAGAGTGGCGCCGTAAATAGCATCGCACTAGTGCGATCGGCAGCTTCATCCTCTCCATGTAAAGTAAAGTGTAAGAAATAGAGTTTCAGTAGTTAATAGTTAAGGAGAAGATCTGTCTCTGGATTGAGTAGTTTCTCTAGTCCAGCCTATCTATACGACTATAGTTTAGTGTAAGACAATCTTGCACCCCCTTATATTGAGAAATATAAGTTTACTAAACACATATGCACACACGCACAGCTATGTGACAATAAGACACACAACGTGAAAAAAACTATGGTTAAATGGGTATGGGATCTGACCAACACACACAAGTTAGTTATTTTGTTGGTTATTATCACTAAACTTACAACATCCATATCTCAAAGAGAAAGATCAAATACAACAGAATTACATCATAGAAAAATAATAGAATACCTATGGCCCTCCCCTCGTAGAGAAGAGAAGAACACAACCTATTTTACTAACCCCCAAAGGTTAAAGTTTAGCAATAGGTTACAGTAGAGGACAGTAAAGAAAGAAACTCAGTTCCAACTAAAACGATTTATCAAACTATAATTTAAATCAATAGTCTAACAGTGTTTCATATGATACTGTGATTCCCTGTACTAAAGAAAGATTTCCACACCTCTCTCTCTCTCTCTCTCTCTCTCCCTCTCTCTCTCTCTCTCTCACTCTCTCTTGTCATACTGGCCACACATATCTCGCTTTTTATACCTATTTCTTGGTGATGAATAAACAATCTGTTGGACGTAAAAATCCGTGAATTTATTTATTATGGTCCAGAGTTATTATCCGGTCCGGAATTTGGGCCCCAGTTCCTCACTTGGTCAATAATTAAAATTTCATTAGGGGAACGCCTACTAATTTTGGTGGTTGATTTCCTGGATACACAATGTCGCCTTGGATTTGTAATGCCGAGACTCTCTGAGGATTGGTTGTTCCCCGTAAACAGATAGAAACATGTTATTTGCTAAAAACGTTAATTTATTGATATGTGATGCTGATGGTATTCCTATCGGTGGCTCTGGTGAGGTCGATTCTGAAATAAGCGTAGCTCTTCTGGATAAATTATCCATTTGGAAAACGTACTATCAAAATGTCGGGGGAGATTTTTTTTCTTGACCCCAGTGGGCTAATTAAAATGCAAGAAATAAAATTATCTGGGTATTTGTAGTCCAGTTTAAATTTTTCTATTAATATGTTACTCTGGTCCTGAGGCCCGTCACTGCTCACAAAACTGAAACTTGGAGGGACGTGTAGCCAACAGAGGACCAACTTTAATTCAATCCAGTTAAAAAATGGAGACAGGCCAAGATTAAGGTCAAATGAAAAATAACGCCTTGTTCGCTGTTGATCAGGTCAGCCCTAAAGGATATAGGAACATTATGAAAAAATTACTGGCTAATAATATCTACATACGAGTAAAGCACACGTTGTCTCTAGCCTATTCCTATCTGGTCAGTTATCATTTTAATTTATCCATACGCGCACTTTAACAAATATCGCCTGTCATTAATAACTATTTGATTGTCGGCGTCTGGTTTGTTTAGTCGCATGATAGTCAAACACAGTCACTTACTAAATTACACACAATGAAATAAAAGTGAATTGTATTACGTCAATTATCCGTCGCCTAGTGTATTAATTAGTCAGCTAAACTGTCTCTTTCTGTGTGATAGCGGGTGATAAAATTAACATTACAACTGAACATCTGGAATGAAATAGCTACGCGTTATTTAATTCGCTAGCTTTAACGCTAGAAAGTCACCGTGAATTATAAGGTAAACTTAACACATTAAATCGCTTAAGCTCAAATTTATATTACCAAAATCAAGAAGAAACACCATGAACTATTAACACATCTTTTCCCAATGGTTCTAGATAACGTGTTTAGGCTCTCCGAAAAGAATATGAGCGACTCTGATAACTGATTTGAGAAAGACGCAGTTTATATACGATCATGTTGTTATGATCTCTAGAAGATGTGAATTCTCACACTCTGCTTCCCAGCAGAGAAATCTGTACCTACGCTTCCCAGATAAAAGGTTTTCGGGTCGCTTCTGTCAGCCGTTGCTAATATGACAAAAAAGCTTAACCCGTGTAGCGGGTTCTGTCCGAGATTTTCCCTGTTTCTTCGAGATCATAGGATTTGCTCCCCGTAAAGAGAATCTTCACAGGCCGTTACACTTCCACGTGTTTTCTACTTGCGATCTGCCAGTTATCGTAATATTGACAGGTTCAGCTCGCGTGAGAAACTTGCGTAAACGAACGTGGTTTGCCCCCCTGCCCCCCCCCCCTCTCTATGATGACATGTTGCGAAAGTTGGTAAACAAGCTCGTTTTATATGGTCAAGTAAAAAGAGGCGGGGATTAAAAGGTGAATCAGACAGGCAGAGAAATGCGTGGACTTAGGTTAAATCTTAAAGCTATGCCGAGGTCACAAAAGGCTGTAGGATACAGGAGGCTATATTTCCAAAGCCCCCCCCATCCATTGTGCTCACACTGGACAAGGAAGTTAAAGGCCAAACCCGAGCCAACAAAAGGAATTTCCTAGACGATCTTGCAAGAAAGGCAGAAGAGGCAGCACTAGGAAATGAACAAAGCACAGTATACAAAATAACTAAATTCATCAGCGGACAACAGGGTGCAAACAATATTACATTAGTAAAGCGATAAGCAAGGAAATCTTCTGTCCACGGATTGCCTCCCCTTGCTTTGCAAGTATTGTTGTCGCGACAGTGACCGACACTCACAAGAGTATCTAATATTTTGGGCTTCCAAGGGTATCTATCTACCTGTGCCGCAAGATTACTCTTGGCAGAGATGTAGATTAGCAAGGTTAATGTATATTTCTAACATTAAGGAAGAATTTCCACAAGATATTCCCAGAAAGTCACGCAACATTGTATTTGCATTGGGCCTGTAACAATAGATATAAACGCAAGTTATATCTGGTCCCCGTCGCCTTTCTGTGCGAAGGATTTAAAGCAATGTTTTAAGCCCGTTTTCAAGAGCCCCGCAGTTATGTGTAATATCCAACGAAATCTCCTCTATATATATGGTATATAATCTGTTTAGAGGTAAATATATGTCCTAAGGTATATATATATATATTATATATATATATATAAATATATATATATATTATTATTTATATATATATTTATATTATATATATATATATATATATATATATTATATATATATATCTATTCGGCTCATACGTTTGCTTTCAACATATAAAAAAAACTGAAGCGACAATGTATTGTTTAGTTTTAAAAAACAACAATGTTTGTAACAATTTTAATAATAGCATTAGTCTTTAACAGTTAAAATAACATATGGAAAATTTGGTGAAATTTAGAAGTAAAATTTTTCGTCACTGAGAAGTTTGGGTCGACGGATTTAGTCAAAAAAAATAGTCCGTTGCTTTGCTGGTGCTTTTTTACAAAAAACAACTCTAGCGTGAGTCCTGCAGCTGTGGTTCATCAATTCTGTGATGAAGAAAGCCTTCTCCACACTCTCCTTTCCACTGTAGGCGGTTAGGGTGGATTTGCTTTTCTCTCACACTAGCGGCGTTAGTACCACAAATCGTCTGATGGCTTGTAACACACGAACTTTAGGAAAAAGATAAAAAATAAATGCCCCTCTGCTAAGTACATTTGTTTGGAGCACTTCTAACAGGGCTCACGTTCCCGTTGTCCGCCCACCCAATGTTAAACTCTCAGAAGAATTTTAATTCTCGACACGCACAACGTAACTCCCGAGAAGATGGTTAAAATTCACCAGTATTACTCTGGAGATTAACCGGTAAAATGGTGTCATGGACAGTGAGGAATATGATTTGTGCCTGAAATTAAAATTTAACGAGTTACATACATACTCAAAAATGAGTATGGCTTACATACTTTGAGGCAGAACATGATAGGATATCATCTACTCATTACTTCATGCTGCCCAGTCGGAGTCATGGGGTCGCCTCTGGCTGTTCGGGTTCCGCACGTACTAGACAGAAACAATCACAGGATCTTGCAGTAGTGGATTCATGCAGATATACTGTTTTTTTTCATATGTTGATGGTTGCCAGCCTCATATATAACCACTTAGCAAGAAACCTGGTACAATTTACATTAGTAAATAAATTGTGTTTACACTTTACCCCAAAATTTGTGTGGAATACAACACATTTACCTTGGCATAGAATTTTAGACCTGGGACATATCGCTTTGAATATAAGATTGCTTCTGAAATCAGTTATGGTCTGGAAATTAAGAGTTAATTCCTCTGACGTGCTGGGTGTTCTGCGAAATCCTGGCCAGGGAAAAACTATTTTGTTTAATTCCTCTATGACTTGGGTCTGGGAAAATTAGAGTTAATTACTCTGACGGTCGATGTTCTTGAAATCACCTCTGGGCCTGGGAAAACTTCTGTTAAAATCCTCTATGAACCTGTGATCAAATTCTTAAGTGTTTCCAGTATTGTATTAAAAATGCGGGTTTACTTGTAAATTCCTAAATTACTCAATACTCGATCTGTAACTTATAGTTGTTGAATTTCTAAGTCCAATGTCTCTTTTATATTTCTGGCTTTTAGGATCGCTAGTCTGACGTTTGCGCTGCAGTGTGTGTACTGACTTTAATTTCACTACATTATACAGTGCAGACCTGATAAGAAGAACGCACCTGGGACCCAAAAACTAGTTCTTCTTGATCAGAATTCCTCCTATCCAGATAAGATTCAAGCATATGGTAATGCATTTACAACGTACAAGACATAAAATGAATTAGCGTTGACATATGACACGATGTATGACACAGAACATAATGTAAATCACCATAAGTTCTTAATGTACAAAATTTGGCACAAATATCTAGCAATGGTTTACACACTTCAATGATAAAGACTCTCCCTGCCACACGACATAGTACCTATAATTTTCCTCTAGACCATGGGTACTGAGATAATAAAATGTCTTTCATGGCTCTTTACAACACCCAGCCATCATCATCTCTCCATCTAGGTCAGACTGGAAGGTACAGAAGATGAAACATTTGGCATACACCACCCTAGGATATCAGCACTGGCAAGGCTAGCACTACATGTACTGTAGTAACAATACATTGTCAATGTTGACAAAATCTTCTGCAGAAATGTTCAGATCCTGATATAGTCGATGAAGCAAAGGTTCCACATAGTTCAGTTATAATACGCCATTACAATATTTGATATAACCGATGTCTTTTCATCATCTGTATCATCCTCAACCTTAAAGCCTGCTTTTCGAAACCAGTTTGCAAAAGTCACAGCAACACTTTTACCCATGTCAGATTTCAACATAACAATAGCGTCCAGAAGGTTATCTTTGAAGATCTTTGAGCAACCAGTCTGGCATCAATGTGACCACAAGTTTCGGACACATTGCTGACCTAAATGAAAGCCTTCATTTTGAATAATGCCTTGGTCACAAGGCTAGAAGTTTGGGGATGTG
>JAMPIV010008770.1:0-102566 GCA_024509875.1 Oreohelix idahoensis | reverse complement strand
CGTCGGTTTCTTCCTTTAGTATATAGTTTTTCCGTTTCATGTCAATTATTTCGTGTATCTGTCTACTGCGTTGTACATTCTGTTCAATTGCTAAATATTGCCTACTAGGGATTTCTTGCGTTATAGTGTGTAATTTAGTTCTAAGTAGTGCTCCCTGGTAGGTATACTGTCTATATTGATCTAATTGCTCTTCTAAGGTTTGGATGTGAGGGTTCGTGTTGTCTAAACTTTTGGTTAAACTAATTGCTTCTTCTAAAATCCCCTCTTCTTTCTTAAATTGTTTGTGAATAAAAGTAGCCAAAATCTGCGTTCTATCTCTAATTGTGTTTTTTAACATATCCCAATATTGTGCAATGTTGTTATCGGGAATGTCTTGTGCATAACCTTGTATTAGTTGTGTTATTTGTTCTGTGTAGTAAGTGTTTTTAAGTAGACTGTTGTTAAATTTCCAATGTGGGGATCTCTTTACTTGCTTGTGCGTGTGTCCCATACTTAAAGATGTGTAAACTGCCTTGTGATCTGTAAATTTAAGAGTGCTTCCTATATGGTATGTTTTGTGTATATTGTAGGTACTAGATGCATATATTCTGTCCAGTCTTGATGCCCGTCTAAAATATGGGTTTATATTGTCACAGTGCGTAAAGGTTTGTTTGTGAGGCTCTATTTTTCTGTATACGTCCGAGAGGTCGTGTTCGTCTAGCATAGTCTGTATTTGTCTTAAGAGCGAAGACTTTTCTCGCGCCTGTGCTCCCCCCCTGGAGCTCCCAGACAAGTCTAGGTCAGACAGGACACAATTAAAGTCTCCGCCCAAAATCTTCCTATTCCCTTTGTAATGTTTTGTTAAAGTGTCATGTAATTTGTCATAGAAACTAGGTCGTTCGTCTGCTGTCGCTGGTGCGTATATGTTGATGAGTGTGTGTGTGTCTTGTCTGTTGTGTTTGTTTTGTATTTGAATTATGACGGTTCTGCCACAATTGTCTGTTCTATAATGTACTGCTTCCCAATCTTCATTTATCTGGAGGATGGCAGTACCCCCATGGCAGGTGCCCCGGGCGAACCAACCATGTTTCAGTCCTAATCTAGTTACTATCTGGTCGGCATGATACCTAGAAGTAATCCCCGTTTGTTGCAAGAACAAAAAGTCGGGTTTCTCTTTTTTAATCAGTTTGATAACGTGCTCCAGTTTATTCCTCAAGCCGTTGACATTGAGGGATATAACAACTAGGCTGCTTGACAAAGTGGTATCTGAGGGTTGGCCACTTGTCACAAACTGTCTACATGGCAAAGTGGCAGAGTGGCCACCTGCCATATCTAAACTATTTGACAAAACGGGGGCTTGCGAACCGTCTGTAGAATTACAAAGCTGAGTAGTGATCTGAGGCTGGCTACTCGCTACAGGTGAGTTACTCAGTAGAACACTAGTTGATGGTTTATTTTGTGTTT
Source organism: Oreohelix idahoensis (assembly GCA_024509875.1). Taxonomy (NCBI): domain Eukaryota; kingdom Metazoa; phylum Mollusca; class Gastropoda; order Stylommatophora; family Oreohelicidae; genus Oreohelix; species Oreohelix idahoensis. The sequence continues at coordinate 101,123 of JAMPIV010008770.1, read as the reverse complement.
TAATGATTTTAGGAGGCAGAGTAGTAGTAAACTGGTCATTTGTTACACATGGTTTACACAGCATAGCGGTGCCGGTCGGCTGACCGCTTTCTGTCGTAACTAGGTCACTCGACACATTCATGTTTGCATTTCTCGACGAAGCGGTGCATAAAGGCTGACCTGCTAACCTAGTTACATGATTGCCTGACGAAATAGTGATCTGGGGCTGACTATTCGTTCTGCCTTGATAATTTAGGCTAGACACAGATGAAACCGCGTCGCCTAAACCTCCCGCCCCAGTAGGGGGGAGGGGAGTTGACTGCTTAAATAAAACTGTGCGCATGTTAAGTGTGTGTATTTGCGAACAAACTAATTATCAAAAAACTATTTACAATAACACAACTCATAATAAACCATTTTAACACCACACCTAAACTATGGGTGTTGGCATACTTTACTGAATTAAAATACATTATTTTCTTTATTTCTCTTGTTGACCTCTGTACTTGGGTCTGTTTGAGGGGGCACATCTTCCCACGCACTGGCGGTCTATTGGTCAAGCTTCTCACAGGCTCAAAGGGGAGGGTAACTTCGGGGTGCAGCTCCGGCGTGCCTTCACGTGCACCGTTCGTCATAAACCCTCTCGCTCGTCTCACCTGCTCAAAGCTTGAAACTTGATACATCACACACTGGGCCCCAGTGCAGGGAAGAAAAACTTGCAAGGACATGTTCATCCGTCGCTTATGTCTTCAAATATTTTGCCGTCGATGAACAGGTCTGCTGGCGACAGCGCGGCTTCCATCCCGTCATCATCTGCTGTTGCTGCCGCCCAGCTCACCTGAGTATTCATTGGCGTTGGCGCCTCTGGAATTTCGGATCTTGGAGATCCCCTAGGGCTGCTTGGTCTGGACGTCTCACGCTCATCGACCAAAGGTGTCGGCGCGTTCTTCCTCGGGGAGGGTTCTGAGGTAGCCGCCCTAGGTGATGGCGGTAGGGCTTCCCTACTGGGAGAAAACTTGCCTGGCGACTTGCTACTGTCGCGCTTCACCTCCTTCGTTTTAACCGGCCCTGCTGCCTGGAACAAAAGTCTTTTCCTGTTTCTCTCCCCTCTTCTGGAGAGCACATCCTGAAAGTCCGGTTCATTCCTAGCGGATTCTAGGTCGTGGCTCTCTACTTCAGGGCTCCCCTCTGCTGGGCTTTCTGATGCGGGCCTCTCTTCCCGGCAATTTAATTCCGCTGGTGTTTTATTCTTGACAGCTTCTTCTTCCCTAGTTATCTTCACCTTATTGTTGGGGGCTCGCTTCTTGGGACACTGACTCACCCAGTGAGTGTCCTCCCCACAAATAGAGCATTCAATCCTCCTTCCGGGTAGGGACACCCACACCCGTTGAAACTTCTCAACCGGACCCTCCATCTTAAGTTGTACAAAGTGGGTTATCTGGTGTGCGGAGGGTTTATATAAGAAATTCCACTTATCGTGGGCGGTTTTCACTCTTGAAACTTCCGCTTCTCTGTCCCCCGTCACTGCCGCTGCCAGTCGCTGTACCGCCTCTGCTTTGATGGTCGGAGGCATCCAGTTAAATAGTCCCTTGGACTTCTCCTTGTCCAAGTGTTCTACGTAAACACTCATTTGTGGGTTTGACCACTCAAATTTTTTGCCGTGCAGGCCCGCATAATGTTGCATTTGTGCTGCTGTTGTCAGTGTAGCAAACCACTTAAACGGGCTCGCAAATCTATATAACGTGGCGATGCCACTTGTGCCAACTCTCGCTGGTCCAGCCAGTATGCTGGCTATCAAAGAATAGGAGGCCCTGTTTGCTTGTGGCCCTGTCACAGTAATAACGAGTGTTCCTTTTTTGTGTAGCTCACCTCCCTCTAAATCTTTCTCCATATTCAGAGTAAAAATTGGCACAGATGGTGCAGACATTTTATGAATATTTCCTTTCTTGGCCCTGACACCAATTTGGAAACAAAAAACAAAGTCACATAAGTTAGCCTGGCTAACCCGCCAAGCTAACACCACACAAAAATCCTGGAATCACAGAAGAAATCCTGAGAGCCCAGCCAAATTTTTTTTTTTTTTTTTTTAAATACCTTTATTCAGGTCAGTGTAACAATATTATTTACAACAATTTTTACAAATATCACAATATCACATCAATAAAAGAAACCCCTCCCCTTCCCCCCCCCTCCTCCCCCCCCCCCCCCCCCCCCCCCCCCCCCAAAAAAAAAAAAAAAAAAAAAAACCCAAACAATATCACAATCACTACAAAAATTTGATGATGAAAAAATGAGGCTATAAACATCGACACCCTACTGTGAGATGATTGATGAAGACTTATACACTGAAGGTTATCAAAGCAACTTGCTTGTAAGATTTTTACATTTTAACATGAAATATTTACAAAATTATATGAAGACATACACTAAAAGTTATCAAAGCAACTTGCTTGTAAGATTTTTATATTTTTTACATGAAATATTTACAAAATTATATGAAGACTTAAGTACACAAGAGTTTTAAAACTGTTCTATTATGTTTTGTGTCATGCGTTCGTATATTTGTGTAAATATTGTACTGTCATAATGTCCATTGTCGTATACAGCTCTGTTCCTACATGTCCAAACAAGGTATCTAAAGTTAGCTAACAAAGTCAGTAGCTTAAGTTCTATTTGTCTCGTCATATGTGGTAACGTGTTCATTGTGACTGCTCTATATAAATTAAGTGTCTGTTGTGAGTGTGGGCCTATTAATTTCCTTAACTTGTTTAAAGTGGGGGCCACTGTCTTACATGTGTAAAATAAATGGTCTTCTGTCTCTATAATGTTGTCACTACACAGTTTACATTTGGGCGCTAATCTGTTTGCCTTTATTGATGATCTGTTAGCTATTGGTGTTAAACTGTGTAGTAGTCTGTAAGTGACTTCTTTTGCTTGTGGTTTAATGTCTATTGCGTGAATGTTTGTAAAACTCTGTGTGTAATCAGTTATAAAGAGGTTGTACCCTCTTCGTGTCTTTATAGGTGTTTCCTGTGCTGCAACTAGAAGTTTGTATATAAGTTTGGTGTCTTGTTTTATTAAGTGTTTGTTCCCCTCTAAATTTTGTAAACATATTTTGTAAAAAGGTGGTGGTGTACCAAAAAAATGGGGTTGATTGTTATTCAACTTACAAAGGTTTAATAATCTTAAACCAATGTAGTAGTGTGCCAGCGGGTATAGACTCGGGCACTTTATAACATCCCCTATGTATTTAATTCTTAAAGCTTTAATTTTAGTATTTATATCCTGTAGAGCTATTCCCCCTTTATTTTTAGGTTGTATTAGAGTAGTGTGTTTAATACTGTGCCAGGTATTTCTAAAAATGAAGGTCCTAATTAGTTTATTTATTTCTGTTATAATCTTTTTAGGGACTATTTGTATATTTGCTGTGTAAATTATTTTTGGCATAATAAAACAATTAACTATAATACTTCTCCGAAAATGGTAGCCGTTTTATATTTGTAAATTTCTAACATATTTTGGATTTTCGCTATCAATTTTGTCCATGTTTCTTTATTGGGGTCTTGAGGATTAAAAGAAAAGTTAATTCCATAAATTTTAATTTTATTCACTACCGTTAATTGAAAAGGGAAATCTGACCTATTGCCCCATTTTCCTATTCCCATTATGCTAGATTTTTGAATATTTAGTTTGGATTCGCTAGCGTATCCAAACTCTGTGAAAACCTCTAAGATATTTTTTATAGAATCCTTTGTTGTTGGAAAGAATATCGTGTCATCGGCGTAGGCCAACAATTTCCTTTCCCCTGCACCGGGGACGAAAGTCCCCGTGATATTTGTGTCTTGTCTTATTCTTTCCAACACAGGTTCTAGCGTTATTACATATAACAGGGGCGACAGGGGGCACCCTTGCCTAACACTTCTTGTTAATCTGAATGTTTTAGTTAGACTATGATTAATCAATATTTTACTTTCAGGTTTTTTGTATAGGATCTTTATCCATGATCTAAAATATTTCCCTATATTATTGGCTTTAAGACTCTTATGTAGGAAGGCATGTGATACTCTATCAAATGCCTTTTCCTGATCTAAAGATAATATGGCACTCTGGCACTGCCTATCGTGTGTGTATGTAATTAGGTCTCTAATGAAATGTGTGTGTCTGCTAATGTTTCTACCATCTACACAATTTTGTTGATCTGAATGTATTATCTTGTGCATGTGTGGTTTAAGCTTCAGAGTAAGTGCTTTAGCTAGAATTTTATAATCGACATTTAATAGGGAAATGGGCCTAAAATTCTTGATTGACTTTTTGTCATTTCCTTCCTTGGGAATTAGCGTAATATAAGATTGATTTAGACTATCCGGGAGTTCCCCTTTTTGAAAAGCCTCTTCGAACACTTTAATTAAAATGGGCCCTAAACAGGGGAAGAAAGCCCTGTAGAATTCTGCAGTTAACCCATCAGGTCCGGGTGCTTTATCTTTTTGAAAGGTACTAAGGGCCTCTTGTAAATTATATAAAGTTAAAGGTTGGTCTAGCTTCGCACTTTCCTCATCACTTAAACGTTTTGCGTATTGTAGAAATTTGTCTTGTATATTTGCGTCGGTTTCTTCCTTAGTATATAGTTTTTTGTAGTATTGGAAGAAAGCGTGACTAATGTTGGTGTTATCTGTTTGTTGTTGTCCGTTCATGTCAATTATTTCGTGTATCTGTCTACTGCGTTGTACATTCTGTTCAATTGCTAAATATTGCCTACTAGGGATTTCTTGCGTTATAGTGTGTAATTTAGTTCTAAGTAGTGCTCCCTGGTAGGTATACTGTCTATATTGATCTAATTGCTCTTCTAAGGTTTGGATGTGAGGGTTCGTGTTGTCTAAACTTTTGGTTAAACTAATTGCTTCTTCTAAAATCCCCTCTTCTTTCTTAAATTGTTTGTGAATAAAAGTAGCCAAAATCTGCGTTCTATCTCTAATTGTGTTTTTTTAACATATCCCAATATTGTGCAATGTTGTTATCGGGAATGTCTTGTGCATAACCTTGTATCAGTTGTGTTATTTGTTCTGTGTAGTAAGTGTTTTTAAGTAGACTGTTGTTAAATTTCCAATGTGGGGATCTCTTTACTTGCTTATGCGTGTGTCCCATACTTAAAGATGTGTAAACTGCCTTGTGATCTGTAAATTTAAGAGTGCTTCCTATATGGTATGTTTTTTGTATATTGTAGGTACTAGATGCATATATTCTGTCCAGTCTTGATGCCCGTCTAAAATATGGGTTTATATTGTCACAGTGCGTAAAGGTTTGTTTGTGAGGCTCTATTTTTCTGTATACGTCCGAGAGGTCGTGTTCGTCTAGCATAGTCTGTATTTGTCTTAAGAGCGAAGACTTTTCTCGCGCCTGTGCTCCCCCCCTGGAGCTCCCAGACAAGTCTAGGTCAGACAGGACACAATTAAAGTCTCCGCCCAAAATCTTCCTATTCCCTTTGTAATGTTTTGTTAAAGTGTCATGTAATTTGTCATAGAAACTAGGTCGTTCGTCACTTGTCGCTGGTGCGTATATGTTGATGAGTGTGTGCGTGTCATGTTTATTGTGTTTATTTTGTATTTGTATAATGACAATTCTGCCACAATTGTCTGTTCTATAATGTACTGCTTCCCAATCTTCATTTATCTGGAGGATGGCAGTACCCCCATGGCAGGTGCCCCGGGCGAACCAACCATGTTTCAGTCCTAATCTAGTTACTATCTGGTCGGCATGATACCTAGAAGTAATCCCCGTTTGTTGCAAGAACAAAAAGTCGGGTTTCTCTTTTTTAATCAGTTTGATAACGTGCTCCAGTTTATTCCTCAAGCCGTTGACATTGAGGGATATAACAACTAGGCTGCTTGACCAAGTGGTATCTGAGGGTTGGCCACTTGTCACAAACTGTCTACATGGCAAAGTGGCAGAGTGGCCACCTGCCATATCTAAACTACTATTGGACAAAACGGGGGCTTGCGAACCGTCTGTAGAATTACAAAGCTGAGTAGTGATCTGAGGCTGGCTACTCGCTACAGGTGAGTTACTCAGTAGAACACTAGTTGATGGTTTATTTTGTGTTTTAATGATTTTAGGAGGCAGAGTAGTAAACTGGTCATTTGTTACACATGGTTTACACAGCATAGCGGTGCCGGTCGGCTGACCGCTTTCTGTCGTAACTAGGTCACTCGACACATTCATGTTTGCATTTCTCGACGAAGCGGTGCGTAAAGGCTGACCTGCTAACCTAGTTACATGATTGCCTGACGAAATAGTGATCTGGGGCTGACTATTCGTTCTGCCTTGATAATTTAGGCTAGACACAGATGAAACCGCGTCGCCTAAACCTCCCGCCCCAGTAGGGGGGAGGGGAGTTGACTGCTTAAATAAAACTGTGCGCATGTTAAGTGTGTGTATTTGCGAACAAACTAATTATCAAAAAACTATTTACAATAACACAACTCATAATAAACCATTTTAACACCACACCTAAACTATGGGTGTTGGCATACTTTACTGAATTAAAATACATTATTTTCTTTATTTCTCTTGTTGACCTCTGTACTTGGGTCTGTTTGAGGGGGCACATCTTCCCACGCACTGGCGGTCTATTGGTCAAGCTTCTCACAGGCTCAAAGGGGAGGGTAACTTCGGGGTGCAGCTCCGGCGTGCCTTCACGTGCACCGTTCGTCATAAACCCTCTCGCTCGTCTCACCTGCTCAAAGCTTGAAACTTGATACATCACACACTGGGCCCCAGTGCAGGGAAGAAAAACTTGCAAGGACATGTTCATCCGTCGCTTATGTCTTCAAATATTTTGCCGTCGATGAACAGGTCTGCTGGCGACAGCGCGGCTTCCATCCCGTCATCATCTGCTGTTGCTGCCGCCCAGCTCACCTGAGTATTCATTGGCGTTGGCGCCTCTGGAATTTCGGATCTTGGAGATCCCCTAGGGCTGCTTGGTCTGGACGTCTCACGCTCATCGACCAAAGGTGTCGGCGCGTTCTTCCTCGGGGAGGGTTCTGAGGTAGCCGCCCTAGGTGATGGCGGTAGGGCTTCCCTACTGGGAGAAAACTTGCCTGGCGACTTGCTACTGTCGCGCTTCACCTCCTTCGTTTTAACCGGCCCTGCTGCCTGGAACAAAAGTCTTTTCCTGTTTCTCTCCCCTCTTCTGGAGAGCACATCCTGAAAGTCCGGTTCATTCCTAGCGGATTCTAGGTCGTGGCTCTCTCCTTCAGGGCTCCCCTCTGCTGGGCTTTCTGATGCGGGCCTCTCTTCCCGGCAATTTAATTCCGCTGGTGTTTTATTCTTGACAGCTTCTTCTTCCCTAGTTATCTTCACCTTATTGTTGGGGGCTCGCTTCTTGGGACACTGACTCACCCAGTGAGTGTCCTCCCCACAAATAGAGCATTCAATCCTCCTTCCGGGTAGGGACACCCACACCCGTTGAAACTTTCCCGGACCCTCCATCTTAAGTTGTACAAAGTGGGTTATCTGGTGTGCGGAGGGTTTATATAAGAAATTCCACTTATCGTGGGCGGTTTTCACTCTTGAAACTTCCGCTTCTCTGTCCCCCGTCACTGCTGCTGCCAGTCGCTGTACCGCCTCTGCTTTGATGGTCGGAGGCATCCAGTTAAATAGTCCCTTTGACTTCTCCTTGTCCAAGTGTTCTACGTAAACACTCATTTGTGGGTTTGACCACTCAAATTTTTTGCCGTGCAGGCCCGCATAATGTTGCATTTGTGCTGCTGTTGTCAGTGTAGCAAACCACTTAAACGGGCTCGCAAATCTATATAACGTGGCGATGCCACTTGTGCCAACTCTCGCTGGTCCAGCCAGTATGCTGGCTATCAAAGAATAGGAGGCCCTGTTTGCTTGTGGCCCTGTCACAGTAATAACGAGTGTTCCTTTTTTGTGTAGCTCACCTCCCTCTAAATCTTTCTCCATATTCAGAGTAAAAATTGGCACAGATGGTGCAGACATTTTATAAATATTTCCTTTCTTGGCCCTGACACCAATTTGGAAACAAAAAGCAAAGTCACATAAGTTAGCCTGGCTAACCCGCCAAGCTAACACCTTTTTTTTTTTTTTTTTATATAATACCTTTATTGGGTCAATGTTTTACAACATAGTATTTACATAGTTTTCACAAGAGTTAAAATTTATATACATTTCAAATAATGTAAATTACATAGTATAAAACTACTCCCCTCCCTTCCCCTCCCAAAAAAAAAAAAAAAAAAAAAAAAAAAAAAAAAAAAAAAAAAAAAAAAAAAAAAAAAAAAAAAAAAAAAAAAAAAAACCCCCCCCCCCCCCCCCCCCCCCCCCAATATATTACAAGTCAATATTCGAAAACAGTTGAACAATGAAATGATTAATGATACATCAACAAAGGGGTGGTGACCCCCTACATGAAATGATTAATGAAGACATATGTGATGGAGTATTTACATTTATAATATTTACAAACAAAGCTGCCTGCTTTGTATAATGATCAAAAGGTCAAATATTTATTTAAGCAACCAAAAAAAAGAATTCAAATTTGTTCTGTTATGTTATGTGTTACTTGTTCATATATTTGTGAAAAAATTCTACTGTCATAATGTATGCCGTCATGTACTGCCCTATTCCTACATGTCCATACTAGGTATCTAAATTCTGTTAATAAAGTTAAGAGTTTAAGCTCCGTCTGTCTCGGTAGAGTCGGTAAAGTATTCAACATGACCGCTTGATACATGTTGAGTGATTGCGGTGTTTTGGAAGCTATCAGTGTTCTTAGTTTGTTTATTGTCGGGACCACTGTCCTACAAGTATAAAACAAGTGGTCCTCTGTTTCTATTGCGTTGTTACTGCACAGTTTACACCTTGGTGGCGCCTTGCCTGCTTTCATTGCTGATGTTTACTCATGATAGGTGTTAAACCGTACAGTAACCTAAATGTAACTTGTTTGGCTTGTGGCTTGATGTCTATTGCATGAATGTTTGAGAAGCTTTGTGTGTAGTCTGTTATGAAAAGGTTGTACCCTCGTTTAATCCGTGTGCCTAAATAGGGTTCCTGTGCTGCAACTAGTAATTTATATATGAGTTTGGTGTCTTGTTTCACTAACTGTTCGTTTCCTTTTAGATGTTGTAAGCATATCCTATAAAAGGGTGTGGGGTCCCAAAGAAATGTGGTTGATTATTTTCTAACTTGTGTAATTTAATTAACCTAAGTCCAATGTAGTAATGTGCTAATGGGTAAAGATCTGGATTTTTTATAATCTCCCCTATATATTTAACCCTTAAAGCTTTAATCTTAGTGTTGATGTCTTGTAAAGCTATCCCCCCTTTATGTTTGGGCTGTATTAGGGTTAAATGTTTAATGCTTTTAAAGGTGCCCTTAAAAATGAAGTTCCTAATTAGTACATTTATCTTAGTTGCCACTGACTTTGGCATAATCTGAATATTAGCTGTATATATAATTTTAGGCATAATGAAACAGTTCACTATGATACTTCTCCCAAAAATAGTAGCTGTCTTATATTTATATTTCTCTAACATGTTTTGAATTTTATCTACTAACTTTATCCATGTCTCTGTATTGGGGTCATGGGGGTTACAAGAGTAATTTATCCCATAAATTTTGATTCTGTTAACTTGCGTTAACTGAAAGGGAAAATCTGTTTTATTTGCCCATTTACCTAAACCCATTAAACTAGATTTTTGAATATTTAGTTTGGATTCGTTAGCGTATCCAAACTCTGTAAAGGTTTCTAATATCTTTCTTATGGAATCTACAGTTGCTGGAAGAAATAAAGTATCATCAGCATACGCTAATGATTTTCTTTCCCCCTGCCCGGGTACAAAGGTCCCCGTGATGTTTACATCTTGTCTTATTTTTTCCAGCACTGGCTCTAGTGTTAAAACGTATAACAGGGGAGACAAAGGACAGCCTTGCCTCACCGATCGTGTCAGCCTAACCGGGTCACTTAAACTATGATTAATTAGTAATCTACTATGGGGTTTTTTATATAAGATCCCTATCCATGTTCTAAAATAAGTACCTATATTGTTTGCTTGTAAAGTTTTGTGTAGAAAAGAATGTGATACCCTGTCAAAGGCTTTTTCCTGATCTAGTGATAGTATTGCACTTTGACACTGTCTATCATGCGTGTATGTAATGAAATCCCTTATGAAGTGTGTATGTCTACAAATGTTCCTACCATGTACACTACATTGTTGGTCAGGATGTACCAAATTTTTCATGAATAATTTAAGCTTCAGAGTGAGAGCTTTGGCCAAAATTTTATAATCAGTATTTAAAAGTGAAATAGGCCTGTAATTTTTTATTGACTTTCTGTCAGCATTATCTTTAGGTATTAAGGTGATAAAAGATTCATTCAAACTATTCGGAAGCTCTCCTTTCTGGAAGGCTTCCTCAAACACTTTAATTAAAAGGGGGCCTAAAATTGGGAAAAAGAAAAAGTAAAATTCTGCCGTTAACCCATCTGGGCCGGGTGATTTATTTTTCTGGAAAGTACTAATTGCTTCCCTTAAATTTTCTAAAGTTAAAGTTTCGTCTAATTTCTTGCTCTCATCATCACTTAAACGTTTTGTGTAGTGTAGAAATTTATCCTGTGTGTTTACGTTCGTTGGTTCTTTAGTGTATAGTTTTGTGTAGTATTCAAAAAAGGCGTGTCTAATATTAGTGTCTTCTGTCTGTTGTTTCCCATTCATATCAACTATTTCGTGGATTTGTCTACTGTGTTGTACATTTTGTTCAATCGCTAAATACTGTCTACTGGGTGTTTCCTGTGTAATAGTATTTAATTTTGACCTGAGAAGAGCTCCTTGGTATGTGTGTTGTTTGTACAAGTCTAATTGCTCTTCTAAAGAATGAATGTGTGGGTTAGATTTGTCTATCTGCTTTGTTAAACTTATTGCATCTTCTAATATATTTTGTTCCCTCTTAAAAGCCCTGTGTATTGTTGTTGCTAAAGTCTGTGTTCTATCCCTTATTGTGTTTTTTAACAGGTCCCAATATTCTGCAATGTTGCTATTGGGGATATCCTGTGTGTAACCCTGAATAAGTTGTGTTATTGTGTCTGTGAAGAAGGTATTTGTTAGCAAGTTATTGTTGAATTTCCAATGCGGGGATCTCTTTAATTTTGTATATGTGTGTCCCGTACTTAATATTGTGTATACTGCTTCGTGATCTGTGAATTTAAGCGTGTTTTTTATGTGGTGAGTTTTGTGTATATTGTAACTGTTTGTTGCGTATATTCTGTCTAGTCTTGAGGCCTGTCTAAAATATGGGTTTGTCTTGTCATGAAATGTGAAAGCTTGTGTGTTCGGTTGTAGTTTTCTGTAAACGTCTACTAGGTCATGTTTGTCAAGGATGGGTTGTAAATGTCGTACTGATAGGGGGATTTGAATTTTCTTTCTCTGGGATACGGGTCCAAAGGAACTACTGTCTAAATTGGCCAAAACACAGTTGAAGTCTCCTCCTAACACTATTCTAGTTCCTTTGTAGTGCTTCTCTATAGTGTCATACAGTCCGTCATAAAATTTGGGTTGGTCAGTGTATAGTGCAGGTGCGTATATATTGATAAGTGTGTGCGTGTCATGTTTATTGTGTTTGTTTTGTATTTGTATAATGACAATTCTGCCACAATTGTCTGTTCTATAATGTACTGCTTCCCAATCTTCATTTATCTGGAGGATGGCAGTACCCCCATGGCAGGTGCCCCGGGCGAACCAACCATGTTTCAGTCCTAATCTAGTTACTATCTGGTCGGCATGATACCTAGAAGTAATGCCCGTTTGTTGCAAGAACAAAAAGTCGGGTTTCTCTCTTTTCATTAGTTTAATTACATGGTCCAGCTTATTTCTCAAACCGTTGATGTTGAGAGATATTATCACTAGACTGCATGTCGGAGTGGTAAGCTGAGGTTGGCCACTCACTGTAAACTGTCTACATGGCAAAGTGGCAGAGTGGCCACTTGCCATATCTAAACTATTCGACAAAACGGGGACTGAGTGCGGACCGTTTGCCTCTTTTGAATTGCACGGCGGGGTAGTGGTCTGGGCCTGACTACCCGCCACAGGTAAATTATACAACAAATCGCTAGTTAATGGTTTATTGTGTGTTGTAATAAATGTACTAGGCAAAATGTTATTTGATGCACCTGGCTTACACAGCAGAGCAGTGACTGTGAGCTGACCGCTCTCTGTTGTAACTAGGCCACTCGATACGTTTATTGACGAGGGGGTGCGTGAGGGCTGACCCGTTGACCTAGTGACATGACTGTCTGACGGAATAGTGATCTGGGGCTGACTATCCGTTCTGCTATGATTATTTAGGCTCGACGCAGATAAAACAGCGTCGCCTAAAAACCCCGCCCTAGCACGGGGGGGGAGTTGTCTGCCTAAAGGAAACTGTACGCATGTTTAAGTGTGTGTATTTGCGAACAAACTAAATATCAAAAAACTATTTACAATCAACACAACTCTTAAAATACACTGTAAAAAAGCACCTAAACTATAGTTGTTTATATCATTTACTTTTAAATTTACATTGTTTTTTCCGAATTTCTTTCTTTCTTTCTTTCTTGCCGACTGGAAAGAGTGTCTTCTCCCACACACTGGTATTATTTTGTTCACCACGTCAGTACACTCACAGGGGGGGATGACCACGGGATGCATCTTGACCTCACATGCACCATTCGTCAACTGCCATCTGGAGCACACACATCTTACTCGCTTGACGCCGGACATCTTACGCTGGGTCCCAGCGCAGGGAGAAAGGACTCGTGGGTGTAAGCTCATGCGCTAACAGGTTCAAACTCCTGCCCGTCTATATATATACTTGCTTGTGACATCATCGAGTCTATGTCCTCGGTCGCACTCGCCCAGTTGGGGTGGGGTTCTTCTGGCGCCACCTCTTCTTCCATCTGAAAAGCCCCTGTCATATCGGGGTACTCTTTATCTTCGGACTCTGTTTGATACGGCTCATCAACTATTGGTGTTGACACGCTCTTGGGGGAAGGTTCTGATGTCGACGCCCTGGGCGATAAGGGCAGGGCTTTCTTGCTGGGGGAGTGTTTCACCGGCGACCTGCTACTGTTTAGCCTTACCTCCTTCGATTTTACGGCCCTTGTTGCCTGCAATAACATCCTCTTCCTGTTCCTCTCATTCCTTCTAGAAAGCACATCTGTATATTCTACTTCTGTGTTCTTCTCATTTTCGGATTCTGATTCAGTATTTTCTGGGGCGAGGGAATCAGTTGCCCTACGCTGCTCCGCTGGAGTTTTGTCTGCCACTGTCTCATCTTGTCTTGCTTGCTTGGCTTGAGTGGGGGCCGCCCGCCTTTTAGGGCATTGGCTGACCCAGTGGTCGTCTTTCCCACAAATGACGCACTGGGTCCTTCTCCCCGGTAGGGACACCCATGCCCTTAGGAATTTATCGTCCGCCGCTTTAAGATGAACGAAATGCGGTACCTGATGCGTTGAGGGCTTGAACATAAAGTTCCATTTGTCTCCTGCGTTTTTTATCCTCGTCACTTCTGCATCTTTATCGCCCGTGATGACAGCCGCCACTCGCTGCACCGCCTCCGCCTTCATAGTAGGCGGGATCCAATTTAGAGTCCCTTTGGCCTTCTCCTTGTCTTGGTGTTCTATCAAAACACTCATCTGTGGATTGGTCCACTCCAGCCTCTTCCCGTGAAGCCCTTTATAGTGTTTAACTTGGGCCGCTGCCGTCAGGGTGGCGAACCACCTGAAAGGCCCTGCAAAGCGATATAAAGTGGCAATGCCACTTGTACCCACACCTGCGGGCCCTGCTAGAATACTCGTTATGAGGGAATAAGATGCCCTATTGGCCTGTGGGCCAGTTACTGTTATGATTAATGTTCCTGGGCGGTGCAACTCACCTCCCTCGAAGTCCTCTTCCATATTGATATTCACTACTGGCACAAAAGGTGCTGACATTCTCTTTATTTCCTTTCTTGGTTATTCCAACCAAATTAAGCAAAAAAACAAACAAAGTCACAAAAGTTAGCCTAGCTAACACAGCTAAGACTAACACAACAATCCTGGAAAACGCCTAAGTCCAAAATGAAAACACGAGAGCCCAGCCAAACTGGACTTGCTCCGTCAACTTCTCTGGTAGGACTGATCTCTAATCGTCCTTCAATTTCCTATCTGATGGTCCAAAAGTTGTTTTAGTTAATACGATTGGTCCGTTGTTCAGTTCACTCACCTATCGGCACGCTTAATTCTAAGCTGTTAGCTCCGTGAACTGTGCTACATAACTGTTTACCTCTAGTCACTATTTTCACGTGCGTTTTACTCTGCTCTGTGTTCTCTTAACTCACTAAACCTGTAAAGGGCGCTAATAATATTGTTATTCCCCTTTGTACTTTTTAACTTAGTTTCATTAATCCTTCTATATCTTTATTAAAACTAGTCTAATATGCAAATTTGGTAAACTCTAATGATATATACTTAAATTACTTTAAGGTCTAAAAAGGTTCCCTCCCTTACAAAAAACATTACATTTACATACTTTTATCTCCCATGTTAAGAACAAATAAGTTATCACTTAGATTATTCTGATTTTCTAACCCATTTTTATATACTCTTACATTTTATTAACCCCAAATAACTGTTCGACTGACTTAACTGTGAGACAGTCGCACAGGTAAAAATCAGTAAACACTTAACGAAAAATCAGAGGGAGAGAGTTCAAAAGGTTTTGGATGATCATGCAGATGTGTTAACGGACAAACCGGGGCATACGAATTTATTGGAATATGATATGAAACTTGTAGACCCAACACCAATCTGTATGAGAGCCTATACGATCCCGTTTGCAAAGGAGACAGCTTTGAAGGAAGAGATAGAGTATTTGTTGAAAGAAGGAATTATTTCACACAGTGAGTCCCCGTACAGTTCTAGCGTGGTTCTGTTGAGAAAACCCTCTGGGGAACACAGACTGTGTATAGATTACAGGAAACTGAATGCTGTCACAGAAGGTCAGGTGGATCCATTACCTAATACAAATCAGCTGTTTGCTAGGCTGAACAAAGCTAAATATTTCTCTAAGGTGGATCTGAGCAAAGGCTATTATCAGATTCCAGTAAAACCTAAGGTTAGACCGTATTTAGCCTTTAGCACCTCGGATGGACATTATGAATTCAATGTTGCCTTTTGGGTTGAAAAATGCTCCGAGTGTGTTTTCTAGAATGATGCGAAAGTTGTTGGATCCCTTGAATAATCCATGTATCACGAATTTCATGGATGATATTCTCATTGCTACAGAAACATTAGAGGAACACATTAACTCTCTGAATATGTTGTTGGATAGACTCAGGGAGGCAAACTTGACGGCTAGACCGACCAAATGTTGTATTGGATGTAAAGAGTTGGAATTCTTGGGACACACAGTATCTCAGGGAAGCATGACCCCTGACCCCAAGAACTTGGAGAAATTGAAGAAAGCTCCGAGGCCACAGACAAAAAAAATATGTGAGATCTTTTGTCTCGTTGTGTGGTTTTTACCAGAAATATATTAAAAATTTTAACTCGATATGTGCACCACTGACGGATTTAACGCGCAAAGGAAATCCTAATAGAATTACTTGGTCCACGCAGTGTGAATCGGCCTACCAAGAGTTAAAAGAAAAACTCACAAGCAAGCCAATATTGAAATTGCCCGACTTGAGTCAAGAGTTTGTTGTGAGAACGGACGCGAGTAACGTCGGATTAGAGGCAGCCCTATTACAAAGATCCAATTCACTTGATGGGGAATTAACCCCAGTTGCTTATGCTAGCCGTAAGCTGAACACAGCGGAACAAAAATATTCAACTAGTGAAAAGGAATGTCTGGCTTTGATATGGGCGATAAAAAAGTTCCAAATCTATCTCTATGGTAGATCATTTAGGATTCAAACAGATCATAAACCACTTGTTTTTCTGTCGCAAGCAAGACATGAAAATGCTAGATTATTACGTTGGTCTTTGCTCTTACAGCCATACCAATTTATCATAGAATATATCCTCGGGTCGGAGAATGTAGGTGCAGACTTTTTAAGTAGACACCGATACCATGAAAATCAGAGTAGTCACCAGGCATAATGATTTAAATTTATCTATGTGTATTTCGAATTATGAATTGACATCATGTAGTCTGTTCTAAAGTGGAGATATATGTGACGATACTCTCAATACAATAGCTAAATTAGATAATATTCTAGTGCATAAAGTCAAAAATAAGATAGAAAATAAAAATTGAGTCCAGCGTAGTATTCTCCTACGCCCGCCCGCATGTCGATTCTGTTAAACCTAATAGCCGAACGAAAGATACTGTCTTTTCGTCCTTGAGATTAAATGTAACACTTTTGCAAGGTCAAGTCGGATTGCCAAGACGAGAGTGAAAGAATAAAAGAATAAAAGAGGGGAGGGATGGAAAGACAGAATCTAGAGAACGCCGTCTCGCGTGGATTTCACAAAAGCCAACTCGAGCAACATAGCCTTGGGCACTTTTCAAATTACGATAAAAAACTAAAAAATGTTCGTCAATTGGTCATGTAAACAACCTTATCTCTTATAAGGAATGACGTAATTATAACGTACCACGGACGATTCTCATATTTATTTTGAAAATAGTTAGAAAAAGAATGGAACAGGTGGTAGTTTCTAGTTTTGAAGACTAACATAGAAAAAATATGGAATTATGAACCATAATACATAGGGCCATAAAAATTATATATTCGGATGCCTTATGATGTCCTGAGCAATAATATGGTGTCAGTTCCACACTAGTACAAAAAATAACCAAAATAATGGCAATAATATTATGTATGATAAGATGGACTGACAAGAAAAAAGATCACGCCTGCTTAATTTTTTCATGACATATTTTGAAAAAAGCTTTGGGTAAATAGGACTAAAAGGTACCAAGATTTTGATTGGCTGTAGTTTAAAGGAAGGCGAGAGGGGATTGGTTAACCTAACACCAAAAATATACTTGTAGTAGTAAACGTAGTATTTTGGGAATGGTTTTTTTAAAGTTCGATTTAAAATTCATAGTCGTCTGCTTCTATTGGCCAGCTTAGTTGATATTGAGGAAAAATTGTTAGGCTAGGACGCCATTTCTTCAAAAAATCTTGCCACGAGACGATGAGAACAGAAGTGTAATTCTAAATACAAATATTATAAACTTCTGGACAGGGCAGTGATAACTTGCGCCAGATCTGCCAGTCATCGTTGTTTGTGTGTAATATTCATTGAAATTGTGGGGTTTTGTGGCCCTGACAGTCACATAAAACCAGGCTCGTGGGAACTGATTGATTCCTGACTTTGTTGCATAATTCGGACATGTACTGGAGGCCATTGCCTTTTATGAAGTGAACCAGATGGTCCATCGAGCCTAGGACAAGACTTACCAGGGTTCTCCTTCGAAGTTAAGTGCCCGTTCGGCACCGAGAGTCTCAACCTCTATGAACCTCAGTTATTAACAATAAAAACTGAAATTATCAATTAAAAGAATTCCACCTGTGATACATGAAAAGAACATGAACGATAGGGAGTGATGATAACCAACAATCTACCATTTTACATATACCAGTATTATCCTATTTAGAAAACTACACCTACACACTTTAATTATATTAATACTTGTATTATGGACAGAAGATCCATTGCATAAATTGAATATTGTAAATAATTTCATTGATTTCACTTTTGATTGTCAATCCTGATTCAAACAAAATAGAGTCAGGATAATAAATTGAAAAAATTATTAACGTTACACAAAATTCAACCACTGACTTACTAAAGATAGCCTTTTAAAGTGTAGTGTGTATGTGATTGTTGTAGTACTGTTGTGTTGTGTTGGATAATAAAATACCTGTTTATATGTTTAGTTGGTTAATGCAACATTACACTACTTATTCATAACCCTAGACACCAAACGTAATCATCATCATCATACATTCTAGTCAAAGAATAAGTCTGAGTGAGATCTTAAGGTGGTAGCAGAAAGGTACCCTGTAACTTAACATAATATTTATTATATTCAGGGACCTTCACAGCTGACCTCATTCAGTACACTAAGAGTACATAACAACATCATTTCTTAACATCAAATCCACCACAGATGGGACCCCAAAGAGTTGGCTAACTACATGTTGAATGGTATATACGTCTGGTATGTTAATGTTTAGTATTGATGATGATATATATACATACGCCCACACAGGGCTACTGTAAACAAGTCATGAGGACATCACAGTAACTCACGATGATGAAGTCAAGGAAGCGTTAAACGACCGTTGACGTTTCGACACTTTATTACAGGACGACAACAGGTTACCCTGACATCAATACATAGTCATGTTGACAAGACTCAATAACATCAAAGGCATGATAACAGTTCAATGCAGCTGGCATCTATAAATCATTAGTAGCTTGTACATATCATAGTACTGGCATATCATTCACCTTCTATGGTACAGCTACAGGAAAATTACCCCGCATAGGGGGCGGGTAGTCAAGTACATAAGCTTAGTTCATCTATCACCTGACCCCAGCAAGTCAGGTACTTCTCTGGTCAAATTACGCCGCAAAGTTAGCGGGTTTCTAGCATACAATGCTAATCTCTACTTTCTTTTTAAATATCCTCTGACTAACCCAGTCAGGTACATTTTCTGGCATAAACAGGCCGCGCAAATATGGCGGGCTCCTAAAATACGATGACTTCTGTGGCTTTCCTTTTGACAAACAAGGTATGTCAGTCCTTGTTCAAATGATGCCGCCTGAATAGCGGGCTTTAACATGTGCAATGTTCTCTGGGCTTCCTCTAACCCCATAAATACAATGTCAGTATAATGAGCGAGCTCCAATGCTAATATCTTCAGTGACTCTTTCCCGCACAGGAGGAAAAGTCACTACAATGTCAATTGACAACAGAGAGAAAAAATGGTGTAAAGTTATTTTACCTTGCCAGCATTCCAACGAATAACACCAAAACAACACTTGCCATCCTTGGCGCTTAGAATAACACATGGGGATAAATCTTAGACATTCTTTTGTCACACAGAGGCTCTCTTTCTCCGACCGCCTAGCCAGATAGGAGACGCCGCGCGTCTTAACCCCTTGAAAATCTCAGCTCGACTCCCCAAACAAACAGCCTTCTTTCCCCGCGCCAAATTGTCGCGCATGCGTTGGAAGACGCAAGTCCAATGAGTTAAGCTCAGGTGGGCGATCTGAAACATTCCAGGAAAGGCTGACCACTCAAGCCATATATGGTCAGGTTGCAAGACCTCGGTCCTAAAATTAGACCGTTTGGATACAAGACAAGTGGGATAACAACTACTTCTGACTTAAACCAAAGTATATAGCGAGTAACTCCCCTTTGACCAAGAATCCCCGACTGCATTTAACAGTCTACCACACCCCCGGGAAAAAAATGATACCATCATTTTTTTGAAAAGAAATTACATAGAATAGGACAAAGGAGGGTGGTAGTATTGCAATATCTACAATCTGGTAATTAAATGTATAGCATAAATATCAATATAGAGGCGTACACGGACATACAAATAAATTATACACCCCAAAATTAATAATGAGCATGTACAACAGGCTCTTAACGCAGGAATGATGCGCTAATGAAGGACATCACAATATATCACGCCATAATGTCAGGCAAGATTGACGCCCAATGGCGCGTTGAATGAGAACAGGCAAAATATTATCTCACATCGTTAGAGAAATTATTTTCTTAAAGTATTACCATTCTAAAAAAATGAGGTGCCAGACATGCACCTTAAAGTGCTGGCAACGTTACAATGCTAGCTCAAAATTACATACATGTAACTTTATATATCACATCAAAATACAATATCTCTATGTCTAGCAATGATAAATTACAAAACAGCGGTGTCATTACCTTCATGTACTGTTAACTAAGTAATGTACCGCACTATATAAACACATTATGTAGAAATGGTTACATCATATCAAAAATAATATCTTTTAATACAATGTTTCATACAATATTAACTACATGAAGATGGCATGTGAAGTCCAAGAACATAATGTAAGAGGGCATCTCTACAGTATCGTCCGAAGGGTAAACATGGACATCAAAATTCTCGGAATGGCTGGTATAATGTACCGACTCTCCATGAAATATCAACGATACCTAGAGAAAATACAAATGACACAATTGTATTTGCTAACCGTAGTATCTTCTAATATACAATATTTAATCATGCATTCCTGGTATAAAATGTGGCTGTGCAAACTTTTGACCCATATGTTGTGATAACTAAACCTTCTTCCGTTATACCAGAGACGGTAACAGAGAAAGAAAATCAATCGTTTTACAATCACAAATTCAAACAATGTGAAGCACATGTGCTTATATAATGTTATTGTATGAGACTGACACAAGTATACAATAAACCTAGGCACCTGTAAGGAGATCTATGATATAAGAGTTAGGTAGAATCATGTGGGCATCGAGACAATATGTCTGCCATCACATTATCCGAACCACGGATAGCTCGTACCGAGAAATGAAAAGGTTGAAGAGCGATAGCATATCGAGTTGATCTCGAGCTCTTCAAGTCCTTGCTTTGAATAGCTATTAGAGCTTTTTGGTCGGTTTCTACAATAAAATGCGCACCAAGAAGGAATCTTTGTAGTTTAAGAATTGCCCAGACCATAGCTAATAATTCTCGGTCTAGAACAGAGTAATTCCTTTCTGCCGCATTCAGTTTCCTAGAGACGCACATTACAGGATGCAGAGTTTCTAAATACTCTTGCATCAGTGCCGCCCCGATCCCTGTTGATGAGGCGTCACTACGAAGAACGAAAGTCTTATCAGTTGTAGGTAGTCTTAAGATAGGTTGAGATGAGAATAATGTCTTAATCTGATCTAATGAAGATTGACATTCTTGGGACCAGTGCACCATATTAGGAGACCCTTTCTTCAATAGGGTTGAGAGAGGTGCCGTGATAGAAGACAGATTCGGAATGAATCTTCCGTAGAACTTTATTAAACCTAAGAGACTACGGATTTGTTTCTTAGTCTTAGGAATAGTGATGTTCAATATCTTGGAAGTATTGTGGTCCTCTGTATGCAAGAGTCCATGGCCAACACGGTGGCCTAGAAAAGAAATTTCACTTAACCCAACATAGGCTTTAGAGGGTTTGGCTGTCAGATTATGATAGTGTAGAGTAGACAACAGCTCATATAAACCCAAAATAGTGATCTTCCCAAGAATCACTGAAAAAACAGATATCGTCCAAGTATGCAATGACATCTGAACGATATGAAAGAATTCGACGCATCATGCGTACTAAAGTAGCTGGGGCATTCATAAGGCCGAAAGGCATGAAGTTCCATTGAAACAAACCCCAAGGTGTTGAGAAAGCAGTTAGAGGTTTGGCGCGTTCCGTGAGATGGACTTGCCAGTAACCTTTAGACAAGTCGAGTTTGGTAAAGAACCGAGAATTAGAAAGTCTAATAAGTAGATCTTCCAATAAAGGCATAGGTTCACCATCGAATTTCGTCACTTGGTTAAGTTTACGGTAATCAATGCAAAGACGTATGTTATTGTCTTTCTTACGAACAATAACCATAGACGAAGAGTATGCCGAAGTGGATGGTTCAATTATTTTCAATTGTATCATTTCATCCAATTCTTTCTCGACCTGTTCTTGAAAATGTATAGGAATAGGGTAAGGTCTGACCCTGATAGGATTATGGTAAGTAAGTATTATGTCATGTTTAATGACAGATGTGTGTCCAGGAATGTCCGTAAGAACATCCTGAAATGTTTGTAACATGGAAGAGACTTGTAGTTGTTCCTCAGTAGATAATTTAGGAGAAACAGTAACATTTCTCCATGATTCCGTAGAATGAAGTGGAATCATTGGAAGAGGAAGATTAATGTCAGAGAAAGTAGTTTCTGCATCCTGTATAACCGACAGAGATGAGTAATGACCATGTGGGACTAGAGAATCGTCCGTCGCCTGGAAAATAGGCTGTAGGTAGTCTGGACGTTCATGAAACTCTGTAAGCATGTTTATATGAAAGGTTTTATGCTTTCCGTCTATATCGACAACATAGGCGACATCAGAAATTTTAGAAACAATCATATAAGGACCTTTCCATGCAATGAGAAGTCTATTTTCCCTACAAGGGAGCAATACAAATGCTTTGTCGCCAGGACAACGTTGACGTAAGCATCTATTTTTATTTGCAAATTGCCTTGCTTTCTCTTTAGCAAATTCCGATGCAGAAGTTGCTAATCTGCATGATTCAATAATTTTCTGCCTGAGAGCAATGACATATTCATAAGAAGATTGTGTGTCATCACCGATATCCTCAGCTGTTATGAGATCATGAAGCAAAGACATGGGACCGCGCCGTCGCGCGCCAAAGACAAGCTCAAATGGAGAAAACCCCGTATGTTCATTAGGGACTTCTCGATATGCAAAGAGAGCCGCGGGTAAAACCCTGTCCCAATTCTGAGGATGATCCTCAGTTATCTTCCCAAGTAAATTCTTGAGCGTTCTATTCAGACGTTCGACTAACCCATTAGACATTGTATAATACATACTACTCAGATACCTTTCAATATGAAGAGTAGACATCACCTGCGACATAGTGTCTGATATTAATTGGGTGCCACGGTCTGACAAGATTTCTTTGGGAAATCCTAGACGAGAAAATATCAGCCAAAGATCGTCTGCAATATCGGCAGTAAAAATGCTGTTAAGAGGTATAGCCTCTGGCCAACGTGTACACATGTCAACGCATGTTAGAATAAATTGATGTCCTCTGGCCGACTTGATTTTAAAAGGGGCAATAATATCTATTGCCATCTTTTGAAACGGACGAATAGGAATGTCCGCAGCCTGGATAGGTGCTGCATGGCGTGGACCTCTCGACCTGACCTCTTGACATACTTTGCATGAGCGACAATAAACACGTATATCTCTATTTACAAATGGCCAAAAGAAGGATGCAAGAACTCTCGACTTAGTACGGGAAAATCCCATATGTCCAGCACACTGAGAGTCGTGAGCATGTTGCAGAATTTGAACTCTCATACTTTTAGGCACAAGTATTTGCGAATGCATAGACGTATTCGAATCCTGTACCATACGCACTAGTACACCATTCTTCATAGTGATCCAAGGTTTGCGATTAGCGTTCCGATTTGGATCACCATTTTTGACAAGAAGGAAGAATTTAAAAAAAAAATATGTCATCTTGTTGAAGTTTTATAAAAGAGTCACGCGAAATAACCGAGTGATCAACTTGATTAAGCACTTCATTACTTTCGGTCGATGAAGTTTGAGGCATATTATGAGCTTGCGCTCTTGTGATAACTGCATTAGCAGTTTGAATATCTTGTTCTTTCCAAGCAGCAATCTGCTGTGGGGTACATTCCTTAACACCGTGAATACGCCCGATGATAAGATCCGCAATAGGATTCGGTAGTAAACACGCGTGGATATCTCCCATAAAGAAGGGAATAGCTATGTGGATGATAGCAGTCGAATACTTTTCCAGTGTGCCACCAAATGTCACACATTTAACCACTTTTCCATTGGCACAGGACGTATCTATAAGAGATTGTGTAACACCAACAGTAGTGCATCCAGAATCAAATAAAACTGAGACTGGATTACTATTCATAAGACTTTTATGAAGAATAAGAGATCCTCTTCCATCATGCGCAGCCGCAGCAGGAAGAGCGGGTAGAGGATGACCACAACTCAAGGTAGATACAGTAGTAGGTTCAAACAAAGTAGTGCACTGTGGGCATTGAGATGCTCTCCCAAAGTCGAAAGCAGAGCGTTAGAAGTACTTTTATTCTTGTTCGATTCATTACTAACTTCTTGTGACTCTTGTTGAGCACAGTTAGCATGATGACATGATCTATTATTGTTGTGTTGCCATCTACCGCGATTATTATTTCCTCTGGAATTATTATTATTTGACCTACTGAAACTCTTGTTTTGGTTTGAACCGCAGTTTCCACAGTTGCGATTGTCATTTTCCCATTGATGAGAATATCTATCAGATTGGTTTTGTTGTCTCTGTGAAAAACTATGATAGGTAGGATAGTTTTTATTGTGGCTACCCCTGCGGAAGTTTCCAAAATTGCCGGAACCAAAATTACGAGGGCTATCAGATCGCCACCAATTCTTTGAAGAAGATCCATCATAGGATGTATCGCCTTGATCCTGTCCGAAATTACGATTACTCTTCCTATTAACATTGCGTTGAGCACCTCGAAATTTACGGCTAAAATTAGGACCATATGGTACCGCAGAAGCCACGGGCAAACCTTTTTTAACATTAGACTTGCTAACATTTACCTCAGGGTGTGCAGTGACATCTTCTTCTTCTTTGATCCATAACCGCCAACCGTCAAAGCAGTCAGCGGCCATCACGCCTGGTGGCGTCTTGTAGGGCAGCAACAAATTGATTCCACTTTGCTCGGTCGGCGGCCATCCTTCGTACAGTGCCCCAACTGTGGTTCATTCTTTGCATCTCAGCTTCCACAGTTCTCCGCCAAGTTGTTTTTGGTCGGCCTCTCTTTCGCTTTCCCTCGGGGGTCCATAGCATAGCTGTTCTTGCGATGGTATCAGGGCCCCTTCTGAGGACATGGCCAACCCAACTCCAGCGTCTGCCAGCTATGATGGTGTGCATGTCCTCCTGGTTACTCCGAATAAGTAGTTCTTGGTTGCTGATGGTGTTTGGCCAAAAGATTCGGAGAATTTTCCTTAGGCAGATTGTGTGGAAGGAGGACAGTTTCGACATTTCCTTCTCTGTTACTCTCCAACATTCCGCACCATAGAGAAGCACAGAAAGTACGCAGCTCTCATACAGTCTTAATTTGGTGTTTGTGCTGTACTGGGAAGACTTCCAAATGTTGTTGAGAATAGCAAAGGCTGTTCTCGCTTTATTCATTCTGTTGTTAATGTCCTTGCTTGTTCCGCCGTCAGGTGTTACTATGCTTCCTAGGTAAGTAAATGTGTCTGTCTGTTCTAACTTCTGGTTCCTTACTGTTATTGGCTCAGGATTGCCCACATTTAGTGTCATGACCTCTGTCTTCTTCAGATTGATGTTCAGGCCAACCTGCTGGCCATACTTATTCAGTCTATCAGTTTTGTCTTGAATGTGTTGGTGTGAATGCGCGAGCAGTGCAATGTCATCTGCATATTCCAAATCTTCCAGTGTAGAAAACGTTGTCCATCTAATTCCTCTTGGACTGCCCTCTGTTGTCTGGCGCATCACCCAATCTATGACTGTCAAAAATAATGTTGTTGATAAGGGGCATCCCTGTCGTACTCCTGTTTTCACTTCGAAAGTTACATTACTCGATCCAACACTGCACGTAAAGTTAGAATAGAGGCTTTTTATAATGGAAACAATGCGGCTGGGAATTCCATAAGCCCTCAGAATTTTCCATAGGCTGTCCCTGTGTATGCTGTCGAAAGCCTTTTCAAAATCAACAAAGTTAATGTACAGCTGTCTCTGCCATTCTGAGCACTGCTCTATAATGTTCCTGAGGGCAAATATATGATCTGCACATCTTCTGTTCTTTCTGAAGCCGCTTGTTCTTTCCTCAGTTTATGGTCAACTGCTTTTGAAATTCTCTGGATGATTATCCTGCCTAGTATTTTGCTGGGAACTGAGAGGAGGGTAATTCCTCTCCAGTTGTTGCAGTCTGCAAGGTCGCCCTTCTTGGGCAATTTGACAATTGTTCCTTTACTCCACTCTGTTGGTGTTGTCTCATTTTCCCAGACTTGTGCAAATAGTGGTTCTAATAGTTCTGCTGCTAGTTCAGGGTCTGTCTTGAATAGCTCAGCATTCAGATTGTCGTGACCAGGCGCTTTTCAATTTTTTTGCCCTTTGATAGCTGTGATAATTTCTTCTTTTCGTGGAATGTCTGTATTTACGTCTAAGTCACTTTCAGCCTCAGGAACATTCAGCTGAGTCTCTGGTGGTTCCTTATTCAGTGTTTCTGTGAAGTGCTCTGCCCACCTTGTTTCCTGCCCCTGTGCTGTGGTGATGAGATTTCCTTGCTTGTCTCTTACTAACGTTATGTTGTTTGCACCTCGTTTTCCACTGATAGCTTTAGTTATTTTTATAAACTGTGCTTTGTTCATTTCTCAGTGCTGCCTCTTCTGCCTGTCTTGCAAGGTCATCCAGAAATGTCCTTTTGTTAGCACGGGTTTGACGTTTTACTTCCTTGTCCAGCTGACTGTACTGTTCACTATATATTGCCTTTAACCTGGGAGACTTAGCTTCTGTTTTCTTCCTTTTCATTTCCTTTCTCTTCGCTATGGTGTTTAGCGTTTCTGGTGTTATCCAGTCTTGGCTCTTTCTTTCCTGGAATCCCAAGCATGACTTGCTGCTTTCTTTATATATTGTTGAGATGGTGTTGAATTTCTGGTCCACATCGTCGGTCTCTGTTCTTTCCTGGCTTTTGGTAATCAGATATCGTCTCTTTACGTCGACCACAAACGCTTTTCTGGTGAGGGGGTCCTTAAGTTTCGTGATGTTGTATCTTTTCTGTTTGACTGTAACTGGTCCAGCAGCTCTGAGTTTCACCTTCAGTCTTGCTACTACTAGGTGATGATCACTTCCCACATCTGCGCCTCTTCTTACTTTCACGTCTTGTAGTGCATGTCTCCATCTGCCATTGATCATTATGTGATCTATCTGGTTTTTGTCTCGTCCGTTTGGTGATTCCCATGTTAACTTGTGCACTTCTTTGTGTTGAAAAAGTGTTCCTCCGATGACCAGGTTGTTAATACTGCAGAAGCTTATTAATTTGTCCCCATTCTCATTTACTGTTCCACTGCCGCATTTCCCCATTACTCTTTCGTTATAATTATTGTGTGTTCCAACTTTCGCATTTAGGTCTCCCATTACTATAATAAGATCGTACCTGGGTACAGTTTCCATTTCCTTTTGTACCTGTTGATAGAACTCGTCCTTAATCTCTTCGTCGCTGTCATTTGTTGGTGCATAACATTGTATAATTGTGGTGTTGGTGAATCTCCCTCTCAGTCTTGCTCTTATTAGTCTGTTGTTAATGGGTTTCCATTCCAGTAGAGATCTTTCCATTCCTTTCTTAAGGATAATGGCTACACCTTCGTTGTGCTGACCGTCCTCTCTACCAGAATAAAGTACTGTTTCCCCTGTAGCTGTTTATATTCTCCCCATCCCTGTCCATCTGCTCTCGCTTATTCCCAGGATATGTAGTTTGTAGTTCCTCATCTCTGCTGTAATCTGTCTCAGTTTTCCTGCCTCGTTCATAGTTCTGACATTCCAAAAACCAATTCTGGTTTCGTGTTTTGCGGTCTGGGCATCCGTTTTCATGTCAGTGGCTTCCTTTCGGCTTTCACCACTGTCAGTCATACGAGCCTGAGACTCCGGATGTCCGTCCCGCATCAAAGTATTTCCATTTATTGCTGTTTCCGTAACGTGTGTGATTTTTTACACAGACAGGGGTGTCGGCCCTGTGCTAAAACCCCCAACCTGGAGGACCAGGGTACCAGCTTTTGTCTGACCCCTACCCACGCAGACCAGTCCAGCATGGTTGAACCTACCAGGAGTAAAACTCCCACTGGCATAGCTCTGGGGATTGTCAGGGTACACAAGCTGCCATACCGCTACAAGGTATAGGTACCATTGATGGCAGGTGCAGTGACATATTGGCAACAATATTGTTCCATCTCTTTTATGTTCTTAGGCTTACGCTCATGTAAAAAGGCAAGAAAAGACCCATTTACAGATGACATGACCTTGTCACGAAGTAATAAGTCCATCAGGGCTTCATATGTGTGTTCAGTCTTAGACAGCTCAATCCATCTTGAGAACGTAAGACGTATCATTGAAATAAATTCAGAGAATTCCACCCCAGTTTCTGGTAACATAGTCTTAAAGCGAAGACGATAACCGTCTTCATCAAGTTGATATTTCTTTAATAAGGCTGCTCTGACGACGTCATAATTATTCTTGTCAGGTTCATCTACCATACTTATAACATTCAAAGATTCACCTTTAAGTATATCTGACAATTGTACAACATATTGTGACTTATCTACCTTATGAGATTCGCATGAACGTTCAAATCTATCTAGATAGAACGCTATATCGTCACTTGCAGAGTTGAAAGCAGGTAGTTTGACCTTATAAGGAACAGCATTTGTCTTACTAGAAGTTGCCTGATTATTTGCATCATTTTGTGAATTACCCATATTCACTAACTTCAATTTCTCCAACTCTTCAGTCTCCATTTGCATCTGCATTTGGATTTTCCTCTCCTCTGCTATTTGCGCCTTGTCGTATTGAGCAAGTGCAAATTCTTCTAGTTTCTCACCCGTCTTACCAAGTGCTTTCCCTTGCTCAATAAAGTAATCCAATGTAGACATTATGTCTAATAATTTGTTATCAGTATCTCTGAAATAACAAAAACCTTTATCTCAACCTCAGTGGGAGACAAGTCTCTGACACAGACCTTGTATAATTACCTCAATTATAATATCACTATTAATCACTTCTATATCTAAAGTGCATTATACTGTTAATAGTGTTTGACCAAGTATACAAAGGGATTGACATAAGTCTTGGGCCTGACTATGAAGGAGTCACAGGAGGAAGATGAAACTTGGCACATTTAAAGTTCATCATATTTGCACTGAATGTGTGAAATACGCGTTTGTTTCTTCAATGAGTTTTCCCGCTACGGTGCACGGCGCAATGTACCCTATTGACCGGATCTGCTGCTCCAAAGATTTGACAAAACAATGGAAAAGAAGGAGGCCAGAGCTGTGATAAAATTTCTGATGTTTCAGGGAAAAACATCTACAGAAATACACAGGGAGATGGAACCAGTGTTTCGTGATTCTTGTCCTTCATATACTTCGGTAAAAAAAACTGGTGTCAACAGTTTAAGTGCGGCCGCTCAAATTTTGCTGATCTGCCAAGATCTGGTAGACTAGCCTCAGAGTGCAACGATGAAAATACAACAAGAGTGAAGAAAATCATTGACCAGGATCGAAAAATGACAATTGTGGAGATAGCTAGTAGAGTAAAACCAAATGAAAGAACAGTTTATAGAATTTTACACAACAGACTGAACATGAGAAAAGTGTGTGCACGCTGGGTTCCGCGACTGTTGACACGTGAACAGAAGCAAACGAGGGTAAATTGCTGTCAACAGTTGCTCAAACAGTGTCAGTCAAAAAACTTTTTGGAGACCATGGTGACAGTAGATGAGACTTGGGTACACTATTATGACCCCGATTCCAAAATTGCCTGCATGCAATGGGAAACCCCGGGCTCCCCAACACCTGTCAAGCCGAGAGCGCAGAAATCTGCAGGAAAAGTGATGCTGACTGTTTTTTGGGACGGCAAAGGTGTCCTTTTGAAAGATTATCTGCCTCGTGGCAACACAGTTAATGGACAGTACTATGCAGATCTTCTCACCAAACTAAGAAAGGTTGTGACCAGGAAACGAGGGATAACGCGCACTCAAAATCTTCCTTTGCTTCAAGAAAACTCGCCCTCTCACAAAGCACGGCTTGTCCAGCTAGCTGCCAACAATTTGAATATTGAAATTCTTCCACACCCACCATATTCTCCAGATTTGACTCCATCAGACTTTTTTCTATTCCCAAATCTTAAAAAACAGCTAAAAGGAAATCATTTTGACAGTGATGAAGAGGTTATACTGGCAGGTGATGACTGGTTTAGTTTGAAAAATAGGGTGTTCTACTCCCAAGGTCTTTTCAAGGTCAAGCAGAGATGGCAGAAGTGTGCAATTCAGACGGTGGCAATATTGAAAAGGAATAAACACTATACAAAATTTCAGCTCTCTGTGACATGTCTTTCATGGTCAGGCCCAAGACTTATGTCAATCCCCTTGTATATATATATATATATATATATATATTATATATATATATATATATATATATATATATATATATATATATATATATATATATATATATATATATATATATATATATATATATATATATATATATATATATATATATATATATATATATATATATATATATATATATATATATATATATATATATATATATATATATATATATATATATATATATATATATATATATATATATATATATATATATATATATATATATATATATATATATATATATATATATATAAACAGCGTATGATAACAATGAATAACATAAACAAAGAACAAGCATCAAGGACAAATGAAAACGTTCGCAGAAGTCAACTAAACTGTAAAGCTTAACTAAAGAAAATGTTACCAAAAAATTGCAAAGATAACTGCGAAAAAACAAACAAAACAAATGACAGCAACAATGTATAAATGAAAAGGTGTATAGAACTAAACGAAAGGAAAGGGAGTGAGACAAATACCAAAAAATCAGAACAAAACTAAAGAATAGAGAAAAATAGACGAATACGACACTAACACATCTCGTCACAACTAAACAAAAATATCGCGAAAGCAAACACAAAGTCGCTGTCAATTTCCACAATGGGAAATTCGCGATAATTCCCTAAAGAACGCTGTTGTAGGCCCTCTGTAAAGTGGGATACCCTACAACAGACACCACCCAACCGAAACCCGCTGAAATGAACACTTATATAACATGTAAACAAAAAACATGTAATATGTAAACAAAGATTGTGCAAAGAGGAAGGCTCAATTCAGTCACAAGATAAAGGCACAGTTAAAAAACATAAACAGGCCACTTATCTTCTGATAACAATCCTCAATAGCAGCAATATATCAGTACACCAATTGGCATCCAAAGAGCAGAGGATCCACCGCTGAAGGGTACAGAACTCTGAAACGTAGGGTACAGATGTTCTCACAGCTCTGCTTCTTGCTATGATGAACAATGGTGACTTTAACAGACCAGCAAATAAGGAAGACAGGAACACAGCAACAACAATGGTATCGGCACTTGACCTTCTGATATCGACTCGACAGTTGTGTACAGACTTCTACAACGACATCACAGTCCGGTAGCTAATGGAGCACTGCAATTCCGACGTGTATTCTCAGTTTAAGACGAACGTAACATATCCTCGTCGATAGTTCCATTAAGCTGGCACACCACAATGTTGGCTGAATTTATGTTATTGTGTAGTTTGCTGTGACCTAGATATCATGCAGAACGTAACGACCATAGTTCACTGTATCTTGACATCCGAATGTTGAATGGGTTACAGACCCCGTAAGTGCTGGTTACCAGACAAAACCAGCTGGCCACCAAAAATGTTGTAGTTTAATTTATCGTTGAGGTACAGTTCTGTAGATGGGACCCCAAAGAGCTGGCTAACTACATGTTGAATGGTTGTATACGTCTGGTATGTTGATGTTTGGTATTGATGATATATATATATATATATATATATATATATATATATATATATATATATATATATACGTACGCCCACACAGGGCTACTGTAAACAAGTCATGAGGACATCACAGTAACTCACGATGATGAAGTCAAGGAAGCGTTAAACGACCGTTGACGTTTCGACACTTTATTACAGGACGACAACAGGTTACGCTGACATCAATACATAGTCATGTTGACAAGACTCAATAACATCAAAGGCATGATAACAGTTCAATGCAGCTGGCATCTATAAATCATTAGTAGCTTGTACATATCATAGTACTGACATATCATTCTCCTTCCATGGTACAGCTACAGGAAAACTACCCCGCATAGGGGGCGGGTAGTCAAGTACATAAGCTTAGTTCATCTATCACCTGACCCCAGCAAGTCAGGTACTTCTCTGGTCAAATTACGCCGCAAAGTTACCGGGTTTCTAGCATACAATGCTAATCTCTACTTCCTTTTTTAAATATCCTCTGACTAACCCAGTCAGGTACATTTTCTGACATAAGCAGGCCGCGCAAATATGGCGGGCTCCTAAAATACGATGACCTCTGTGGCTTTCCTTTTGACAAACAAGGTATGTCAGTCCTTGTTCAAATGATGCCACCTGAATAGCGGGCTTTAACATGTGTAATGTTCTCTGGGCTTCCTCTAACCCCATAAATACAATGTCAGTATAATGAGCGAGCTCCAATGCTAATATCTTCAGTGACTCTTTCCCGCACAGGAGGAAAAGTCACTACAATGTCAATTGACAACAGAGAGAAAAAATGGTGTAAAGTTATTTTACCTTGCCAGCAATCCAACGAATAACACCAAAACAACACTTGCCATCCTTGGTGCTTAGAATAACACATGGGGATAAATCTTAGACATTCTTTTGTCACACAGAGGCTTTCTTTCCCCGACCGCCTAGCCAGATAGGAGACGCTGCGCGTCTTAATCCCTTGAAAATCTCAGCTCGACTCCCCGAACAAACAGCCTTCTTTCCCCGCGCCAAATTGTCTTGCATGCGTCGTAAGACGCAAGTCCCATGAGTTGAGCTCGGGTGGGCGATCTGAAACATTCCAGGCAAGGCTGACCACTCGAGCCATATATGGTCAGGTTGCAAGACCTCGGTCCTAAAATTAGACCGTTTGGATACAAGACTAGTGGGATAACAACTACTTCTGACTTAAACCAAAGTATATAGCGAGTAACTCCCCTTTGACCAAGAATCTGAGAATTACGTCCCCGACTGCATTTAACAGTGATGATGATGGTTCTTCAATCGGCCAACTCTGTATTAAAAGCGCCGATTCTGCACAGCGTAGGTATTTAGAGAGGTATACTCCCCTTGAATTACGACTGTCAGGAGTCGGGATAAAATAATGTTCACTACTGTGGCTGGTAAAAATATAAATCTGGGTTTAGTAAGTCCAGTGTTAAAAATTTATTGTCCTCCAATACTCTCTGGCGAGTGCCCGTTTACAAATGAAATCGGTGACACACAAGCCAAGAAAAGGAGAAAATAACAAATCCAAAAAAGAAAAAGAAAAAAAAACCGCTGGCCGCCCTTGTGATCAGGTCTGCAAAGAATACAAGAAACATTTATTTAAAAAATGCTACTACTATATCTATACACAAACGGGACAAGACGATCTCTTCTCCACTCCGTCAGTGCTGATTAAATTTAAAACGCACACGGTGTTTCTTTATGCCTACAAGTTAGCAGACGCCGCTGGCGCTGAGTTCGGTCAGACTGAATTGTGTTAATTTGCCAGCCCCTGCTCGCGCTGGCGTTCGGCGTACAATGTTAATTATTATTTAATCTCTCCATACGCGCTACCTAAGCAATGATCGACTGTTATTAAATAGCTATTAAATTTTCGGCGTCTGTTAGTTTGTCGTATGGTATTAAAAATAATAGACACTATAATG
This sequence comes from Oreohelix idahoensis, assembly GCA_024509875.1. Taxonomy (NCBI): domain Eukaryota; kingdom Metazoa; phylum Mollusca; class Gastropoda; order Stylommatophora; family Oreohelicidae; genus Oreohelix; species Oreohelix idahoensis. The sequence continues at coordinate 67,747 of JAMPIV010008770.1, read as the reverse complement.
GCACATATGCACAAATGAAATATATCGTGTAATCTAGACTCCACCTATCAGTCGCTCTATTGCCTATAAGTCCAGTCAGGTAAACTATCGGGTTTATCTCTCTCCTGTAGAGATTAAGTGTCGCATCTGCCTATACTGTTAACATCATTATGGTCTAAGGTATGCGGGTGGCGTGATTTTACATTTTAATAGAATATATGGTAGGAAATCGCTACGCGTTACTTTATTTCACTTGTTTTACTAGCCAGAAAAATCTAAGTGAAGAACAAATGTTAAAAGCTTTCACTTCTTAAATCATTAGCACTATTATCCTTTTTACCAGAAAATTCAGAAATGAAAATCTCCACGAACACTAGTACACCATATTCCAACAAGAAAGACTGGTTCTAGGACTGCGTTAGACTATTCAAAATTCTGACAGACAACTAATGATGGGGTTAAGAAAACAACAGTATATATATATATATATATATCATTGAATTTCTCTGATCTCTAATGTTGTTAATTTCGCGTCCCGGTGAGACCCAAATTTTCAGAAGCTACACGTATCAAGATAAAAGACTTACGGTCGATCGATGAGGTTTCTCGTCGGAAGTTTTCTACCGGCATCAAAAGACTTTCGGTTCGACTAGCGGGGTTTCTCTTTAAGAATGCCCGCTTCTGAAGATCAAAGAGCCCAGGGGTTTCTAACTTCCCCTGAGTACGAAACTTCAAAAGGGTCTGTGTTTTTCTCTCCCATATGCTTGCCTGTCTGAGAACTATTATGATTGACAGATGCTCGTGTGAGGAGACGAGGTAAACACAGCCAGATTTGCTTCCCTATTATGACTGGCAGGTCACACAGTTTGTAAAGATTTCGATAGCTCGTGTTAAAAGAAAAGAAGGCGGGACAAAATGGTACGTTGCAGAAATAGACAGTTGGTTTATATGCCTGTTTAGCTAGCAAATCAGAGGGCAGCTATTAGGTTGCAATAAGCTTTCAGATTATACTGTAGACTCTTTTTCCATTACACGTCACATCACGTAAAAATGAGTCTCAGGTTAAATATACTAACCAAATATTCTCGCCTGAGTAATAGCGGGCGTACTTTTAAAAAAAAAAGCCTGTGGTTACCAGAACTGGAGAAGAGAGCTGGTGAACAAGATATAGTGATGGCACATGACAAGTCTGGTAGTTAACTGTACAGTCTAGATCAGAGGTTTTCAAACTATGCGTCGCGGCTCCCAGGGGCGTCGCGGCCCTCGGCTAAGGGCGTCGCGGTGGCTTGGGAAAAGTGTTGGGCTCGAAATTATGAGCCAAGGTCCATCAATAAATATTGATCTTCGTAAGACGACATGTTTGCGCCGAGGTATTATTACATGTACCAATACGTGTCATTAGGTACTAGAAGTTATTGACAAATGCACCATAAAACACCAGAGCAGGTCTATGGTATCAGATGTAAAATATGCATATTCAGAAGTCATTAATCTCTTTTTGGGTACAATTGCTTATATATAATATATAGTATAGAGAGGAGCAGCGGTGATTTATGCACAGGTCAAGGGAGCCGCGGACCAAAAAAGTTTGAAAACCTCTGGTCTAGATGGAAGCTGGTAGCAGAATTACTGGTGTGCGATTCATAATTTATCATTAGTTAACCTGTCAATTACAGAGTGTCTTGCCCGTGTCGCTACATAAAGTTGTTGGTAAAACGTCTAGTGGCTATAGCTGTTTTTATTTTATCACATTGTCTCAACGTTCTTGTATATCGCTAACTTCTTGCAGAGGGCGACAAAGTGTGTAGCGTTTTAATTTTAAAATCTAATATAATATCAACTTTTATGCTTTTGTAATAAGCGCCTGTAGTGTAATGGCGAGCTTAGTAGTCATTCAGCAACCATCTGGGTTAGATTGCTAGAGGCGGTATAACATTCTTTTCTTCTTTTTCCATCATCTGGATTTAGTTTTAACAGAACTTAAAGAATATGGTATTAGGTGGCTGTTGTTTAAAATAAACGAAAGTATTAAACCTGCTTCAAAGTTTTAATTTATTTGTCATTTTATAAGTTTGTGTTCTTTTTTTAAATTATAAACTTCTGTAAGGATATTGATTACAACTGCTATAATGATGATTAGAGGATTCTTGTTAAGAAAGTGATGATGATCTTTTACACATTGGCGATAATGGAGAGGGTGATGGTATGGTTATTATGGTGACGATATAATAATAACAATGCAGATAATGCAAGTGATCATGAGAACGTTGATGGTTTAATGATGAGGGTAATTCAATAATTGGCCGGGGAGCCACTGCTGTACTGTCTTCTCTTTCTATGATCGAAGCCGCACAAGCTCACTCACATGCAATCTTCGGCACGCTAATTCACCTGCTCATAGTACCCGCAGCATGCACATAACAAGGCCACTCGTGAATACAGAAAACCTTGCATCATTAAGGAAAATACAGTATATATTTTTGCTCCATTAGGACTGGAATATTAAGCGGAAATTGAACGCAAATTTGGCCTAGTTCACAAAACACATTTACCATCTATCCTGTAATAAATTTGTCCAAACTGCATGGACTGCTAGAGGGTGTACGCTATATATATGGGTCGTTGTGGTTGCTCTCCAAGCACCGCAGGCCCATTCGCTTGTCTGCCCGTTCGTTGCACCGTAGCAGGCTCCCTCGGATGGCTATGGATAAACAGGGGAAAGCGAAGAAAGTTGAAAGGTAAAAGATAGTTAATAAGTAAGGGACAAAACGCAAACAGTAGAAGAAAAAGAATGACGTTCTAATAGCAAGATTTGCTAAAAAAAAAAAAGACAATGGTATGAAATCAGTTGTACAAATAGAAGGTAAATTAAAAACATCGTGAGTAATCAGTGACCTGCAGTTGTTGTTGTTTAGCTAATGCTGCTGAGCTTTTCGCTCTTTTGCAGCCAATACCAAGTTGAAGAGTCTTTGGTATTATCTACATTGTAGATTTAGGCTTTTTCTGTGTCTTTTCTGCCATTCTGAAACTTGTTGAGTTTGAAGTCATTGTGATATAACGAGTGATCTTTCACTCATGATATTTAAATCGTCACTTATAATATTAGAATTGTTCGTACTTGCAAAATATGTTTCCACAAATCGCATCAAACAAATGCGATGGGGAATTTCCTCCCCTCTCTCTCCCCTCCCTTTTTTGCGATAGATATTGTTCAATTTGAAACGAAGGGCGCCTGATGCTAAGCATTTTAGCGTGCTGCTTGCACCAGAACATTTTTGCATCATTTGGTAACCCAAGATTTAGGCAGAATGTTAAAAATAAATTTAATACTACCATTCTGAAACGTTCGACATTTTAAATTTGAAATTGGGCATTGCGTGATATTAATTAACCGGCCAAACTTATTTTCAAAGTCTTTTCGTAGCCCGATTTCGTAGTTTATAAACTGGTAAATTTCTAATCATTCTCACAAATGTCCTGAACCAACGAGAGAACGACACGAAATTCTGCGCAGAGAGAGGGGGAAGCCTAGAAGAAATTGCTGTAACAATCTAATCCACAGTAAGGGTTTTCTCACCGGTTCAGCCAGGTCCGTATATTAAATAATTATTAGATAAATAATAACCTTCAATAAGATAAATCATTTTTTGATAAATTCGCTTTCTATTGTTCAAGGTATGAAGACTTTTATACTTTGAGTAATCAATTGTTCACAATAATCAGAGACATATTTTTTTTCCTTCTAATATTCTGAATTACTGTGAAAGTTTGCAAAGTCAGACTGTTTCTATTTCATTTCATTTGACTTTTTAGTCAACTGGGATAGACATTTGTATGTTTATGTACAAAGGCCATCTGTTAAAAATGAAACTGATCTCACAAATGAGATACGTACTGATTACTATAATGACACACTATGATAATAAGATACCCATACTACGCTATCATTGATTGTATCAAAGATATACTACCTTAACTTACAGTCATGTCAATAACAGCTAAACGTGCACACGACTTGCGAATGTACACAGCCATAACACTACCAATACAATCACTAAAAATAACTACCTGTTAGGCTAGGGCTTACCAATGTTTTTGTTTTGACAGATTCAGCATAAGCAATAACCACAGTCATCAACGGAGAGAGAGAAGGGGTTTACCTACTCTCGATAGATAGCTTGTTACCCAGATCACTGTTCATCCACGTATGTCACGGTGTGTTCAAAAATGTCTTGCTGGTTCTAAAGATATCTAAGTCTTACACCATATCAAGCCAGCTGTACGTATTGGCCCAGTCAGCTATAGTACAAAACAGTACTCAGCGCAAATCTCCAGATAGTACCGAAGCGCAACAAAGTCATTCACAAAAAGCTAGAGAATCATTGGCCCAGTCAACCATCAATGGCCAGATAGTCTTCATGTCCAATATCCTTTTCTAGTAAAATTATCCAACAGTGATAGGTTAATAGACTGTGTCTTATTTTATTTTATTTGTCAGCAAGAATCCCAGAGTGAAGCTGTCGCTGGAGATAAAAAAACCTGTTGAAACCTTCATATTCTCAGTGAGGATTTACCTTCTCACATTCACTCTTGGTGTCCTAAGTAGGTCTTTTTACTTACGAGCCATTACCATTGGGGACCTAGGGGCTTTATCCCACATTCAACTTTGTCATTTGACAAAAACCAAATCACCTTGTGACAGTCATGAGCTCCAGTTCCTCCAGCTTGCTTACATTTAAAGGATCATCACTTCTGGTCCCAAGCCAGGACGAAGAATCACGTGACATACTGTGCATTCACCGCGATACAAGTGCGCTCTCCAAAATATGCAGCACTGAATTACTGTGCTCTGGTTCTGGCTAATGCTAAAATTTCAGGTGTCGGAGTCGAAAAATGTTTTAGCCGACTCCACAATTCTAAATGTAAGTAAAATACTAAAATAAAAAAAGGAAAGTTAAATTGAGTATCCTAACTGACCAAAATTAGGATGAACAGGGAAAAATCTCAGCTGAGATTGTGAATGAGTGGAGGCAAATGACGTTATTCCATTCTTCTCCCATTTATTTTAATTTAAGAGGGGAGGGGGGAAGCGTGTTTGACATGAGTCATATAATGTTTAATGTGAGAAATGCTGACTCTTGTTATTCCACTGCTTAGGGTTGTGGAGTCAGAATCGTAGAGTCGGTCGTTTTTTAAGTGGAGATGGAGTCGGTAAACAAAATGTTCGATCGACTCCGAATGTTATACCATATGACTAGTAAATAATCGGAGTCGGTAAACAAAATGTTCGATCGACTCCGAATGTTATACCATATGACTTGTAAATAATCGGAGTCGGAGTTCTAAAATTTCGGGAGTCGGAAAATTTGTTGGCCGTTACTCCACTGCTGCAGAAATAAGACCCTGGTATTCAGCATCGAATATTTCCCGGAAGGGGGGGGGGGGGGGTCTCTGATGAGACAAATAAAGTGTCGTGAAGTGTTCTGTTTTCACAACACGTCCTTCCTTGTAACTCTGACAAAACCGTGCGCTATACTTTATGATAACTGCTTGATACACGGACCAATCAGAAGGTACCGTTATGCCGTGTTTACTACAGCCTTGGGCAGTCAAAATGGCCAGTCTATTATGTGCAGACGAGTGGAGGATGTCATTTAATTGCAGACATAGGAATGACGTACCACATGGAAGAGGTCACTAATTCTACAACGGGAATGTTGCTCTGCACGTCTGTGCAGAGACTTTTACGACCAGTAATATATTACGGGAGAAATTTTTGGTTGAATGCATCGGGGCCTCAGGTTAGTCCATAATTTTGCTGTTTAGAGTACGCATAGAATAAAATGCACGTAGGACAGTAAAAGATTATTAGCTAGGAAGATGTAGAATAACACAGGGAGTGTTTTAAGCTTTAGATGAAGAAAATCGCTCCAGGAATAACGTAGATAAATAAATTCTTAGTTTTCCTGATTTGCACACCTAGGCAGATTTTACAAACATTTTTGGATGCAAATACTAGCGAGCAGGGAAACCCCCTCGGACGCCCGACCTCGCACTATAAATAACGCGTGTTCTGAACAAAATAGGCCAGTCATATTTTAAAAATTACAGCGAGCGCAAAAAGTGTTAGTGAATAGTGCCTTGCCTTCTGCATCTGAGAGTAGACCATTATAACCATTAACAGCTCGACTGTATGTGCCTGAGGGTAAGAAAGAATGTATATATGTCTATATATGTATATATGTATATATATGTATATATGTATATATATATATATATATATATATATATATATATATATATATATATATATATATATATATATATATATATATATATATATATATAGTTTAAATAATTAATCAATTTGTTCGTTAGGAAGTGTGTAGAATGTGTTAGAGAACTACGGTGTGTTGCTGGCGGACTTACTGGCCTGTGTATAATTCTGGAGGCAAAAGCCAGCCTTGTGAAATATTCAAAATAATTGAGAATGATGGCAAAAGTGTGTCTGTAGGTTTAGAAAAGCATTTAAAGAATTATTTCTTGATGGAATGACACACACACCAGGAATGTAAGGAAGAATGAAAGCGATTGTTTTACTGGATTGTTTAAGTTATTACTTAGTGTTTTATACTAGACCTAATCATTGTATGGAGGCGGATCATGGACAAACGGCACTAACTAAGGATTTAGAGGAAAATTGTAGTCACAGTGAACTGGGTGTGGTTATTACTGGTATAAATTGTCCTGTGCATCTGCTAGCACACTGTCTGAAACTGTCTATCATCCCCAACTTTTGTAACAGTGGGATAGTGATGGAGCATATAGGGGTTACATTTATTTTGTTTCAGGTTCTATTCTGTAAATCCACATACATTTTAAAGAGTCAGCCACTACTGCTGGACCCTGTGGTGCGAGCGCTTTTGTTGTCTATAGGGCCAGTTACCCAGTATCCACTGCCTGGAGGAACTTCATGTGACTTTTCCTTCCATGTCAGGAGTGTGACAGACTTCTCTACAAGAGATAAGTGGCCAAACAAGGCTACTGCTCAGAGTATCCTGATAACACCCCTATATTAAAAATCAAGATTCTAATAAAGACACAGTTTATGATGAAAAGTGTGGACTTAGAAATAACCAGTGATAGCTACACATTCAAGTGACAGTGAAATAAACTTGTTAGTATTATATAAATATTCTTCCAGCGGAGATAATTAACCAAAGTGAGAAACATCTACTATTTTAATGTCTTTTGAAACATTTTGACTAATTTCCAATGTTTATTGATTTAATGTTGTAATTGAATTTGATTTCATTTCAAGCTTTTCAAACAGAAAAGAGAAACTGTATAAATAAATTGTAAAAATTTACCAGCAAACTTACTTAATTATATTAAGCTGAGTTCAAGTTCTTGTTGGTAAATAATTTAGTTAATACCCCTAGCAGAGTCAATAATAATAATATTATTATCATAGGAGGATCTTGAGGGGGAGCCCATAGGGATCTAGGAACATATATTATCATCAGACCTAGAAACTTATTCAGCTTGATCCTACCTTTGATGTCGATACACCCTTATTCTTTTCAGAAAAGGGGGTATTTCTCATAAGACCAGTCTCTTATCTGGCACTATCCTGGTATCACCTGATACAACTTTTTGTCCAGGATATCTTATTCTTTCAATAACATCAACCCTCTTGTGACATAAAGAATAGAACTACTACTACCGCATGCATGTCGTAGAAGGCGATTAAGATGAGGTTGTGCATGAGGCTGACAACCTTATCATGTAAATCAAATTTCCACAGAAACCACCGCTGCAAAAGCATGTGAATGTTTAATGCTGGCTTCCTACAATGGGACCAGCTACAACGGTGGCTCCAAACCCTCCTTGCTCCGTTTTCTTCTTCTTTGGTCCTTGGTCGCTGACTGACAAAGGAATCAATGACTATCACGCCTGGTGGCGCCTTGGAGGGCAGCAACAATGCCTCCACTTTCCTCGGACACAGCCATCCTTCGCGTGGTCCCCCAGCGCTGGTTCATACTTAACATCTCCGCCTCCACTGTTCCGTAAAGAGCACAAACTAATGCGGATGATCCGCGTCGAAAGCTGTCGTACAGTTCGGGCATACGACCTAATATAACCGACAGATCTTGAAGAACGGAACCTGCCTGGCCAACATGAGACAATATTTGTATTAAAACACGACCCACTGGTATATACCAGCGAGAAGTTTCATAAGGAGCGTCAGACGAATCTCTGGAGACGCTGACCAAAAAAAAAAAAACACAGGCTTGTCTTCACATTCATCATCATCATGATGTTTCCTTGTCGCTGCCCATGGAACACGGAGCCACCTGTGACGGTATTGCCTCCCCTGCTTTGCAGTAGTGGTCTAACAGTGGCAAAAACTCAAGAGTATCTAATATGGGCTTCAAAGGTGTCTACCTTCGCACAAGATTACTCTTGGCAGATATGTAGATAAAAGGTTAATGACGCATCTACCACATAGAAGTTTTCACAAGATATTCAAATAAGCGAAAACAATGCTGCGTTTGGCTCAGCACGTTAATTCTAGAATCCGCCGACAACTTTTGTGAACGATTAAGCAATGGTTTATGTTAGCTCGTTTAAGCCCCCACCTCTGATTAACTCAGGGGAATTCTTATTATTCTGGTATAGCTCAGTTTAGAGTGTGTAGTAAATTGATTGAGACAAACATGCAGTAACTTTAACATGATTAATCGAAGTTAAATTTGTAAATTTACAAATAACAAAATTTAATAATCATTTAAGTTTTAACAGTTTGAAAATAATTTGTATAGTTATGGATCAAGAACAGTTATCATCACGGTCGTGATAGGAAGTAACTGTTTTTTACAAGAAGTTCAAGTGGCAGCATTTAGTGAACTTAGCTGCCAATGACGGTTCTGCTCCTTCTTATGGGTTGGTTCTTTTTATACTGCTTACACTCGTCGCTGGTCAAGGTTGTCGGGTGTAGCTCGTTTCCCAGAAATGTCAGGGAGAGTCTACAAAGATGGTCCCTCGTCTTAAAGCTTAGGCCACTGTTCCCTTCTTGTTCCAGAGATAGTACTTTCTGCTGGTACCACCAATAACTATGGTAAAGAATAGAAACGAAACGCTCTTCTGAGTATTGCGTTTTCCAGCCCATTGTTGTGGGTCCCTATCTTCCCATTCCACCATCCACTTTAACTCAGAATTTACCCTCGATGAGAATTAAATTTAATCCCTCGGGATAAAGCTTTCTTTACATTTAAATTGAATAGCCTTAGCTTACATTACATTTAAATGAAAAGGTTAATAGTACAAACTCCGCCTATGCCGGTCCCAAGCCCGGATGAAAAAGGAGGAGGGCGGCCTGCATGGAGGCCGTAAGGAGGCAGCCCCTCCACCATGCAAAGGCACAACAGGCCAATCACCTGTTAGCTTTAAACCACGATTACGAGTAACACAAGAGAGAAAACCGGACTGATTCTAAAGGCGACGAACTGGAACGGACTACGGACTACGACTTATGGAACATGGAACACAAGAAGTATAAATGGGAAGGAAGAGGAGCTGGTGGAAGAGATGAGGAAAGCAAAACTATAAATCCTGGCTATAACGGAAACAAAGAAAAAAGGACAAGGAGTCATGGATCTCAATGGCAACACGCTGCTCTACAGTGGTGTACCCATATCCGAAAGAGCTAAAGGGGGTGTGGGTTGCATTGTGGCCCAAAATCAAAAAGATAGTATCAAGGGGTGGAACTTTGTCTCAGAGCGCATTATGGTTGTGAAACTAAAAGAAGGAGAAACCATAGTCAACCTGGTCATAGTGTATGGGCCAAATGAGGATGAGAGAGCAGAGGTCAAGGAGGAATTCTTTGAGCTGCTTCAAAGGACAGTGGATGACTGCCTAGATGAAGTTATCATGCTCGGAGACTTTAATGCCAGAGTTGGAAATGACCATGCTAGATGGGGTGGAGTTATCGGAAGATATGGAGAAGATACTTTCAATGACAACGGAAAGCGACTCCTTATATTCTGCAGTGAGCAGAATCTGATCATTACAAACACAAAGTTCCCCCATAAGCGCATACATGCACACACTAGATGTGAACCAACAAAGAATGAGAAGTCAGTGATCGACTATGCCATTGTTCGGAGAAGCTCATTCAAATATGTCCGAGATGCAAGAGTCTGGAGGGGGCCAGAGATTGGAAGTGATCACTACCTGCTAACAATCAAACGAACAACTGAAAGAGTTGCTCAGCCTAGGAACTGCTCAACATCACGCAAGAAACCAAGTAAACGAGCAGGAGAAATGAGCATTAGGACCTACAAGCTGAGAGAGCCAGAAATTAAGACCAGATATCGGGGACTTATTGCTGCAGCGGTGAGCAACACAGAAGAACAACCTGATGACTTGGAAACCCTCTGGATTAAATTCAAGGATATCATAAAGACAGCTGCTGCAGAAGCATGTGGTGAAGTCCGACTTGGGAACCAGAGAAAGAGGACACCTTGGTGGACAGAGAAAATAAGAGAAAAGAAAATGGCATGGAAACAATACTTAGGAGCTAAAAACACAACAGGACAAATGGAAAAATATAGAGAATATGTGACACTCAGAACAGAAGTAAAGAACAAAGTGCTAGCAGCAAAACAGAAGTCCTGGGAAGAATTTGGAGAAAAGCTAGAAAAAGATGCACAAGAAAACCAGAAATTGTTCTATAAGACCTTAAAGAACATGAGGAAGGAAAAACAATGCCCTCTCAAATTTATAAAGGACAAGCAAGGCAAATTGCTTACTGCCCCAAAGGAAGTAATGGAAAGATGGAAAGAATATTTCTCAGAACTCCTTGATGGTGAGCAAGTTTAAACATCAGAAATGATAACCACTAGCACAGAAGAGGAAACCAATGGTGATGAAGATGACATAAAGATGGAAGAACTGAAGGCAGCACTGGAGAAAATCAAGATGGGCAAAGCAGCAGGGCATGATGGTATAACACCAGAAATGGTTAAGTACATGGGAGCAGCAGGCGACCTGTTACTCTTAAGAGTCCTACAGGCAGCATGGTGCAACAAGACCATACCAAAGGATTGGGAGATCGCCATCATAACACCAATTTTCAAAAAGGGTGACAATCGACAGTGTGGAAATCATAGAGGCATATCCCTTCTCAGTGTCCCTGGAAAAATCTACTCTAGAATCCTAGAGCAGAGACTCCGACGCCTAGCTGAGCCACAATTGGATGAGGTCCAGTGCGGATTCCGAGCAAACCGAAGTACTCAAGACCTAATCTTCACACTCAGACAGCTGAGTGAAAAGGCCCTTGAGTATAAGAGTGAGATCCATCTTTGTTTCATAGATCTGGAAAAGGCGTTTGACAGGGTCCCTTGGAGCAAACTTTGGGACTGTTTGGCAAGGAAGAATATTCCAGCACCTCTGATTCATGCTATACAGAGCTTCTACAAGTCTTGCAGAAATTATGTGAGGACAGCAAACCATAAGTCAGAAGAGTTCAGGACCACCACTGGTGTAAGACAAGGTGATATCCTATCACCTTACCTCTTCATACTCCTTATGGACGATGTCATCAAGGCATGTAAGGAGAGAACAAGAAAGTATTCAGTGGGGTACTGGAAGATGAGACAGGTCTATATTTCAGAGCTGGCATTTGCTGATGATGTTGCCCTGATTGCTAAATCAGAGGCACATCTCCAATCCAACCTGCAAGTCTGGAAGGAAGAGCTGGAGAAGAGAGGGATGGTCATAAGCAGCTCTAAAACAAAATCCATGGTGATATCACGAGAAGAAACAAGACATCAGATTAAGCTGGGAGAACAGGTCCTGGAGCAGGTCGACCACTTTAAATACCTCGGAGCTATTATAGACCGAAAGGGAGGCATCAAAGAAGAGTTGGCCACTCGAAAAGCAGCAGCTGGGAGACTTTTTCAGGCCATAAATAGAGGATTCCTCAGCAAGAGAGAGGTTGGTAAGAAAACGAAAATGGCTGTATACCGCTCCACCTATGTCCCAGTCTTGACATATGGATGCGAGTCATGGGCAATGACTACAACCCATAAAAGCCAGATCCAAACCTCAGAAATGAGGTATCTGAGGAAGGTGGTTGAAGTAACAAGAAGAGACATGGTACGCAACCAAACGATACGTCAAGGCCTAAAATGCCACCCCCTACAGACCCAAGTAGAACAGTCCCAACTAAGATGGTTTGGCCATGTCTGCAGAATGGGAGAAGATCGGCTACCACGACAAGCATGGGAAACAAAGAGCCAAGGATCCAGACCCCGAGGACGACCCAGAGTCCGCTGGGAGGACAACATTAGACAATCTTTGAAGGACCGAGGACTAGAATGGAACCAGGTCAGGAGGAAGACCGCCGATAGAATAGTCTGGCGCTCTCTCTTCCAAACCTCTACACCTCACGGTAGAAGGGGAACGACTAAGTAAGTAAGTAAGGTTAATAGTACAGATAGAATATGTTTATATTTACATTTCCACTGATTGAAAAGTGTTCACAATATAAACTGAATATGGTTTCATTTATGTTTTCACTGAATTGAAAAGTTTGAAACTTCCATTAATTTTAAAATGCATATGTTAACGTCGACATTTACACTGGTTTGAAACTGTAAGTATTATACTTAGAATGTACATCATTTCTTTCATCTTTTCCTCCCTGTTCCATATGGAACCTGGGACTACTTTATGCTTTTAGTTCTCTTTACGAAACTAGCAATAAAGCAATCACCAACCCTTTACAGTGGTAGTTCATGAAATCATCATTCTATACGATGAAGTTGCCAGCCTCAAATAACAAGGACATCCACTAGCGGTTTTCACATATTAAAATTCACATGGCCATAAACATATATATGTTAGTTCACATCTTAATAATAAAATATAGAATGTAAAATCACAACTTACGCCAATCCTGGCTCACAGACGTTTTGCTCAGATGAATAAAAGAGACTTGAATCGGCCGCTTACACGCGTCTGTGGTGTCGTTTTTTTTAACTTTAATTCCCTTTCTGACTCCGTGTTTTTCCTTCAGTTTCCTCAGACAGCGGCTTTCCTTATTAAAATGATAGAGATTTCCTGGGCTGAATTGTAAGTCCGAATGAATACTCCAATAAAAGATAAATGGAAATTCTGAATTCTAACTGGTCTGGTGTCTTTGGCAAGTGTGAATCTCACAGTGAAAAAAAACAACGAAATGTGTCAGGTTATATTCACTGTCTTACCCCACTCTGTTTGTTATGGGGCTCAAATGATCAGCCAATCTGCTTTGAATATTTTGCATGACTCATCTAGTGCAAAATTTCAAACATTACTTTTCTGAAAATGGGCTGTAAACATCCGATTGCCCTGTGTACCAACTCACAAACAGGTCGGTAACTTCACACGACAATGTGCGTAAGATGTAACAAATTATTACTTTCGCTAAAGTAATGTCTTATCTGTTGCTTGAGCACACACAAAATCCATCTCTTTACAACCTTGGCGGAGACGCACCCGCCGTACCTTATCAGTGATTAAGCAGATTGCGCTGGCGCGATGTACGTGTTAATCTGCGTACTGATATCGGCCGCGCCTGCGATTAACCAACGTGGTTGTCGATAATGTTATCTCAGCCGCTTCTGCAAATGTTTAGTATTATCATCCACCAGGAATGTCAGATAAACAGACAAAGACACAATACACTGAAAGTAGCGAAAGAATGTAGATACTTCTTCTTCCTTCTTCCTTGTTCGTCCCGAAAAGGGCGTTGGTTGCGTTGTGCCCGTTTACAGCGAAGCTGCGATATTTGCGCCTTTCGACCGACACATCCGACTTCCGCACGGCATTTTTTGGGACCAGGTTAGGCTTCCCTCTTCGATCCCTACTCACTCAGCCAGACTGCATTGATGCAGCCTGTTTCCAGGACCACCACTTGGAGGTGGAGTAGGGTCTTGGTCAGCTCTGGTTCGCTGACCCTGACGCAAGCAGTCAAGCTACGGGTCGCTGACTGCATTGTCTATTGTTGCGTCTTTGGGTCCCGAATGTAGATACAAAATATCTGCTACTTAGCAGAGAAAGAAAGAAAGTGCGACAATTGAGAGCACTCAATAAAATCAGTACCACAAATGTACCGATTACTGCCGTAGTGAAACAGAGATCAAGAGGGGCCGCCCCGTTCTGTTACACCACCACTGTACCAGTTTCCTTTGCAGGAAGTGTAGATCAAAGCATTCAGGTACTGTAGCTCTATTAAACAATACGGTAAGCTGATATATTTTCTTTCTAGCATTCATTGCAGTATATGGTTCGTCTATCATAAAGTATCCAGTATCTAGTCGGAGGAGCTACTACTTTTTTTTCTTTAATGATACTTTCATGTCTTCTTGAATTCGGCATTTTCTTGTTGATCCTCCCATGTTTAACTTTACTAATCTGTTTCCAAGTTCAATTAATCAATACCCTTTAGCTCCCCAAGAAGCACATGCCTTCAACAAACACATGCCAAGTCCTCCTGTCACGTGTCATCAGCTCAAGTTCTTTCCACGTTTTCCTCATCATTTTCACTTCTCTCTCCAGTTTTCTTCTCCTTGTTTTTGTTTTCCAAGTTGGCTTTCATGTATTTAACATTAAGTAAAGGTAAAAAAAAAAAGATTTTTTTAATATGCGTATTATTGAAGATAGACATGATGGGAATAAAGAAGACATAGAAAAACTTTGAATAGAGGGCATACGACAGGAAAGTTGGCGGGAATATGTTGAAGACATGTGCTCCACTAAGAGCTGTAGGCTAATGACAGTGGTGATGACATACAGTTGCCATCATTGCGTCCTTAAAGTGCTGTCTCAATCTTTGTTAAAATATTTCTCTTCCTTTGTTTTGCTACATACAAGTTGATATTTCTTGTCTCTATCGTGCTTATATTATTTTTGTAACAAGCCTTCTCTGTAAATAATTTTTTTTTTTACATACTAAGAGTTAATAACAATCATTCTCTCTTATTTTATTATTATTATTTTTTTTTTTTACATGTAAGTTGGAGTTGCTATGTTCGGTTCTCTTATGTTGCTGTTATTATTGATAAAGCCGCGCTTGGGCTCTCGCAATTCGGCCCAATGCCATGTAGTGATATCTTGACATTGTCATCATTATAGGTTCTCTTAAGTTTCCGCTGTTTTTTTTTTTTTTTTCGTTTTTTTTTTTACAGGTCACACAGAATAACCTATGTTAGGTTTTCTGGAGTGCTGCCATAACTATGTTACAATCTGTCTCTATTTTATTCTACGTGCCTCCTAGGGTTGCTATGTTCGGTTCTCTAGAGTGCTGGCACTTTTTTTTTTCGTTACAATCTTTCTTTCCTATAATATTATCTACAAGTATTGTGTTTCTTCTGAATGTTTGTAATCTATGTGTGTTGGCAAATGTTGTTCGCTACGTCAGGGGTTCTTAACCTGTCTAATGTCATGGACTTCTTTCATTAGCCGGTAAAGGCAGAGGAACCCTTTGATTGTTCGATGAAGGCTGTCGCAGAGACATTTATGATTAATAAATTTCTGTATTTTTTCTTTATTCTACCCGTGTGTTAAATATCCTCTTTCTTGAATTCCACCAGAGTTAAATGCTGTTTCTACATATATACTGTTGAATGGTGTATAGATATGAAGTTGTATTGTTCCTTGTTCACACTGACATCAACTATTTACAGGACCACAGTGTTAAGAGGTATGGTGGTCTGTGGAAGCTCCAATGTTAAAGACTTGTTGTTGGCCCCAGCGTTGCTCGTCAGAGTGGTTGTTAGGAATAGGAATATCAACTCGACCTACGCAGTGGTGTGTAGACATAGAGTGAGAGTATAATACGCGAATGATGAAAGAGTTCGAAGAGTTGATAACTGTTCTTTTTCTCACTCATGTATGGCTGGAAGTCATCGACGCCAACTGCTGTGTACTTTTTGTTACAGTTTAATTGGACGTACACATTCGACAGCACGGATACAGTGACAAATCACAGGTTGGCATAATACATCATGGTACAATTGATAGATGGTCTTGCAATGATACATGGGCACTCGTTGCATAATAGCACAATGGAATGTCAGTAGACAAGCACTCAGTATTGCCCATATATATATATCATCTGAGTTTACTGACAAAGCATGTCAGTTTATAAACAATATTCAAGATGGCTTCTAGACCTAACCTCGTCTAGCGAAGATTCCTTTAAATAATGTTCAGTACATATTTTTCATATAATCATATTGAACCGCTAGTAATGGGTTCTCATCTGTAGCAGTGATCTCTGGACTCATCAAGCGATAATACGGGGCATCCCTTTCTCTTCCTGATAGTCCTTAAATATGTGTATACAAGATGGCTTCTGGTGAGCTGTCACTCACGTTTGGATACAGACAATGAATCTGTATTAAAGTTAGTCATTCATTAAATGTTCTCATTGCTCTGTAGATTCTATCATGATACAATTGACTTCATCATACAAGATATAGTGCTGCTAGAAATGAATGTCATCTTCATCTGGTTAAGTATTCCCTCAGACGTACAAATCGTGCGTCTGCCTATCGAAAACGATGGCTTCGTAAGAGAGTTCATAAGAAGTGCTTTTTGTTACCTTGGTATCAGAAATATGATTCTGCCATTCCTTGGCAATAAGAATAAACACTGGGGTAAAGCATACACGATAGGTCTAGACGACTATCACTTTCCCCTACACATATATCGATCACTTTTTCCGGCGACAAGCCGATACAGAAAACACGACAGCCCCCATCATCAGGGCGAAGCCAAATCACACCTCTCTAGCCACACATCCGCTGAACAGCCTTTGACCTTTCTAGCGACAAAGAACATATAGTTCGACTTAGATATGTAAAGATATACAGATATAAGACAGACTCGTCCTACCTAGACAAACACTACACATAAATTCAGGCCATAGATATTCTGAAGCAAGAACAATCTATTTCTACCCAAACAAAGAATAAATCGCAGTAAAACTGGATTCGTCCGCGGAGTTCGATCTGAGACTCCTTTCAAGGGGAAGTAACTCAATATTGACTTTTCCTTAAGCAAAAGAGTTTCTATTTTGTTTACAAAATATTTGCGAACATAACAAGCATACAAATGTATAATATTGCAAGATATCAAAGACTGCACGTAACAGTCTTACCACACCTCCCGGGAAAAAAAAAATGAAACTTTTTTTTTTTTGAAATACATCTAGGAGCAACGTACAATAGGCTCACAACGCATGAATACTGCGCAGATGCAAATATCAGGAATAAATATAACGCCTAATATGAGGCTAAGTCGACTTATGAAGCGACTGGTGAGAATGTATCTCATAATCTGAGAGAAATTATTTCTCTACAAGTAAATTTTTCCAGGAAGGTGTCACCGTATAATACAATTCTGGCCATTACATAATGCAAACAAAAATGCATACCATAATTTCGTATTAGATATCTTAAATTTATGATTTATAAAGAAAAATCATTAAAGAACAGCGGTGAATAAATATCAATGAACCGATAAGTAGTGATACAATCATTATATTTATTAAATTACAAATGTGTATCTATCTTGATATAGAAACGAACTACTATAGACCTAGACATATTAAGACGTCTAAGACCTAATAGTTATGTGGAATCATGTGGGCATCTTGACAGAATGTCTGCCATCACATTATCTGATCCACGAATAGCTCGCACAGAGAAATGAAAAGGTTGAAGAGCAATTGCATATCGAGTAGACCTCGAGCTCTTCAAATTCTTACTCTGTATAGCAGTAAGAGCTTTTTGGTCGGTTTCTACTATGAAATGTGCGCCTAGAAGGAATCTCTGTAGTTTGAGGATCGACCAAACCATAGCTAATTGCTCACGGTCTAAAACCGAATAATTCCTTTCTGCCGCATTAAGTTTTCTGGAAATATACATTACAGGATGCAGAGTTCCAGAGTACTCTTGCATTAGTGCCGCTCCAATCCCAGTGGATGAAGCGTCACTACGAAGAACAAATGTCTTATCTTTAGTAGGTAACACTAAAATAGGTGGTGTTGAAAACAATGTTTTAATCTTATCCAAAGAGCATTGGCATTCCTGAGACCAGTGGACCATATTAGGCGAACCTTTCTTTAAAAGTGTAGAAAGAGGTGCCATGATAGAGGATAGATTCTGAATGAATCTGCCATAAAATTGAATAAGACCTAACAGACTTCTCACCTGTTTTTTAGTCTTAGGGATAGAGATGTTAAGTATCTTACTAGTATTATGGTCCTCTGTCTTTAGGAAACCATGACCAACTCGGTGGCCTAGGAAAGAAATTTCGCTAAAACCAATATAGGCTTTAGAGGGTTTCGCTATCAGGTTGTGTTAGCGCAAAGTAGACAGCAATTCATCTAACCCTGAATAGTGATCTTCCCAAGTATCGCTGAAAAGACAGATGTCGTCTAGATATGCAATGACATCTGACCGATAAGATAGGATTCGGCGCATCATGCGTACAAATGTAGCTGGTGCGTTCATAAGACCGAAAGGCATAAAATTCCATTGGAACAAACCTCTAGGTGTTGAAAAAAGCCGTGAGAGGTTTGGCGCGTTCAGATAAAGGTACTTGCCAATATCCTTTAGACAAATCAAGTTTAGTGAAAAAATGAGATTTGGAAAGTCGAGTAAGTAGCTCTTCCAGTAAAGGCATAGGTTCGGCATCGAACTTCGTTACTTGATTCAATTTGCGATAGTCAACGCAAAGACGTATGTTATTGTCTTTTTTCCGAACAATAACCATCGGCGAAGAATATGCAGAGGTGGATGGTTCGATTATTTTCAAATCTATCATCTCATCCAACTCTTTCTCGACCTGTACTTGAAAATGTATAGGGATAGGATAAGGTCTAACCCTAATAGGAGTATGGTCAGTTAGAACAATGTCATGTTCAATGACATGAGTTTGTCCAGGGATGTCAGTGAGTACATCCTGAAATGTTTGCAACATAGTTGAAACTTGTCGCTGTTCTCCTAGAGACAAATCAGGAGAGACAGTAACGTTCTTCCATGATTCACTAGAATGAAGTGGGATCATTGGAAGAGGAAGATTTACATCTGAAAAACTCGTTTCCTCATCCTGTATCACGGACAGTGATGAGTAATGACCATGTTGTACTGGAGAATCGTCCGTTGCTTGGAAAATGGGTTGTAAATAATCCGGACGTTCATGGAATTCAGTAAGCATATTGATGTGGAAGGTTTTATGCTTCCCATCAATATCGACAATATAGTCGACATCGGAAATTTTCGATATTATATCGTACGGACCTTTCCAAGAAATAAGTAGTATGTTTTCCCTACAAGGTAGTAATACAAATGCTTTGTCACCAGGACAAAGTTGTCGTAAGCATCTCTTCTTATTGGCAAATTGCCTTGCCTTCTGTTTCGCAAATTCGGAAGAAGAAGTTGCTAATTTGCATGCTTCGATAATCTTTTGTCTCAACGCGATGACATATTCGTAAGATGACTTTGTGTCATCGTCAATATTGTCAGCTGTTATGAGATCATGGAGCAAAGACATAGGACCGCGCGGACGCGCGCCAAAGACAAGTTCAAAGGGAGAAAACCCTGTATGTTCATTGGGGACCTCTCTGTAAGCGAAGAGGGCCGCAGGTAAAACTCTGTCCCAGTCTTGAGGATGATCCTCAGTTATCTTCCCTAGTAAGTTTTTAAGTGTTCTATTAAGGCGTTCGACCATCCCATTAGACATTGGATGGTAGATACTACTTAAAGATCTATCTATCTGCAGAGTAGACATTACTTGAGACATGGTATCTGATATTAGTTGGGTGCCATGGTCTGATAATATCTCTCCGGGGAAACCCAGACGAGAGAATATAAGCCAAAGAGCATCTGCAATATCAGCAGTAGTAATGCTCTTCAGAGGAATAGCCTCTGGCCAACGTGTGCACATATCAACACACGTCAAGATAAACTGATGTCCTCTGGCAGACTTGATCTTAAATGGACCAATAATGTCTATGGCCATTTTTTGAAACGGCCGAATAGGAATGTCTGCCGCCTGAATGGGTGCAGCATGGCGTGGACCTTTGGATTTAACTTCCTGACATACTTTACAAGATCGACAATAAATCCGTATGTCCTTGTTTACCAATGGCCAAAAGAAAGCCGCAAGAATTCTTGACTTAGTACGGGAAAAACCCATGTGTCCAGCACACTGAGAGTCGTGAGCGTGCTGCAAAATTTTAACTCTCAAATTCTTGGGAACCAGGATTTGAGAATGACTTGACGTAATGGAGTCTTGAACCATACGTACAAGTACGCCATTCTTCTTTGTAATCCACGATTTACGACTTGTGTCTTTATTCGGATCACCTTTCGTTGCAAGAATGAAGAATTTCTTCAGAGTGGGATCATCTTCTTGCTGTTTTATAAAAGAGTCACGAGAAATTACCAAGGGATCATCTTGGTTATGCACTTCATTATCTTCAGTAGATGAAGTTTGAGGCATATTAAGAGCTTGAGCTCTAGTGACTACAGCGTTAGCAATCTGCATGTTTTGCTTTTCCCACGCGGAAATTTGTTGCGGAGTGCATTCTTTGACTCCATGAATGCGACCGATGATAAGGTCAGCGATCGGATTTGGAAGAAGACATGCGTGTACATCTCCTGTAAAGAAAGGAGTAGCAATCCTAATGATAGCAGTAGAGTATTTCTCTAATGTGCCGCCAAATGTTACACATTTGACTACTTGTCCAGTGGCACGGGAAGGATCTACGAGTGACTGCCTAACACCAATTGTGGTGCATCCAGAATTAAATAGAACGGAGACTGGATTGTTATGTATTAAACCCTTATGTAGGACAAGAGAACCTCTTCCATCATGCGCGACTGATGCAGGAAGAGCAGGAAGAGGATGGCCACAGCTTAAAGTAGACACTGTGGTTGGCTCAAATAATGTTTTGCATTGGGGGCACTGAGATGCTCTCCCAAAATCAAAAGCGGAACATGCCATATTACTAGCGTCATTATTATCTTTACTCTGTTTATAGGCTTCATGAGACTCTTGCTGTGCAGAGTTTGCCTGAAAATGTGGTTTATGTCTTCTGTTTTGAGATCTACCTCGGTTATTATTACCTCTGTAGTTATTGTTACCTCTATTGTAACCCCTATTTGGGTTTGAGTCATAGTTCTCTTGGTTACCATTATCATATTCATTATAATGAGTATCTCTGTAATTATGATCTTGTTGACTCCAAGACGGATAACTCGGATAGTTTCTATAATTACTTCCTCCTATAATTACTTCCTCTACGGAAATTCCTATAATTATGACCACCCCTGTGTCGAGAGCTATCAGCTCGTCTCCAGTTCTTCGAAGAAGAACCCTGAAATGATTGGTTACCTTGGTTTTGATAACTATTATGGTTACCTTTTTTTTTCAAATCTGTTTTGGGGTCCCTGAAATCTGTGTGAATAATTGGGATTGTATGGTGTTGCTGAAGCAACTGGCATACTCTCCTTAATCTTAGTGTTGCCAAAAGTCACGTCGGGGTGTGCAGTGACATATTGGGAACAATATTCTTCCATTTCCTTTAGTGATTTGGGTTTACGCTCATGTATAAATTCAAGGAATGGTTTGTTAACACATGACATAATCTTATCTCTGAGCAACAAATCCATAAGTCCTTCATACGTTTTTTCTGTTTTGGAAAGCTCAATCCAACGATCAACTGTGAGACGTGCCTTTGCAATGAATTGTGAAAATTCTACACCTGTCTCAGGCACCATCGTCTTAAACAAAAGGCGATAGCCTTCCTCACTTAGCTGGTATTTTTTTTATCAAAGCCGCCCTAATGACATCATAATTTTCCTTATCTGCTTCTCCTACAAGGCATAACCTAGTCAGAGATTCACCTTTCAAGTTTTCTGCTAATTGGTTAGCATATTGTGATTTATCCACATTATGAGTACGACAAGAACGTTCAAATCTATCCAGCCAGAATGTAATATCGTCACTGGACTGATTGAACGGTGGAACCTTAACCTTGTAAGTAGAAGGTTTACCATTACCACTAGATGCCTGATTAACATTACTCATACTTGTCAATCTTAATTTCTCTAACTCAAATTCAAGTTCTCTTATTGCTTTTTTTTCTTCAGCTTCTCTGTCTAATCTTTTTTGTTCAGCAGCAGCTTCTCTGTCTAATTTTTTTTGTTCAGCTTCACTGTCTAATTTTTTTTGTTCAGCAGCAGCTTCTCTGTCTAATTTTTTTTTTGTTCAGCTTCAAATCTCCTTTCCTCCACCTGCATCTGCAATTTCTTTTGTTCAGCAGCAGCAGTAGCTTCTCTGTCTAGTCTTTTCTCTTCAGCTGCTAATCTTCTCTCTTCAGCTAGAGCTTTTCTTTCCTCTGCAGCAGCAGCTAATGTCTTGTCATATTGAGCAACTGCCCATTCTTCTAATTGTTGACCAGTCTTATCAAGGGATTTCCCTTGTGCAATGAAGTATTCTAATGTAGACATGATGTCTAACAATAATACTAATTACTTGAAACAATAATAATACCACAAGTTCTTAATGACTTGATTAATCAGTACACTATCTCAATCTCAGTGGGTCACAAGCCTTAATAAGGTCTTGTATAATTTCTTGTATACCAGTAATAATAATAAAGTACTGGTTTATACCATAATCCAAGTGCAGTGCACAAGCAATAGTGTCTTATGAAATATACCTATATAAAACATATGTCAACCAACAGCATACATAAAGTACAAATAAGACTGACAATATGAAAACATTTGCAGAAATCAAATAAATCAAATAGGGAAATCAATGAAAATAATCACTGAATCTGCAAGGAATAACAACACAAATGACGTCACAGTATATGAATGTAAACTGTGAATAGAACTGAAAGATAGAAAAGGGTAGACCAACAAATTACAAACAAATCAAAACAACTAAAGAACAAAGAAATATTACAAAAATAACAATAATTACAGTCTTCACAGCTAACACAAATAGCAACTAGTTGTTGCAAGCAAATTTCCAATTAAGGAAATTGCAACTAAAGAAAACGCCCACAACGGACCCTCTATGACGTGGGATATTCTGTTGTGAGGACACCGCCCAACCTAAACACAACCCGCTGACATATAAACTAATATACTATACAAACAAATAACATATAACATATAATCATAAATGCATATATCATGTGTGTAATATATAAAGCACTGTGTTGCAGATAGGATGCTCAGTTATACATTAAATAATGAAATGTGTTGGAAAGAGTTTCAGTTCATAAATATAATGGCACAGTTTCTGAATAAACAAAGTAAACTGCCACTTTAATCAATACTAGATTTTTGATTTAATCTATTACAATGTTCAACAATATGAGTATCAGAAGGTCCAACGATGAAATTTACGCACTTATGTTCAACAATACTGCAACAATAGAACAGTTTATGGCCTTCAAAGTATCATCTCTGTACTGTGAAACTCTGTAATGTCTAAGCGTAAAAATGTCAGCAACGCTGACCTAGATACTGCATTCACTTGATAGGTCACGTGACAAAGTGTTGACAAAGAGCAAACTAATACTGCACGTGTGTCGTATCAGCCACAGGAAACGGTCTGGTATCGGTAGTCTGTTGACTTCTCAACTTCTGCGAGGTCAAACCCAGAAAGCTGGCTAACCAGTGTTAAATATCCTCTTTCTTGAATTCCACCAGAGTTAAATGCTGTTTCTACATATATACTGTTGAATGGTGTATAGATATGAAGTTGTATTGTTCCTTGTTCACACTGACATCAACTATTTACAGGACCACAGTGTTAAGAGGTATGGTGGTCTGTGGAAGCTCCAATGTTAAAGACTTGTTGTTGGCCCCAGCGTTGCTCGTCAGAGTGGTTGTTAGGAATAGGAATATCAACTCGACCTACGCAGTGGTGTGTAGACATAGAGTGAGAGTATAATACGCGAATGATGAAAGAGTTCGAAGAGTTGATAACTGTTCTTTGTCTCACTCATGTATGGCTGGAAGTCATCGACGCCAACTGCTGTGTACTTTTTGTTACAGTTTAATTGGACGTACACATTCGACAGCACGGATACAGTGACAAATCACAGGTTGGCATAATACATCATGGTACAATTGATAAATGGTCTTGCAATGATACATGGGCACTCGTTGCATAATAGCACAATGGAATGTCAGTAGACAAGCACTCAGTATTGCCCATATATATATCATCTGAGTTTACTGACAAAGCATGTCAGTTTATAAACAATATTCAAGATGGCTTCTAGACCTAACCTCGTCTAGCGAAGATTCCTTTAAATAATGTTCAGCACATATTTTTCATATAATCATATTGAACCGCTAGTAATGGGTTCTTATCTGTAGCAGTGATCTCTGGACTCATCAAGCGATAATACGGGGCATCCCTTTCTCTTCCTGATAGTCCTTAAATATGTGTATACAAGATGGCTTCTGGTGAGCTGTCACTCACGTTTGGATACAGACAATGAATCTGTATTAAAGTTAGTCATTCATTAAATGTTCTCATTGCTCTGTAGATTCTATCATGATACAATTGACTTCATCATACAAGATATAGTGCTGCTAGAAATGAATGTCATCTTCATCTGGTTAAGTATTCCCTCAGACGTACAAATCGTGCGTCTGCCTATCGAAAACGATGGCTTCGTAGGAGAGTTCATAAGAAGTGCTATTGTTACCTTGGTATCAGAAATATGATTCTGCCATTCCTTGGCAATAAGAATAAACACTGGGGTAAAGCATACACGATAGGTCTAGACGACTATCACTTTCCCCTACACATATATCGATCACTTTTTCCGGCGACAAGCCGATAAAGAAAACACGACAGCCCCCCATCATCAGGGCGAAGCCAAATCACACCTCTCTAGCCACACGTCCGCTAAACAGCCTTTGACCTTTCTAGCGACAAAGAACATATAGTTCGACTTAGATATGTAAAGATGTACAGATATAAGACAGACTCGTCCTACCTAGACAAACACTACACATAAATTCAGGCCATAGATATTCTGAAGCAAGAACAATCTATTTCTACCCAAACAAAGAATAAATCGCAGTAAAACTGGATTCGTCCGCGGAGTTCGATCTGAGACTCCTGTCAAGGGGAAGTAACTCAATATTGACTTTTCCTTAAGCAAAAGAGTTTCTATTTTGTTTACAAAATATTTGCGAACATAACAAGCATACAAATGTATAATATTGCAAGATATCAAAGACTGCACGTAACACCGTGTCTTCTACTTTATTATCGCTCTATTATCCTTTTTCTTTTTTTCGCATTCGTTTGATTGGGAAAATATAACTCTCCCATTCATACCTTCGCCTGTCTCTTTTCTTATTTAGCAACGCATTTTTTATTGCTGTTAAGCTAAGTCCTAGAGGAGACCAAATAGTGTGAAATTCGTTCTCGACAGACATGAGGGCAGACATATCGCCTAGCATTTTCATCTGACACGAAGCTTCTACGGTTAAGTTTCTCGGTGTTAGGTGAGAGAGGCGCCAACATGCATTGCTGGGAAATGACCATAGGTAGCTGCAAGTGTGAAACGCGTCTGGCAGTTTCAGTGCCGTCGTCTGAGTTTTATGTAGGTGTTAAGACGGGAACTATTTCGGGTTGTCGAGAATTAGGAAATCATTTCTTTTCATAAGATATAAACCCCAGTAGTTTAGACTTAATTCATTCAGTACTCCACAGTCAAGACTAGAACATCTAGCGTTCGATTCCTAAGATCTCTGTTAATAGAAGCATCATTTAGTTGGTCGAATTGGATATAGTTCTTAGTAGTTCTGTGTTGAGTTTTGGGTCAGCCCAACCTTTACCTGCGGTTTTAGTACAACTGAGAGAAGAAACATTTTTATCGTTAACCACGTGGGTTTACAAGTTAACACCTATCTGGCAGTGTGTGTGCCTCCAGAAATAGACAGAGTACAAATCTCACGCGAGAAAAATTACAAATCATTAACAATCCGACATTTTTGACTAATTGTGGTGTGACCAAATTAAATTTCTATACTGAGAGAAGGCACCGACCTGACATTCCTAGGTACTGGAAAACCTAAGCTATTGACACTGTGCACGCTGTTAACTTTCGTGCCTGGACAATTTTAAATGTGACATAAACATATCCTAAATAATAATAACCAAGGAAACGTTTCCTGAAGTAGTGAATTCAACCTGTCTTTGCGGAGCTGGGATTCCCTTGGCCAAGAATAACACTGGAGATTCTGTATGTGTATGTCCTAAAAAATTGTTTTTCCAGAAGTTGCTACCAAAGCTGTAAGTACGAATGCAAGCGCGTGGCCACGGCTGACATGAATAGAGTGAATGCAGGACTGAGTGATTCCTTTATTGTTGTATTTTTGGCACCCATTTTGCTGTCTTAAATTCCTTTATGCAGTTTTTTTTTTTTTTTTTTTTGCTAATGATATTTTCCTTAGGATAGAGTAGAGTATCAGTTATGTTTATACCTTTAAAGGGAAATCATAGAACATAGCGTATATATCCGTGACTCTTTGGGGCTATCACTTTTCTTCTAACAGAATCGTGGGCTAAACATCGAGGGAAAAGATTACACCTATGGGTCTATTATACTTGTAGTAATTCATTACCTTAAATGTATTTTCTATGCTTGATATTAACATTTATGTGTTGTGGTAAATTTTCTTTATGTTAATAAATTTACATAAACTTTATTTAAGCGTGTCGGTCAGCTCGTTCCAACATATCTATATGTCATTGTTATAGTTTTTCCACGTCTGTGCGTCTAATTGTCGTCACTTATGTGTGTGCGTACGCGAGTGGTATATATATATATATATATATATATATATATATATATATAATATATATTTTTTTAGACTGTCTGACTCCTCTAGATCTGTTGTAGAAGATAGGCTGACAGAGAGAAAATTCTCGATTTCAGGGACAGACTCTATTAATTTCTCCATCCCACTCGTGGAAATCTTACTTACTTACTTAGTCGTTCCCCTTCTACCGTGAGGTGTAGAGGTTTGGAAGAGAGAGCGCCAGACCATTCTATCAGCTGTCTTCTTCCTGGCCTGGTTCCATTCTAATCCTCGGTCCTTCAAAGATTGTCTAATGTTGTCCTCCCAGCGAACTCTGGGTCGTCCTGGAGGTCTGGATCCCTGGCTCTTTGTTTCCCATGCTTGTCGTGGTAGCCGATCTTCTCCCATTCTGCAGACATGGCCAAACCATCTTGGTTGGGACTGTTCTATTTGGGTCTGCAGCGGATGGGATTTCAGGCCTTGACGGATCGTCTGGTTGCGGACCATGTCTCTTCTTGTTACTTCAACCACTTTCCTCAGATACCTCATTTCTGAGGTTTGGATCTGGCTTTTGTGGGTTGTAGTCATTGCCCACGACTCGCATCCATATGTCAAAACTGGGACATAGGTGGAGCGGTATACAGCCATCTTCGTTTTCTTACCAACCTCTTTCTTGCTGAGGAATCCACGATTTATGGCCTGAAAAGTCTCCCAGCCGCTGCTTTTCGAGTGGCCAACTCTTCTTTGATGCCTCCCTTTCGGTCTATAATAGCTCCGAGATATTTAAAGTGGTCGACCTGCTCCAGGACCTGTTCTCCCAACTTAATCTGATGTTTTCTTTCTTCTCGTGATATCACCATGGATTTTGTTTTAGAGCTGCTTATGACCATCCCTCTCTTCTCCAGCTCTTCCTTCCAGACTTGCAGGTTGGATTGGAGATGTGCCTCTGATTTAGCAATCAGGGCAACATCATCAGCAAATGCCAGCTCCGAAATATAGACCTGTCTCATCTTCCAGTACCCCACTGAATACTTTCTTGTTCTCTCCTTACATGCCTTGATGACATCGTCCATGAGGAGTATGAAAAGATAAGGTGACAGGATATCACCTTGTCTTACACCAGTGGTGGTCCTGAACTCTTCTGACTTATGGTTTGCTGTCCTCACATAATTTCTGCAAGACTTGTAGAAGCTCTGTATAGCATGAATCAGAGGTGCTGGAATATTCTTCCTTGCCAAACAGTCCCAAAGTTTGCTCCAGGGGACTCTGTCAAACGCCTTTTCCAGATCTATGAAACAAAGATGGATCTCACTCTTATACTCAAGGGCCTTTTCACTCAGCTGTCTGAGTGTGAAGATTAGGTCTTGAGTACTTCGGTTTGCTCGGAATCCGCACTGGACCTCATCCAATTGTGGCTCAGCTAGGCGTCGGAGTCTCTGCTCTAGGATTCTAGAGTAGATTTTACCAGGGACACTGAGAAGGGATATGCCTCTATGGTTTCCACATTGTCGATTGTCACCCTTTTTGAAAATTGGTGTTATGATGGCAATCTCCCAATCCTTTGGTATGGTCTTGTTGCACCATGCTGCCTGTAGGACCTTTAAGAGTAATAGGTCGCCTGATGCTCCCATGTACTTAACCATTTCTGGTGTTATACCATCATGCCCTGCTGCTTTGCCCATCTTGATTTTCTCTAGTGCTGCCCTTAGTTCTTCCATCTTTATGTCATCTTCACCATCATTGGTTTTCTCTTCTGTGCTAGTGGTTATCATTTCTGTTGCTTCACCATGCTCACCATCCAGGAGTTCTGAGAAATATTCTTTCCATCTTTCCATTACTTCCTTCGGGGCAGTAAGCAATTTACCTTGCTTGTCCTTTATAAATTTGAGAGGGCATTGTTTTTCCTTCCTCATGTTCTTTAGGGTCTTATAGAACAATTTCTGGTTTTCTTGTGCATCTTTTTCTAGCTTTTCTCCAAATTCTTCCCAGGACTTCTGTTTTGCTGCTAGCACTTTGTTCTTTGCTTCTGTTCTGAGTATCACATATTCTCTATATTTTTCCATTTGTCCTGTTGTGTTTTTAGCTCCTAAGTATTGTTTCCATGCCATTTTCTTCTCTCTTATTTTCTCTTTGACTTCCTCTGTCCACCAAGGTGTCCTCTTTCTCTGGTTCCCAAGTCGGACTTCACCGCATGCTTCTGCAGCAGCTGTCTTTATGATATCCTTGAATTTATTCCAGAGGGTTTCCAAGTCATCAGGTCGTTCTTCTGTGTTGCTCACTGCTGTAGCAATAAGCCCCTGATATCTGGTCTTAATTTCTGGCTCTCTCAGCTTGTAGGTCCTAATGCTCATTTCTCCTGCTCGTTTACTTGGTTTTTTGCGTGAGGTTGGGCAGTTCCTAGGCTGAGCAACTCTTTCAGTTGTTCGTTTGATTGTTAGCAGGTAGTGATCACTTCCAATCTCTGGCCCCCTCCAGATTCTCATTCTTGGTTGGTTCACATCTAGTGTATGCATGTATGCGCTTATGGGGGAACTTTGTGTTTGTAATGATCAGATTCTGCTCACTGCAGAATCTAAGGAGCCGCTTTCCATTGTCATTGAGCCTCCATGCAGGCCACTCTCCTCCTTTTTCATCCGGGCTTGGGACCGGCATGGGCGGAGTTCGTGGAAATCTATTTCTATTATTATCTCTCACTGTTGCTATCGCTTATTCTAATCTATTCAGAAGGGACCAACCCAAGTCTTAATTCCCCTATCAAAAATCTATGACAAAGGCTACAGACTCCTTCTTTAAACATAAAAATAAAAAGTTACATAGACGTATAATTAATATTTGTGCATACAGATAATACGTTTTATTACCAAGAACAATCGTTAAAATCACATACAGTTAAGTTATACTGAAATACAAAAAGAATATTTTCGTGAAATACAAACATCTATGATAATTTTATCGAGTAGATATTTTGGTGAAAATAAAAATCAAACTTTTAGGTCATTATTACAGTACCTCTCCACCCCCCTCCCCCCCCCCCCCCCTTAAATCCATTGATGCACCATAAAGGGTCCGTTGACCACATGTTAAGCAACGCTTCGTTACATTAATACTCTCCACAGTTGCGGGGGCTTAGAACAACTCTCGTAGCTTAATTGTCAAATATAAGCATGTGCACCAAGTCGCACGCGTATTTGTTTTTCAATCAATCAATGAGCACCATTTCGCCGGCTGAGATGTTTGCTTATCTTTTAAAGTTTATAGGCCAGAGGGTCTATGCAGCTGTATCGCCGCAGGTTTATTTGTTACGTCTTTTCTTGTGAGTCCCACTTCTTGTTTGCAAACACCTGAAGTAAACATGCAGACGTACACACTGACTGATTTTAAACGCGTGCATTTTAGAATGAACAGAAACAAATAAACTGTACTTATCTTTTTTCTTGCTAGCGCATTATATAATTTATAATTAAAAGATTGAGGGATTGCAAAGTCACTCCATATTTTTAAATATTTACATTCTCACTTGTAGCTACGAATGTAACCATAGTATCTCACACGGACGAACAAACAGTGGTTGAGCAAAAACTCTTGTCTGCAGATAACTTGTTTCATGTCAAAATTCTCCTATCCTCCGCGAAGCATAGGACTTAATTTATTCTTTTAAAGTCATCCTGTCTCATACAATTTATTCAAATTATTTCCAAGCCTGTTTTGCCTTTCTTGTGTCTGTCGTCAGTTCTCTACTCTTGTGTTTCGGGTTCATTGTATTTATTATGCACTGTGATCTCTAGATCAAGGACTGCATTGTGATACTATTACATGGCTTTGTTTATGTTTGTCCTATTTCACACTCAGCGTCTTTTCCAAACGTCTTGTTCCACTAGTATTTGTTTTGTTCTTCCCATCATTTCTACACATTTCACTAGTCCATGTGTGTGTAAGGTCCTATGCCTTTTTCCTCTAGTTTATTTATTTATATATATATTTTTTTTTGGTTTCTCCCCAACATTTCCTCACACCTTTAGCACTTGTATTTGTTCGGTTCGTACCATTTAAAAAAAAAAAATTGCCTCGTTTCAGCGAGGCGCGTCCAGTTCAACCTAGTGGTTTATATTAGGGCACATGTCCAAATATAAGACACAGTACCACTACTTTCACATGTCTTGCTTTACTAAAAGGTAAAGGAAAAATAAAGGATCCCGTTACACGTCCATTGAGGCATATTGGGAATATGGCGATAGGCCCATATTTTCTTGACCATGCAGCACACTAGGGGTGATGTCGTCAGCATCACGCCGGCCGCCTTTAACCTTGCCATAATTGCATTGTTACCCATCTAATGAGGCCGGGTCGACCCCGAAGCCGTTTGCAGTCTAAAAAATCCCACCTCAACTGGGCAGTATTTTACTAATATTCGTTTAATTCTTTCCATAACTTCCACGCTGCCTATGCCACTGCAGTAGTTGTCCTGTTCTTCAGCATCATTTCCACATTCAAGATCCTGTCACACCATTGTTGTTCTTTTATTCTTCGCCAATAAATCGGCCGAGAGCAACAATTGTAGACTCAAGTTCGAACGGGAACAACAACTGTAGACCTATGTTCGAACGAGAGTAATAACTGTAGACCTGTGTTAGAACTGGAGCAACAACGGTAGACCCATGTTCGAACGGGAGCAACAACTGTAGACCCGTGTTCTAACGGGAGCAACAACGGTAGACCCATGTTCGAACGGGAGCAACAACTGTAGACCCATGTTCTAACGAGAGCAACAACTGTAGACGCGTGTTCCAACGGGAACAACAACTGTAGACCCACGTTCGAAAAGGAGCAACAATTGTAGACCCATGTTCGAACGGGAGCAACAATTGTAGACAAATGTTCGAACGGGAGCAACAACGGTAGACCCATGTTCAAACGGGAGCAACAACTGTAGTCCCATGTTCGAACGGGAGCAACAACTGTAGACGCGTGTTCCAACGGGAGCAACAACCGTAGACCCACGTTCGAACGGAAGCAAGAATTGTAGACCCATGTTCGAACGGGAGCAGCAACTGTAGTCACATGTTCAAACGGGAGAGACAACTGTAGACTCACGCTGGAAAGGGAGAGACAACTGTAGACCCATGCTCGAACGGGAGCAACAACGATAGACCCACGTTCGAGCGGTAGAGACAAGACGATGATTCTGCATATCAGAACAAACACCCATTCTGAAATGTCTGTAACTTCTTGTTTACTGCTCTTGTTGTCTACCACTGCCAGAACTATACTTTATTACTGAGTCGATATTGTGTTCCTTCTCATTCCTTTTCGTTCATTATAGAGCATGAAGCTACCACTACAGCTAATCCCCTTGCAGGAAACATGCACAAACATTGTCAGGCCCATACAGCGGTGGTGTTAAGTCCTTTTTCGCGTGGGAGTTAAGTGTGTGAGACTTTGACATGCCAGTCTAGTTTTGATAGACGCACATGTGAGCGCATCTGAAATAAATGTATATTTTAAATATTTTTGCGTACTTTTCTGCATTATCGATGAATGCAGATGACGCACTTTGCTGCGCTGATTTGTTGCTATACAAATCATGCCCTTGAGGCTTTATAATATATTAATCGTCCATGACGGACGTACTTTTGCGTTCTTCCTCTAAAATTGTAGAGAAGACACTTGCAAGTTAATATGCATCTTTATATATATATATATATATATATATATATATATATATATATATATATATATATATATATATATATATATATATATATATATATATATATTGAAAGGCGATGAAGCTAATTCCTGATGTACTTTTCCGGGAAGCTTTCAAGTTCTTATATTGTTGCCAGAATATGGCTGATTTTCTACGTCTCATGCCTCAGAGACCGATGGCCCTGTATGCTATGGTAGAGCTTCCATTGTATCAGTGATGTTCAATGGCTAGTGCGTCCCTCTAGCATCAGGCGCGATGATGTTCAAGATTGATTTATGTACATGAAGATGTAAACACATGGTTCCTTCGCAATCACCATGTATTTTTGTCAAGCCGTTGACCCTCAGCGCATATGAACCGGGGAGTTATATCAAACGGCTGTCTTAATGCTTATTATACGATGTATGCTGTATATACCCATGATGTTGGACTTCGTTGTCGTCAAATAAATGTCTCTGTCGAAGATGTACTTTAACTAAGTGTCCAGCCTACTTCATAATGAATTGGTCAACTTCGTGACCCAGCTGTTGATGTTCAATTAACATTGGCCTATCCTTTCGGCCCACTGTATTATCATTCACGTTGTTGAATCTGTCGGCCACCTATAGTAAGCCCGACTTAGCTGACAACACCCTTGTCAGCCGTGACAGCTAACAGTGCCACTACAAACACACACCATTGCACTATCAAGACACACCCGGTACTGTAACAGGTGGTTTATGTAGCAATTTGTGTTACAAGATGAGGTTGCCTTCCCCAATACATAATCTCATATTAGTCACCTTGTACATAAGAGTTAGTAGTAGTTCTATTCTTTCGTAAGAGATCGCCGGGATTTACATGGGGATTGTGTTGGAAATACTAATTCGTCTGTTCCCACATACACAAGGTGTTCCGTAAGTCTGGCATCATAGCGCATAAATAACGCATCTTCTTCTTCTTTGATCCTTGGTCGCCGGCTGTCAAAGCAACCACTGTTTTTTCTTGGATGTGTTGATGTGAATGTGCGAGTAGTGAAATGTCATCTGCATATTCCAGATCTTGCAGTGTAGAAAACGTTGTCTATCTAATTCCTCTTGGACAGCCCTATGTTGTTTGGTGCATCAACCACCAAGTCTATGCCTGTCAAAAATAAAGTTGCTGATAAGGGGCATCCCTGTCGTACTCCTGTCTTCACCTCAAAAGTTAGGTTGCACTCAGGTTGCTCAACCCAACATACGTATATAATACCTTTGCTCTTGACGTCATTCACCGTTTACTTGCTGACTGTGGGTATCACGTCCGGATTTGTACACTGGGACAAATGATGAACACATTTGGCAAGTTCTGTGAATGTGTGAGCAAGTTCTGTAAATGAAAGCTCTGTATTTCCTTTTTTTGTTTTAAAGTACTTTTCCTATGATACCAGTTTTATGGGACACCTTGTGTACCCCAACACAATTGTCGTGGAATATTCTAATCCACATATATAAATTATCAGGTAAATATGAAGCCTAACAAATACATTTAATAAAGTAAAGAGCAATGGTAAAATAACAGTGCTGTCACAATGACTGTACTCGAAATCCCCCTTGTTTTCTGCTTCGTCTGCAAATTGTAACGCTTTCACGTTGATAGTAAAAGCCTACTATATTATTACCCGCTTTCTTCAATGAAACGTGTACTAAACTTGAGATACGCAAGCTGATCTATGACCTAAATTTAATATCTCATTCATTCCATTTTATACACGGCGTAACTAAAAAGACAGATAAAGCAGGAGAGAGAGAGAGGGGCGAATGAAAGCAAGGACACATGCAACACTAAACACGCGTCGCGCGATACACAATTGCTGCCATCACGCGTGTAAGGCCACATGCACTAACTTTTTTTTTAGACGGACAGTGATAAAAACACTAACCTTCCCAGAGTTAGGTTTTAAAAAACCTGGAAAACGCTTATTAGAAAAGATGACATTAGATGGGTTTACGTTTGAAAACATTACAGTACCCAGACAGCACATCTTCGAAACAGGAGGTAGAAGAAATTGCATATTTTGAACGCAGCCACTTAGCTCTTTTAAATTTGTATATTTGGGTTCCTTAGGGCTTGCTGACAAAGAATATGTAAAATGTTACGCAAATAGTCTAGGAATTACCAAATTATAACCAAAATAAAATAGTGGGGGTGCCTGACAGCATGAAATCATTTCTGCTCATAAAATTTTTTTATAACGTGTTTGAAAAAACCTTACGTTACGGAAATAGCCTACCATGTTAACTCCAAATTGATTGGAGCGCAACAAATATAAAACTAAACACGATTGGTCGGGCTATAAATACTATCTTGTGTTGTTATAGGAAACGAATAGAAGGGGTACTTTTTTGAAAAGATGTGTAGACGTGGTTTCATTGGGTAGAGCTGCGAATATACTCGATTCAGAGCGTCTGTTCATTGCCACATCTTGTAATAAACCTACTAAGAAGCAGTGCGTTGAGCACCAGTGTATAATTTTTATAAAATAAAGCCTGGGACATCGGCAGATCGGAGTTGTGCTATATTCATTGCCAGTCAACGAAACTGTTTATTATTCTATGAATTGTGGTAAGCTTGAAATATTCAATATCTTTTAATGAAAATTGAATGTAACTTGTTAATTTATGCCTGTATATATGTGTAGTTCAGTAGCGAACATGATGTAAAGCCTATAATGCTCCAGCCTGAACAGAAGGTGTCGGAGGAAAGTAAAACTGCATGGAATGGCCAAACAGTACACTGACACCTAGATTATTGATTAGACAGAAATAATGCTGGAATTGCAGAGGCGTAGTAACCATTAGGGAGGGAAATACTGGTATAAAGTATTTCAGATGAAGCTGACAGTTGGCCTAACGCTCTGAACTCAATGTTTGTGATGTATTGTGCTCAGTGTAGAAAGAGAGTATAAATTAGTTATGACGTAGAAGGTACATCCTTCTTGTTTTCAGGGACCGTGGTCTTAAAGTTATTGAGCAGCACCTGGTCAGAGCTTTGCTGAAGCCAGAGGTGGACAGCATACTCCTTGGTCCATATAGCAACCAGTGGGGTGGCTCCAGAACTCATTAAAGTAATCGAGCAGAGGAGGCCTTTACTGCGGTCATCACGAAAGATAAGAGAGTGTGCCCATGGAGCTCAACATTATGTACCCCATCTTAAAATGACGTTGTAAAAATAACATTAAGAGGGGAATTTAATTGTTTTAATATCAGGAACTGAGAACATCTCCAATACTAGTTCCAATAAAGACAAACTATTGAAGTCATGATGACAAATACCAACAGAGCTTGAACAAAACAAAACCAGTATTACCTCATATTACTACTACACAACTGACACACATAGGATACTATTAAAAATATATGTCACTACAAGATTCATATTGATAAATTCTGTACATATAACTTGTAATTAAAATTGATTGTGATTCCTGGATCCCTTTGTATTTGAATCAGGACACATATACATTCATGACAGCACTGAATACATATTGTTATTTGAAAAGTTATCAGTGACTCCTTTAAGATATCCTTGTAGAGTGTTTTATGTATGTGAGTGTCACAGTGTTGTCAAGTGTAGTGGAATAAATTAAATTGTTTATCTGTCTGTTGTTTTGTTTTGACTTACACTTCATCATACACATACCCTAGACATATAACGTAGTCATCACACTATTCCAGAATAATTCTGACTGAGGTATACATATGTGGCAGCAAGTAAGGTTATATATAATACACTACTCTTATTAGATATAGATACCTTCACAGCTGATCTCAGTCAGTACACTAAGTCCCCTATAAATATTTATAACATCCCACTTCACCACATATATTGGGGTCTCGCTCTCGGGATTTTGAATCTTTACCTATTAAAAATATTGGGGGTAATTCACTTCAGGGAATAATAAGAATTAAAAGGTATCCTTGGGTGGAATTAAATAAGGTTGAGCTCTCGGTGCCTGTGTTGTCCATTAGATATATATTTAGAGATTGAATTGTTAGTTAGACATTGTATAAACTTACCTGATAGACAATGGCGGACCTAGCCAAATTTCGATCTGCTGCTGTTCAGACTGCAAAAGAGTTAGGATTAGATGGGCAAGTTATGGTTGCCTATGTCACTACTGAATGTGACAAATTTATTGAACGCGAAGAAAGAAGGTTTGAAGCCGAAAGAAAGTTAGAGGCTGAAAGGGAAATTAAGAAGTTACAATTTGAGGCTGAGGCTGAGACTAAGAGGTTGCAGATTGAGGCTGACAAAGAGGCTAAAGCATTGGAAGCCGAGGAAAGAAGACAGGCTGCAGAAGAAAGAAGATTGACTGCAGAAAGGGAAGAGAAGAAATTAGCTGCAGAAAGGGAAGCAGAAGATAAAAGATTACAAAGGGAACATGAGTTACGACTAAGGGAGTTTGAGTTTCAAGGCCATGCTCCTGAAAATGGTGCCAGTCCCTTTGCCTCTGATGCCACTGCTAGCCAAGGAGCCTCAACCTCAGCTATGAATTTTCATTTAGATCATTTTGTTGAGAAAGACGATGATATAGAGAGCTACCTAAATAGGTATGAACTATTAGCTACCACGTATGGGTTAGAGAGAGAAAGGTGGAGCTTAAAGTTATCTCAAGGACTTCGTGGGCAGCTTATGAAGTTTTTGCAAAAATGAGCAGAGGTGATCAGGAAAATTATGACATGCTAAAGCAGGCTCTTTTGTTAAGGTATGAAAAGAATGCAGAATTTTATAGGAAAAAATTTAGGAATGCTAAACTACTGTCAGGTGAAACCTATCACCAGTTCTCTGCACGAATAGAGACATACTTGGAGAAATGGACTTCTCTGGGGAAAACCCAAGATCTTAAGGAAATGGTCCTTATAGAGCAATTAAGAGAGTCCATGGCTCCAGACCTGAGAAAGTTTCTCATGGAACAAGGTGCAGAGAGGCTGGGTGAGTTGCTAAATGTTGCTGAAAGGTATCAAGCAGCTCAAGCAGAGGTAACAGGTAATAAAAAGAAACAAGTGGATAACTTTAGGGCACCACAGAACTTTAATAAATTTGATCCTAGGGATCAAAACAAAGGTAAGCACCAATTTGATAGGCCACGGTATGAAAATAAAAATAAATTCCCACAATTCGATGAAAGGAAATATGATGAAAGAAAATCTTTCAACCAAGGAAAAAGGTGGTGTAAAAATTGTCAGATGGACAATCATGACACTGACCGTTGCAGAAGGAAACCTGTGTATATGGCAACCCTTCAGGTCAGGTCGACCTCAAGACAGGAGGAGGATATTATGTTGAATACCACTCCAGATGAGATGAGGAAGGCACAGGCTGGGGATAAAACCCTCAAGCCTTGTTTCAGGAAATTGTCAACTTATCATACAACTCCAGGCAAGGGAGATTTTTACATGAAAAACAAGTTGATGTATAGGAAGACTGGAGCTAGATCCAAAGGTCAGGGACAGCTGGTACTTCCTAAAAGATATAGGGCAGACTTAATAAGGAGCCTACATGTGAAACCAGATGGGGACCATGAGAAGATAGGTACCATCATTCAAAAGGTGGCTCACAATTATTATTGGCCCAAAGCAAGATGGGACATTGAGAATTTTGTAGAAAGGTGTAGCATAGCACATGAGGGAACACCCACAAGTGGGAACATTGATCAGGACCTGGACACGCCACGGGGCAAAATTAGGCCTGATAATAAAAAGAAAAATAGATTTGATAAAGTGGACCAAATGGAATGGGAAGCCCCTTTTCACGGACAAGCTTCACTTAACTGTTTTACAATGGCCACTATGCGGAGAGTGCAAAAGGATGTCTTACCCCAGGATAAGCCGAAAATCCCTCAATCGGACTTAAACAAACTGGAGGAAGAAGATGTAGAGAGGAAATCTCTCATCAAGAATTTTAAGTGGGGAGAAAGCCCCAGGAAAAGAATTGGTAGCGGTCGTTTTATGCATGATAATTCTGGGAAGAAAAATCATCACTATAGAGCTTCGAGTGGAAGAGACCATACCGGTGCATGGACAAAGAGGTCCACAAAATTAAAGGTCCATATGTAGCTTTGTTAAGAACGTGGACTGATGAAAAGGCAGAGGAAAACATTACATCTTCATACCAATATGTGAATGAGCTGACCACTCGTTTAAAAACTGGCTGGAAACTTGCCAATGAAAATTTGAAACAAGCCAGGAAGAAACATGCTGCCTATTATAACAGAAAGGCGAAAGACAGAGATTTGGCTGTGGGAGAGAAGGTACTGCTTCTTCTCCCCGGGAGTCAGAATAAGTTACAGATTGGATGGCAAGGTCCATATACAGTTTTAGAGAAGGTGTCTAGAACAAATTATAAGATAGATAAGAAGGGGAAAGAAAAAACCTATCATGTGAATCTCCTGAAGAAATATTTGGAAAGAGAACATCAGGAAGAGACACACTTGTTGACCTTGTCCATCGCCATGGAGATGAAAAAGGAACCACTTTCATCATTTGAATATCCATTACACCCCTGTGAGACAGCAGCACAGGTGAAAAATCAGTACACATTTAACGAAAACTCAGAAAGAGAGAGTGCAACAGGTTCTAAATAATCATGCAGAGGTGTTAACAGACCGACTAGGGCATACAAACCTATTGGAATATGATATGAAACTGATAGACCCCACACCTGTCTGTATGAAACCATATTCGATTCCGTTTGCTAAGGAGAAAGCTTTGAAGGAAGAGATAGACTATCTGTTGAAGGAAGGAATTATTTCGCACAGTGAATCTTCGTATAGTTCCGGTGTTGTACTCTTAAGGAAGCCCTCTGGAGAACATAGACTCTGTATAGATTACAGGAGACTGAATGCTATTACCGAAGGACAGGTGGATCCATTGCCGGATACAAATCAGCTGTTTGCCAGACTAAATAAAGCTAAATATTTCTCAAAAGTGGATCTGAGTAAAGGATACTATCAGATTCCAGTAAAGCCTGAGGTTAGACCATACCTAGCTTTTAGTACCTCAGAAGGACACTATGAGTTTAATAGATTGCCATTTGGATTGAAGAATGCGCCTAGTGTCTTCTCTAGAATGATGAGAAAATTATTGGACCCTCTGAATAATCCATGTATAACAAATTTTATGGATGATATCCTTATAGCAACAGAAACATTTGAGGAACACATTGACTCTCTGAACATGCTGTTTAATCGACTTAGGGAGGCAAATTTAACAGCCCGACCAACCAAATGTTGCGTTGGATGTAAAGAATTGGAATTTTTGGGACACACAGTTTATCAGGGAAACATGACCCCTGACCCAAAGAATTTAGAGAAACTAAGGAAAGCCCCGAGACCACAAACCAAGAAGGACGTGAGATCCTTTGTCTCATTATGTGGTTTCTACCAGAAGTATATCAAAAACTTTAATTCCATATGTGCACCGTTAACTGATTTGACACGTAAAGGACATCCAGATCGAATTACATGGACACCACAATGTGAAATGGCTTACCAGGAATTGAAGGAAAAGCTCACAAGTAAACCTATTTTGAAATTACCTGACTTAAGTCAAGAATTCATTGTAAGAACGGATGCCAGTAATATTGGGTTAGGTGCAACTCTACTACAGAAATCAGATGCATTGGATGGGGAATTAAGCCCAGTGGCATATGCTAGCAGAAAGTTGAATAAAACTGAAATCAACTACTGTACTAGCGAAAAAGAATGTCTTGCAGTAATATGGGCAATAAAGAAATTCAATATTTATCTGTATGGGAAGGCATTTAAGTTGCAAACGGACCACAAACCTTTATCGTTTCTAGCACAGGCTAGGCATGAGAACTCTAGGTTACTCCGATGGTCCTTACTTTTGGCTCCCTATAATTTTAGCATTGAGTATATATCTGGAAAAACAAATTTGGGAGCGGATTTTTTAAGCCGCCATCCGTGTGATGAGAATCACCCTAAACCCCAGAAATAATAATAAATTTCTCTATGTGTATATAGAATAAAGGACTGACATATAATGTCTGTTTTAAGAGGGGAGATGTCGTGGAATATTCTAATCCACATATATAAATTATCAGGTAAATATGAAGCCTAACAAATACATTTAATAAAGAAAAGAGCAATGGTAAAATAACAGTGCTGTCACAATGACTGTACTCGAAATCCCCCTTTGTTTTCTGCTTCGTCTGCAAATTGTAACGCTTTCACGTTGATAGTAAAAGCCTACTATATTATTACCCGCTTTCTTCAATGAAACGTGTACTAAACTTGAGATACGCAAGCTGATCTATGACCTAAATTTAATATCTCATTCATTCCATTTTATACACGGCGTAACTAAAAAGACAGATAAAGCAGGAGAGAGAGAGAGGGGCGAATGAAAGCAAGGACACATGCAACACTAAACACGCGTCGCGCGATACACAATTGCTGCCATCACGCGTGTAAGGCCACATGCACTAACTTTTTTTTTTCAGACGGACAGTGATAAAAACACTAACCTTCCCAGAGTTAGGTTTTAAAAAACCTGGAAAACGCTTATTAGAAAAGATGACATTAGATGGGTTTACGTTTGAAAACATTACAGTACCCAGACAGCACATCTTCGAAACAGGAGGTAGAAGAAATTGCATATTTTGAACGCAGCCACTTAGCTCTTTTAAATTTGTATATTTGGGTTCCTTAGGGCTTGCTGACAAAGAATATGTAAAATGTTACGCAAATAGTCTAGGAATTACCAAATTATAACCAAAATAAAATAGTGGGGGTGCCTGACAGCATGAAATCATTTCTGCTCATAAAATTTTTTTTATAACGTGTTTGAAAAAACCTTACGTTACGGAAATAGCCTACCATGTTAACTCCAAATTGATTGGAGCGCAACAAATATAAAACTAAACACGATTGGTCGGGCTATAAATACTATCTTGTGTTGTTATAGGAAACGAATAGAAGGGGTACTTTTTTGAAAAGATGTGTAGACGTGGTTTCATTGGGTAGAGCTGCGAATATACTCGATTCAGAGCGTCTGTTCATTGCCACATCTTGTAATAAACCTACTAAGAAGCAGTGCGTTGAGCACCAGTGTATAATTTTTATAAAAATAAAGCCTGGGACATCGGCAGATCGGAGTTGTGCTATATTCATTGCCAGTCAACGAAACTGTTTATTATTCTATGAATTGTGGTAAGCTTGAAATATTCAATATCTTTTAATGAAAATTGAATGTAAATTGTTAATTTATGCCTGTATATATGTGTAGTTCAGTAGCGAACATGATGTAAAGCCTATAATGCTCCAGCCTGAACAGAAGGTGTCGGAGGAAAGTAAAACTGCATGGAATGGCCAAACAGTACACTGACACCTAGAT
The DNA here is from genome assembly GCA_024509875.1 of Oreohelix idahoensis. NCBI lineage: Eukaryota > Metazoa > Mollusca > Gastropoda > Stylommatophora > Oreohelicidae > Oreohelix > Oreohelix idahoensis. The sequence goes on along the minus strand of JAMPIV010008770.1, from coordinate 25,772 downwards.
TATTGATTAGACAGAAATAATGCTGGAATTGCAGAGGCGTAGTAACCATTAGGGAGGGAAATACTGGTATAAAGTATTTCAGATGAAGCTGACAGTTGGCCTAACGCTCTGAACTCAATGTTTGTGATGTATTGTGCTCAGTGTAGAAAGAGAGTATAAATTAGTTATGACGTAGAAGGTACATCCTTCTTGTTTTCAGGGACCGTGGTCTTAAAGTTATTGAGCAGCACCTGGTCAGAGCTTTGCTGAAGCCAGAGGTGGACAGCATACTCCTTGGTCCATATAGCAACCAGTGGGGTGGCTCCAGAACTCATTAAAGTAATCGAGCAGAGGAGGCCTTTTTTCTGCAGTCATCACGAAAGATAAGAGAGTGTGGCCATGGAGCTCAACATTATGTACCCCCATCTTAAAATGACCTTGTAAAAATAACATTAAGAGGGGAATTTAATTGTTTTAATATCAGGAACTGAGAACATCTCCAATACTAGTTCCAATAAAGACAAACTATTGAAGTCATGATGACAAATACCAACAGAGCTTGAACAAAACAAAACCAGTATTACCTCATATTACTACTACACAACTGACACACATAGGATACTATTAAAAATATATGTCACTACAAGATTCATATTGAGAAATTCTGTACATATAACTTGTAATTAAAATTGATTGTGATTCCTGGTTCCCTTTGTATTTGAATCAGGACACATATACATTCATGACAGCACTGAATACATATTGTTATTTGAAAAGTTATCAGTGACTCCTTTAAGATATCCTTGTAGAGTGTTTTATGTATGTGAGTGTCACAGTGTTGTCAAGTGTAGTGGAATAAATTAAATTGTTTATCTGTCTGTTGTTGTTTTGACTTACACTTCATCATACACATACCCTAGACATATAACGTAGTCATCACACTATCCAGAATAATTCTGACTGAGGTATACATATGTGGCAGCAAGTAAGGTTATCTATAATACACTACTCTTATTAGATATAGATACCTTCACAGCTGATCTCAGTCAGTACACTAAGTCCCCTATAAATATTTATAACATCCCACTTCACCACATATATTGGGGTCTCGCTCTCGGGATTTTGAATCTTTACCTATTAAAAATATTGGGGGTAATTCACTTCAGGGAATATAAGAATTAAAAGGTATCCTTGGGTGGAATTAAATAAGGTTGAGCTCTCGGTGCCTGTGTTGTCCATTAGATATATATTTAGAGATTGAATTGTTAGTTAGACATTGTATAAACTTACCTGATAGACAATGGCGGACCTAGCCAAATTTCGATCTGCTGCTGTTCAGACTGCAAAAGAGTTAGGATTAGATGGGCAAGTTATGGTTGCCTATGTCACTACTGAATGTGACAAATTTATTGAACGCGAAGAAAGAAGGTTTGAAGCCGAAAGAAAGTTAGAGGCTGAAAGGGAAATTAAGAAGTTACAATTTGAGGCTGAGGCTGAGACTAAGAGGTTGCAGATTGAGGCTGACAAAGAGGCTAAAGCATTGGAAGCCGAGGAAAGAAGACAGGCTGCAGAAGAAAGAAGATTGACTGCAGAAAGGGAAGAGAAGAAATTAGCTGCAGAAAGGGAAGCAGAAGATAAAAGATTACAAAGGGAACATGAGTTACGACTAAGGGAGTTTGAGTTTCAGGGCCATGCTCCTGAAAATGGTGCCAGTCCCTTTGCCTCTGATGCCACTGCTAGCCAAGGAGCCTCAACCTCAGCTATGAATTTTCATTTAGATCATTTTGTTGAGAAAGACGATGATATAGAGAGCTACCTAAATAGGTATGAACTATTAGCTACCACGTATGGGTTAGAGAGAGAAAGGTGGAGCTTAAAGTTATCTCAAGGACTTCGTGGGGCAGCTTATGAAGTTTTTGCAAAAATGAGCAGAGGTGATCAGGAAAATTATGACATGCTAAAGCAGGCTCTTTTGTTAAGATATGAAAAGAATGCAGAATTTTATAGGAAAAAATTTAGGAATGCTAAACTACTGTCAGGTGAAACCTATCACCAGTTCTCTGCACGAATAGAGACATACTTGGAGAAATGGACTTCTCTGGGGAAAACCCAAGATCTTAAGGAAATGGTCCTTATAGAGCAATTAAGAGAGTCCATGGCTCCAGACCTGAGAAAGTTTCTCATGGAACAAGGTGCAGAGAGGCTGGGTGAGTTGCTAAATGTTGCTGAAAGGTATCAAGCAGCTCAAGCAGAGGTAACAGGTAATAAAAAGAAACAAGTGGATAACTTTAGGGCACCACAGAACTTTAATAAATTTGATCCTAGGGATCAAAACAAAGGTAAGCACCAATTTGATAGGCCACGGTATGAAAATAAAAATAAATTCCCACAATTCGATGAAAGGAAATATGATGAAAGAAAATCTTTCAACCAAGGAAAAAGGTGGTGTAAAAATTGTCAGATGGACAATCATGACACTGACCGTTGCAGAAGGAAACCTGTGTATATGGCAACCCTTCAGGTCAGGTCGACCTCAAGACAGGAGGAGGATATTATGTTGAATACCACTCCAGATGAGATGAGGAAGGCACAGGCTGGGGATAAAACACTCAAGCCTTGTTTCAGGAAATTGTCAACTTGTCATACAACTCCAGGCAAGGGAGATTTTTACATGAAAAACAAGTTGATGTATAGGAAGACTGGAGCTAGATCCAAAGGTCAGGGACAGCTGGTACTTCCTAAAAGATATAGGGCAGACTTAATAAGGAGCCTACATGTGAAACCAGATGGGGACCATGAGAAGATAGGTACCATCATTCAAAAGGTGGCTCACAATTATTATTGGCCCAAAGCAAGATGGGACATTGAGAATTTTGTAGAAAGGTGTAGCATAGCACATGAGGGAACACCCACAAGTGGGAACATTGATCAGGACCTGGACACGCCACGGGGCAAAATTAGGCCTGATAATAAAAAGAAAAATAGATTTGATAAAGTGGACCAAATGGAATGGGAAGCCCCTTTTCACGGACAAGCTTCACTTAACTGTTTTACAATGGCCACTATGCGGAGAGTGCAAAAAGATGTCTTACCCCAGGATAAGCCGAAAATCCCTCAATCGGACTTAAACAAACTGGAGGAAGAAGATGTAGAGAGGAAATCTCTCATCAAGAATTTTAAGTGGGGAGAAAGCCCCAGGAAAAGAATTGGTAGCGGTCGTTTTATGTATGATAATTCTGGGAAGAAAAATCATCACTATAGAGCTTCGAGTGGAAGAGACCATACCGGTGCATGGACAAATAGGTCCACAAAATTAAAGGTCCATATGTAGCTTTGTTAAGAACGTGGACTGATGAAAAGGCAGAGGAAAACATTACATCTTCATACCAATATGTGAATGAGCTGACCACTCGTTTAAAAACTGGCTGGAAACTTGCCAATGAAAATTTGAAACAAGCCAGGAAGAAACATGCTGCCTATTATAACAGGAAGGCGAAAGACAGAGATTTGGCTGTGGGAGAGAAGGTACTGCTTCTTCTCCCCGGGAGTCAGAATAAGTTACAGATTGGATGGCAAGGTCCATATACAGTTTTAGAGAAGGTGTCTAGAACAAATTATAAGATAGATAAGAAGGGGAAAGAAAAAATCTATCATGTGAATCTCCTGAAGAAATATTTGGAAAGAGAACATCAGGAAGAGACACACTTGTTGACCTTGTCCATCGCCATGGAGATGAAAAAGGAACCACTTTCATCATTTGAATATCCATTACACCCCTGTGAGACAGCAGCACAGGTGAAAATCAGTACACATTTAACGAAAACTCAGAAAGAGAGAGTGCAACAGGTTCTAAATAATCATGCAGAGGTGTTAACAGACCGACCAGGGCATACAAACCTATTGGAATATGATATGAAACTGATAGACCCCACACCTGTCTGTATGAAACCATATTCGATTCCGTTTGCTAAGGAGAAAGCTTTGAAGGAAGAGATAGACTATCTGTTGAAGGAAGGAATTATTTCGCACAGTGAATCTTCGTATAGTTCCGGTGTTGTACTCTTAAGGAAGCCCTCTGGAGAACATAGACTCTGTATAGATTACAGGAGACTGAATGCTATTACAGCAGGACAGGTGGATCCATTGCCGGATACAAATCAGCTGTTTGCCAGACTAAATAAAGCTAAATATTTCTCAAAAGTGGATCTGAGTAAAGGATACTATCAGATTCCAGTAAAGCCTGAGGTTAGACCATACCTAGCTTTTAGTACCTCAGAAGGACACTATGAGTTTAATAGATTGCCATTTGGATTGAAGAATGCGCCTAGTGTCTTCTCTAGAATGATGAGAAAATTATTGGACCCTCTGAATAATCCATGTATAACAAATTTTATGGATGATATCCTTATAGCAACAGAAACATTTGAGGAACACATTGACTCTCTGAACATGCTGTTTAATCGACTTAGGGAGGCAAATTTAACAGCCCGACCAACCAAATGTTGCGTTGGATGTAAAGAATTGGAATTTTTGGGACACACAGTTTATCAGGGAAACATGACCCCTGACCCAAAGAATTTAGAGAAACTAAGGAAAGCCCCGAGACCACAAACCAAGAAGGACGTGAGATCCTTTGTCTCATTATGTGGTTTCTACCAGAAGTATATCAAAAACTTTAATTCCATATGTGCACCGTTAACTGATTTGACACGTAAAGGACATCCAGATCGCATTACATGGACACCACAATGTGAAATGGCTTACCAAGAATTGAAGGAAAAGCTCACAAGTAAACCTATTTTGAAATTACCTGACTTAAGTCAAGAATTCATTGTAAGAACGGATGCCAGTAATATTGGGTTAGGTGCAACTCTACTACAGAAATCAGATGCATTGGATGGGGAATTAAGCCCAGTGGCATATGCTAGCAGAAAGTTGAATAAAGCTGAAATCAACTACTGTACTAGCGAAAAAGAATGTCTTGCAGTAATATGGGCAATAAAGAAATTCAATATTTATCTGTATGGGAAGGCATTTAAGTTGCAAACGGACCACAAACCTTTATCGTTTCTAGCACAGGCTAGGCATGAGAACTCTAGGTTACTCCGATGGTCCTTACTTTTGGCTCCCTATAATTTTAGCATTGAGTATATATCTGGAAAAACAAATTTGGGAGCGGATTTTTTAAGCCGCCATCCGTGTGATGAGAATCACCCTAAACCCCAGAAATAATAATAAATTTCTCTATGTGTATATAGAATAAAGGACTGACATATAATGTCTGTTTTAAGAGGGGAGATGTCGTGGAATATTCTAATCCACATATATAAATTATCAGGTAAATATGAAGCCTAACAAATACATTTAATAAAGAAAAGAGCAATGGTAAAATAACAGTGCTGTCACAATGACTGTACTCGAAATCCCCCTTGTTTTCTGCTTCGTCTGCAAATTGTAACGCTTTCACGTTGATAGTAAAAGCCTACTATATTATTACCCGCTTTCTTCAATGAAACGTGTACTAAACTTGAGATACGCAAGCTGATCTATGACCTAAATTTAATATCTCATTCATTCCATTTTATACACGGCGTAACTAAAAAGACAGATAAAGCAGGAGAGAGAGAGAGAGGGGGCGAATGAAAGCAAGGACACATGCAACACTAAACACGCGTCGCGCGATACACAATTGCTGCCATCACGCGTGTAAGGCCACATGCACTAACTTTTTTTTTAGACGGACAGTGATAAAAACACTAACCTTCCCAGAGTTAGGTTTTAAAAAACCTGGAAAACGCTTATTAGAAAAGATGACATTAGATGGGTTTACGTTTGAAAACATTACAGTACCCAGACAGCACATCTTCGAAACAGGAGGTAGAAGAAATTGCATATTTTGAACGCAGCCACTTAGCTCTTTTAAATTTGTATATTTGGGTTCCTTAGGGCTTGCTGACAAAGAATATGTAAAATGTTACGCAAATAGTCTAGGAATTACCAAATTATAACCAAAATAAAATAGTGGGGGTGCCTGACAGCATGAAATCATTTCTGCTCATAAAATTTTTTTTATAACGTGTTTGAAAAAACCTTACGTTACGGAAATAGCCTACCATGTTAACTCCAAATTGATTGGAGCGCAACAAATATAAAACTAAACACGATTGGTCGGGCTATAAATACTATCTTGTGTTGTTATAGGAAACGAATAGAAGGGGTACTTTTTTGAAAAGATGTGTAGACGTGGTTTCATTGGGTAGAGCTGCGAATATACTCGATTCAGAGCGTCTGTTCATTGCCACATCTTGTAATAAACCTACTAAGAAGCAGTGCGTTGAGCACCAGTGTATAATTTTTATAAAATAAAGCCTGGGACATCGGCAGATCGGAGTTGTGCTATATTCATTGCCAGTCAACGAAACTGTTTATTATTCTATGAATTGTGGTAAGCTTGAAATATTCAATATCTTTTAATGAAAATTGAATGTAACTTGTTAATTTATGCCTGTATATATGTGTAGTTCAGTAGCGAACATGATGTAAAGCCTATAATGCTCCAGCCTGAACAGAAGGTGTCGGAGGAAAGTAAAACTGCATGGAATGGCCAAACAGTACACTGACACCTAGATTATTGATTAGACAGAAATAATGCTGGAATTGCAGAGGCGTAGTAACCATTAGGGAGGGAAATACTGGTATAAAGTATTTCAGATGAAGCTGACAGTTGGCCTAACGCTCTGAACTCAATGTTTGTGATGTATTGTGCTCAGTGTAGAAAGAGAGTATAAATTAGTTATGACGTAGAAGGTACATCCTTCTTGTTTTCAGGGACCGTGGTCTTAAAGTTATTGAGCAGCACCTGGTCAGAGCTTTGCTGAAGCCAGAGGTGGACAGCATACTCCTTGGTCCATATAGCAACCAGTGGGGTGGCTCCAGAACTCATTAAAGTAATCGAGCAGAGGAGGCCTTTTCTGCAGTCATCACGAAAGATAAGAGAGTGTGGCCATGGAGCTCAACATTATGTACCCCATCTTAAAATGACCTTGTAAAAATAACATTAAGAGGGGAATTTAATTGTTTTAATATCAGGAACTGAGAACATCTCCAATACTAGTTCCAATAAAGACAAACTATTGAAGTCATGATGACAAATACCAACAGAGCTTGAACAAAACAAAACCAGTATTACCTCATATTACTACTACACAACTGACACACATAGGATACTATTAAAAATATATGTCACTACAAGATTCATATTGAGAAATTCTGTATATATAACTTGTAATTAAAATTGATTGTGATTCCTGGTTCCCTTTGTATTTGAATCAGGACACATATACATTCATGACAGCACTGAATACATCTTGTTATTTGAAAAGTTATCAGTGACTCCTTTAAGATATCCTTGTAGAGTGTTTTATGTATGTGAGTGTCACAGTGTTGTCAAGTGTAGTGGAATAAATTAAATTGTTTATCTGTCTGTTGTTGTTTTGACTTACACTTCATCATACACATACCCTAGACACATAACGTAGTCATCACACTACTCCAGAATAATTCTGACTGAGGTATACATATGTGGCAGCAAGTAAGGTTATATATAATACACTACTCTTATTAGATATAGATACCTTCACAGCTGATCTCAGTCAGTACACTAAGTCCCCTATAAATATTTATAACATCCCACTTTACCACAACAATGAAAGCTCCTCTTGTAATTATATATTGTGATATAAATGTCCGTTTTCCCACCTTTGTATTCATGCCGTGATATGTTTTTATAGACAAGCTGAAACTAATGTTTGACAAATCGTCCAGGTGTGTTAAACTTGCATTGTTTGTTTGTTTGTTTTAACTAAAGAGTGGACGAGGAAAATGAACATTAAAATATAAATAAAGCACAGCCGTAGCCAAAACAAGATCTTATCAAGTGTGCGCGCGAATACAAATCTGAATTCAGGAGCAAGAGAGGGAGAGAGAAGAAAGAGAGAGGGAGAGAGAGAGTGTGTGAGAGAGAGAGGACATGGAGAGAGGAAGGGAGAGAAGCAGCAAGGAAGAAATTGTAGTTATTATGGTAAATTAAAGGACAGGAGTGAAGTGGGATAGTTTTTTTTATTTCTCTTTGTATCCGTGCTTATGACTTTGGTGTGTGGAAAAATGATCCTATTGGACGATTGATTGAGAGAAAAACTGTTTGTTCTTCTAGTGGTCGTGTTTGTACTGAGGTTTTTATCTGTACAGTGATTGAAGGCACAGTTATTCTTATCCGTAGTTAGTGTATTTGAGTTAAACACGCGCAAACGACAGTAATGGATCATAATTTTAATATCAAATACTAGAAATTTGTTGTAATCTTTCTGTATCTGTGGTTATGACTTTGGTGTATGGACAAATTATCCGACCGGACGATTGATTGAAAGAAGAACTGTTTGTTCATCTGCTGGTCGTATTTGTTTTAAAGTTTGTATGTGTACACGGATCGAAGTCTTAGTTATTCTTATCTGGTGTAAATGTATTTGAATTTTTAGAAGAAAAACAAGACATCATGTCACGTAATTTAAACATAAAATATCCGAAACACCTCGCAGCATTGTAACATGAATACGAGACTTTTTGGTGTTTAGTATTTTAGATTTAACGATTTGTGTTTTTATAATAGAAGTTTTGCCTCTTTTTGGCGAGGCGCGCTCCGTTCAACCTACAAATAAGGTTATATTAGAGCGTATGTCCAAATCTAACAGAACTTGTGGTCTGTATTTTGTTTAAAGATGATCTGTAGCAGCGTTGCCACTCGTAGGTGGATTCACCTAGATCTAGGTTTTTTTTTTTTTTTTTGGGTCCCGTTTAGGTGTAATTTTCCTTCATTGGTTGAAGAACCCCACCTAGATTTCGCCCAATCAATCAATCAATCAATCAATCAATAACCTTTAGCTCCCCGAGGAGCATAGGCCTTCATCAAACACATGCCAAGTCTTCCTGTCCCGTGTCATCCGCTCAAGTTCTTTCCATGTTTTCCTCATCATTTTCACCTCTGTATCCAGCTCTCTTCCCCATGTGGTTTTGGTCTACCTCTGCCTCTCTTTCCCTGTAGATTCCAGAAAAAGGACTGCCTTGTAATGTTATCAACAGGTTTCCTCGATGTGTGCCCTATCCATCGCCAGCGTCTTCTTCTCAGCTCTTGTTCCACTGGCACTTGTCTGGTTCTTGTCATCAATTCTACATTTGTGACTTTGTCATACCATTTCAGTCCTTCTATTCTACGCAAGCACCCGTTTATAAAAGTCTGTAGCTTTTTAGTTGTTGTTTTTGTTGCTCTCCATGTCTCAATAGTACTGTCGTAAAAATTTTGAATCTGTATGACACCACGCTCAAATTCCCCGCTCAAAAACTAGCATAATATTTGAATCTAAAACTAACTATAGTATTTGAAGCAGTCTAAGAACCCAGTCAAATTTACCGCCCACCTTCTTCTTCTTCTTCTTGCGATCGCATCTTTGATGATTACACCGTCAGACGAGTTCTCATGATGAATTCGACTGTTGTTTGAAGTTCCTCTTTAACTCCATATAGCTTTGAGTTTAGTGTTGAGTCATTGGGCCAGTATATCTTTCTTAACTGGTCATACAGAGGACAATCCTGTAGAACATGCTCAGCAGTTTGTTCGTTTAATCCACATGTGCACAGTGGTGAAGCAGACAATCGTAGCTTGTGCATGTGTTTATTCAGTTTGTTATGCCCTGTCCTGAGTCGAAAAATAGTTGTCTGTCCCTGCCGGTCGAGAGTGTGATAGTCGTCTTTGGGTTGGTTCTGTTCTCTTCTGATAGTCTGGATAGCTCTCTTCTTCTCAAAGTATGTGACTTCATTATCTTCTTGTTCACATTCTCCTCCCTTTTTTGCAAGTTTATCTGCCTTTTCATTTCCGGGTACACCACAATGAGATGGTACCCACTGAAGTATGGTTCTCTTTTTTGGCAGCTACCTTGTTTAGTTCATTTCTCAGATGCGGGAGTTTACCACCCTTGAGAGCTTGCAGGACAGACAGTGCATCTGTGAGGATGACTACCGGGTGGCAGTCAGAGTTGGTGTTATAAATCATATTTGCAGCTTGCTCTAGAGCTTGAACCTCAGCTGTATAGTTGGAACAGAATTTACCAGTGGGAATGTGCCTAGTCTCATTGTGGTTGTCAGGATATGAGATAAAGATACCGGCACCTCCATTCCTAACAGCATTAGTTGCTGATCCATCTGTATAGGCATGTATCCATGATTGATCGGGATAGCTTTCTTGGATCATACTCAATGTAGCAGTTCGTTTTTGCAGATCATTATACTCACATCCACTTGTGAGACCACTGACTGTTGTATTAATTTGGAGGGCACTGCTGGCCTGCTCCCATGGTACAGGTTATAGGGTGGGCTTCAGTGGTGTTGTCTTCATGGATAGGTCTTCTTGATGCTGTCTTATAAGTCTTTTCCCCCGATGCACAAAGCTGCTACGCTTTAGACGTCCCAATGCCAGATCATCTAGTCTTGCCTTCATTGGGTGCATTGGCATACTGTTGTACTTTTCCATCTGGATCATGGTTTTTGTGTCTCTTCTATGGGACAATGTCTGTAATCCAGCAACCTTCTGCATCTCTGTTATTGGTGTAGTTTTCATGGCTCCTGTAATGAGCCTGAGAGCTTGATTTTGTACCTTGTCCAAAGACTGCAGATGTGAGTTAGCAGCTGATGACCATGCTGCTGAGCTAAACTCTAAGTGTGGTCTTATTACTCCATTATAAATCTTCTTTAGATTTCGTTCATTTGCTCCCCAGTTGGTACCTGCTAATTTTCTGAGTATGCCTAGTCGTCTTCGGGCCTTTCCTTCTGCATTTTCAATATGCTTATTCCATGTAAGCCTTTGGTCAAATGTCACCCCAAGATAGGTGGGGTAGCTTTCTTCCTTGATCACGGTTGTCCCTAGGTGTATGTTAGCTGATTTGTCCTTGGGGGCGAGGGAGAACAGTGTTGTGGAGGTTTTTGTCTGTGTTTATTGTGATAAGCCATTTCTCTGCCCATGACACTAGCATGTCTGCTGCCCGCTGCATTCTATAATTTGCTGTGGTGACATTTTCATCAGCGCACCAGAGTACTAGGTCATCTGCATATAAGGCAGCTTTAACTCCTGCAGGGAGATCTTTCACCAGGTCATTGATGTAAACAAGGAAGAGTGTTGGGGAAATTACTCCTCCTTGAGGTACCCCCTGATGGAGCAACACTTTTCTGCTCTGCAGACCGTCAAGAGTGACTCTAGTTCTCCTGTTATGCAAGTATGACTGGATCCATTTCATCATGTTGCCTTGGATTCCACTTCTCCTAAGTTTTGCAATGAGGCCATCTTTCCACACCTTGTCAAAGGCCTGCTGACTGATTGGCCGGTAACTTGCGGCCTCGGTCTTACATTTCCCTTTCTTTAGTATGGGTATTGTGATGGCTTCTCTCCATACTTGAGGTACCGTTCCTTTCAACCAGCTGTGGTTGAATATCTCAAGCAGTTTTGTCTTTGCTGCTGAGCTCAGATTTACTAGCATTTCGTTGCTGATTTTGTCTGGGCCGGGTGACTTTTGAAACTTAAGCTTGGAAATAGCCTTCTGTAGTTCTCCTAGTGTGATGGGTTCCCTCATTGGGGCAGGAGTATCTGTCTGTCCCATGGTTGCCAGTATTTCTTTTCTTATCTCTCTCTGATGGTCTATGTTAATGGGTAAGTTGCTTTCTGAACTGTATCTTCTAGCAAACAAGTCTGCAGCTTGTTTTCCTCTGAAAAGTTTGCCACCTTCATCCAATGTGATAGTCTGCCTTGGTGAGGAATGCTCTTCATTTAGAGACTTGACTAATCTCCAAAGTTTCCTGCCGTCTTTCTCAAGGTTCAGCGATGCCGTTTTAGTTCTCCAGCTTTTCCGCTTTTCTTCTAGCTTTGTTCTCTGAAACTCTGCTACAGCCTTTTTCCATTTGTTGTGAGTTTCAAGTGAAGGCTGAGACTCTGCGTCCTTTCTAGCCTTGTCCATAGCTTCCTGACGTTCTTGGAGTGTGCTGGACCAGTATGGTATGTAGTTACGCCGGCATCCTTTGGGAATGGTTTCTTTTGCAGCTTGTAGTATGCATCTGTTGAAGTCTTTTACCACTTCATTAATGTCTCTGTTCTGTACCTTGAGGGTAGACAGCAGCGTGTTCACCTGATGCCTGAATAAACCCCAGTTGGCTTTTTTGTAGTTCCATCTTGTAATGGCTGGGCCTGTACTGAGAGTTGCACTCTGGACAGTAAGAAAGATTGGGCGATGGTCGCTTCCCCCTAGTTGGTCTCCTACTTCTCTACTAATAGATCCAGCTATATCTGGTGTGGAGAAGGCAAGATCTGGTGTTGAGGTTGTGTGCCATCCTCTGGAGTAGAAGGTAGGAGTATCTGTGGCATTATTGACTAGGATTAGGGAGTGATCATCTTGCCAAGTTTCAACCTCTTCACCTCTGTGATCCAGATGGTTATATCCCCAGCTCTGGGAGTGGCTATTAAAGTCTCCAACTGCTATAAAGTTGGTGGCTGGTACCTGTATAGAGCTGAGACTCAGGGGTTTGTTGTTCGGACAGTAATAGTTCAGGAGTTCTATTTCCATCTTGTCTACCTTTATCTGCAGCAGCTGATATTCTGCTCCATCCATGAAGGTTTTCCTTTCGTGTGCAGGAATGTTATTCCTTACAAGAGTAAGTACTCCTCCTTTTCGTCTATCTTGTCTGTCGGATCTGAAGCATTGATATCCCCTTATTTTAAAGGTTTGATCTGCTTTCAAGTGAGTCTCTTGGATACAGCAAACACTGACTTGCTTCTCATACAAGATGTTTTCCAGCTCTGTCTTTTTGCTGTATCCAGCCTGCTTGCTGTTCACTCCCTCTGCATTCCAGTGCATCATGACAAGTGGCACTCTGGGTTTCTCTTTTTCTGTTTTGTTTTGGTCAGTAGTTCTCCTCCGCCGTCTGTTGACTCCACAAGACGGTCTAGAGGGTCCTCCAGTAGCTGAGGGTGGGCTCTGTCGAGGCTCAGAGCCCGGCACTGCACCTGCCTGGTGGAGCTCCACAGGGCGAGCACCAGAACGAGATTTATTTGACGGTGTACTCTCCATAGAAAAAAAAAAGCGAGTTGCATGATACTGTGGTTTCCGGTGCGCCTTCTGGCCCAGTATCTACGACTTTAGCACCTGTTCAACGGGAGAGTGGGCTCATCCCTAATCTGTTTATGTTCCCAGTAGTAGACTATTCGCAAGCAGCCTGGGGGTGTCACTGCTCTGCGCGGACCTTGTTTACCGAGGCGGCGTCCGAGCTCGTATGGTGAAAATATGGTTGCGTTATCTTCAAAATAGCCCTGTCTTTCCCGTGGCTTTTCTGCCATCCTGCAACTTTGAGTTAGGGAGTTCTGAGCTCCAGTCTCTTTCCCAGGCATTTTATCCTGGCCTGGCACGCATACAGAGGACCCCACTTCTGGTTCTAAGTTAGCAGTTGGGGATAGGTGGGGTAGCACACTGTGCATTCCCCGTCATCCAGGGGGCTCTCCAACTATGCAGAGCTTGCACAATGCTGTGCTCTGGTTCTGGGCTCTCCCAAGGAATCCTCACGTCCTGCACAGAGCCACTTCCCGATACCCACCACCTGCCAACCCTCCATTGTAGAAATCTCCTGCATGCGGCCATCCAGTCAAGAGCCAGTATTAAGTCTGGTGCCCAAGTGATCCCCCCAAGCTCAGTGTGCAATGCTGGGTTCTCATCATGCTGCAACACAGGAGGGATTGTGATGCTCAGCCATCTCTCTCAATTCTGCACCGATAAGTGACATCGGGGACTTAACTTTGCCTCAGTACTGGGAGGCCCCGTTTCCGGGTACACCACACACAGCCAATTGAGGCAACGGTCGCCATGGGCGTGATAGACGACAAACAGTGAAGAATGAGGCAAGAAAGCATTTAACCCATGAAGTGGGGGTGGATTGGTGCAGACCAGAGCATGTACCACTCGCCGGTGGGTTCTGCATCTACACCTATAGGGTTCCACCCACTCCTCAGCCCATTTAGTCTGGCCCCTCACCCAGGACCTGTCCGGCTTGGGTGACCCTGCCAGGAGTAAAACTCCCGCCGGCATAGCTCCCGGGATCATTGAGGCGCTCAAGCTCTCCAACCACGGCAAGGTAGGCTTACATGTGGAGAGTACCGCCCACCAAAATTTATCATAGAGCATAGTACAAATTTAACAACCAATCATAATGCTTCTTTTTTTTTTTTTTTTTGGTAAGGATAAAGAAACCTTTTAACTTAGTAACAATGCCTATTTTGTGTTTTTGACCGAACGAATATATTTTATTTCTTAACAACTAAAGATAATTAAACATAAGGAAATGTCTCAAATTATAGCGCTGATATTGCTTAACACATAAGCATACATATTCACGCATGATAAAATTTTATTGTAGTAGAAAAATTTATTTTAGTGATATTTTCACATCAGGGTAATGCCAAATTTAATTACTTAAAAATTACCCAGATTGAAATGCAAAGAAATAACAGAAGGAAAACCATATAGAACGATAGAGAACAATGGGCCGTTTAATTATCACTTTTGATAATTAAAATCGGTCCGCTAATAACTATAATATAAAATATTTAAAATTAGTCAGATTATACAAACACGCTCAGAACCGCATAAGGCACAAGTCTCAAAAATTAACTTTTTGACTTTTCCTCCGATTGGCTGGATGTAATTCTATAAATAGTAACAAGGTGGTACTATCGGGGCCATTAGATTCAAAAATTTACACCGAGCTGACAGCATTGGAAAGATAGAAAGATCAAGTCTTCGCCTTCTGTTCTGAAAGCAGTTCTAAGATCCCTTAGAAGGCTCGTTCAGCTTGAGTGTGTATGAATATATTTACCTGAGGGTAAGAAAGATATATTTATTTGCTTATTTTATTAATTATTAACTTGTGAGTAAACAGCCTATGTGTTCCATATTAATTCGAAAGTGAAACTGCCTGCGGGATGTGTCGTGTCACACTGACCTAAGTAGGAATGTGTGTAGTATTTGCAGGCTTGTTCGAAATGAAAAAAAATGTGTATAGTGTTTGCAAATATGGTAGCAAATTACGACAGTAAGTGTTAGTAGCGATTTAAATTAGTATTTCTTCTGGAGTGACACACTGTTCAAAGATCATGTGATAAACGTACGGGAGAAGTTAGAATGAAGTAATCAATAGGTCACATACTGTTTTGTAATTAACCTGATTATTGTACGGAAGCCAAGCATGGACTATGGACACGAACAGGGAATTAATACAGAGAAGGAATGATCAACTTGAACGGACTGTAGGCAAAGAGATTTTAGGTCTTGTGCAACTTGTTAGCACAATATCTGACAAAGGGTAAGACTTGATGTTGTTTGTGGGTGAATGAATTAAGGCAGACTTCTACATGGAATGTGGTTGTCCTTTTATTCCAGATTATATCATGAAAGTACCTCGTGGCTGTATTCAATTGAGAGGAAGTGTGGGAGTTGAGAGGTCCTCATACAACTGGCACCCGACCCCATCTTCTCAGTCAGGAGCTACTAAGTTTGTGGTCCTGACTTGTGCATATATGAATATCAGCAACAAGATTCGAAGATAAGTCCTTTAAAAAGGCCATTGTCAGTTTATCCAACTCATTCACCCAAGAGTAATCAAACTAGAATTACAACCCTTTTATGATGAATCGATAAGACCAGTAAAATAATAAAGAGAACCTACAGCATAGTAATAGCAGACGTTATCACTCATATGAACAGAAACTGTATGTGTAGTTATTCCAGTGAACACTCTACAAACATGGATTTATTACAAATAAGGGAGGGAAACCTGAGGCCTGTAAACAGTAAATTAATATGAAATTAATATGAAACAAATATAAAGGTATGTTATCAGGCACTCGCAGGAAATAAAGAAGTAGAACACCAGACAACAGAAAAACAACAGACATGAGTGGCTTACCCAGGATTTGAACACTGGACCTTCCGTGCGACAACCCCGCCTAGCCATGCAAGCGAATCACACTATCCGCTCTGCCGTCTACGCATCATCAAAAAATGATGTTTCAATGGCAGGTCAATAGTGCGAACCACAATACACGACACCAGAAGTCCTCCATGGGCAGTTCAGCCTATTAATGACGCAATCACTTCTGTTGTATTTTCTATCAAGCAGTATAGGCCGAATCCAACAAGACCCTTAGGACCTTAATACTGTGTCCAGTAAATGATAGTAGACTAGAACAGTGAGAACAGGATAGTGGGTGTAGTGGGTTTGATGGTATTGTATGATGGTGATATTACTAAATGTAATGTATGAGGCCAGCTGTGAAGGCTCCTGAGATAAAATGTAGTTGTGAATTGTCAGAAGGCCTTTCTTGCTACCACTACGACCTCACACTCAATTTTTTTTCTTAATGAATGTAGCTATGTAAAATGTCTAGGGTAATGATATGTAATGTGGTGTGATAGTTATGGGTACACCCACAGATATTTAAGCAGACTAATAATATTTAACAAATATTATAATTCACTGAACTAACTCAAGAGTGTAAAATTTTTGATAGAATTATATTACATTTATTTGTTCTGGATCAAGTTTTATGTTGACCAGTGTCGTAGATTTCCGATAGGAGAATTAAGACTAGGTTTGGTCCCTTCTGAATAGGTTTGAATGGGTGATAGACTTAGTGAGAGTTAGTGAAAGGTAATAGAATTTCCACACACGTGAGATGATAGATTCGATATAGTGGCTGTCTCTGAAAGCGAAAAGAATTCTTCTCTCTCTCACCTATCTTCTACAACAGTTGTTACAGCGTCAGACAGACTACACCAATATACATATTACGTATATTTCTATCACTCACAGGCACGCACATACACGTGACGACAGGTAAACACACAGACGTGGGAAAACTATAACAATGATACAGATATTATCTAGAACGAGCTGACCAAACACGATTATTAAGTTCAAGAGCGATTTTATTATCAGGAAAAATCGGCTCACAACATCAAAGAAAGTACATCAAGGAAAATACAAATACACATAGTCATAAAAAATCAAGGAAATGTTGCAAGGATGATAGCCCCGTTATAGTGTTAACTCTAGGTTTAGCCCGGCCCCGTTAAGAGAACAGATGATGGCGCCCGAGTCACAGATACATAGGGTTTGAGTCTAAGAGTTTTTCTTTGTTTTATCTCGTAATTATATGCACAGAGTTTGAAAAAAATCTGATTTAACCTAAGACAAAAACACAAGAACTCTAGCCTTAGCAACAAATTATGCAGATTGAAAAAAAAAAAAATTAGGACAGCAACAGGGTGTCAAAGATATAATAGTGAAAATATCACTCAGACCAGCGTACACTCATTCATTCCGCCATGGCTTCTCATTCAGGTACTCACGACTTTGCTCGCTGCCTCTTGGAACACCCTGATTTTAGATTTTCACACAGACTCAAAAAAATGCAGTCTTCTGCCAAGAAGTCCCCAGTTCCAAAAGACGTATTTAACTTGGAGTCTCCGGGAACGACTACTTGGGTATGCAAATTTGTTCAAATGTCTGATTAAGTCACCTAACAATTATTCCAGGCGCGGGAGTTAGCAGAGCACAGTGTCAATAGCGTAGGTTTCTAAAAAATGATGAATGTCAGGTCGGTGCCTTCCCTCAGCATAGGATTCACTTTAGTCACACCACAGATTTGTCCACAAGATATAATCTAGTCGGGAAATGATTGTTAATATTCACGCCACCAGGCAGCAAATTATATAGAGTTTCTAGAAGAAATTAAGTGCTGGCTCCAAGGTCCAGTATTTATCATTACAGTCTTTGAAAACCCGTTATAGGGATATTAGTATTTCTGTCTAACTTGCACCGTCAGATCAGTGTTACTTGAGAAAACCCACGTGGTTCAAAATAAGGACTGTCTATTTCTTCACAAGTATGGAAACTACTACTAGGTGCTGGTAAAGTTAGGGTCACCCCAAAACTTTCACTGTGTGGAGGAAAAATAACACATATAATATAATAAACAGAATCTGTACTGGTTAAAACTTACATTTAAACTTGCAAGCAGAGAGCTTTGCTTATCATTTAAACTTCCCGTGACGTAAGTTATATTTAAAAATCAGCAATCCTCATAAATTAAGAACACGTGCGTATTCCGTCACCATTCATGAGGCTGGATTCTAGAGTTTATACGTTAGTTTAGAAAAATACACTCGACTGAGTATTAGCAGTTAAATTAAATTTCATAAATAGCTACAATTGCCGTTATAAGCTAGAAATTATAATTTTTAGTCTGCTTTCCACTGAATGCTTCCCTAGAAAATATAATAGCCTACCACTTTATTTCTCTTCTGCGCTAAAGAAATAGATTAAAATGAATTAAGCGATTTAACACTTTAACACTCACAAAAATCTATATATCTATCATATTAATTACCTCAACCACAGAATTACAGGTAGTCGCACAACTTAAGAATAAAAATGCTGAAAATATTTCTGGAAGTCTAGAAGTTCGACAAATTGCCGAAACAAACTGAGATCTTCGCTAACAGCTATTCTGTTTTCGAGCGACCTATCTACTGTGGAGTCTATGAGCGAGAATGAAATTAAAGTTTCAAACTTGGCCAATATCTTAAAATCAGACAAAGGGCCCAAACTTACTTCGCCAAGCGAAATTATCTCCCCTACTCCCAACATTTACGTCCGCTTAACGCGTGTCGTAACTGTCACCTACTGACCACGATGTACGCGTGTCAGTTTCAAATCCCAGACAGCCTGACTCCATTTCAGGGCAGTTTTCACACTACAGCTGACCATGGCCCAAGTGAGCGCCGTGTCAGTTTGGGATTTTCCAGACAAATGTCTGGATACTGACCGGTGCAGATGTAAAGTATCACACCTCACCGGGACTAATGCCGAGAAGAAGCTCGCGCGCTCGGTGAGAATGTAGACGATTTGCTACGTCCTGTGTTCAGCGAACCGACTTATCACGCCTTCTGACGCCCTGCAGCCCTGACATCTACGTAATATCGTCCTAGCGCGATTCTCAGTTTAAGAGAAAGGAAAACAGGTAAAGTTTGCGAATTATATGAAAATAATATTCGCAAAACGAATGGATGAAAAATATACAGTAAAAAAAATACAGAGATAATAAAAGAGAGAATTTATGTGAAAGAATAGGAAGAAGATGTAGGAAATTAAATGACTATAACCCCTACGTGACAGAGCCTCCCCCCTTTAAGATATGGAAGCACTCCATGTCTACGTTATGGAGTTTAATTTCCTATAACCGTAGCTTCGGGGTGTCTGTCCTCTTCCCTCTCATCTTCCCCCTCCATCTCTGTCCAATTCCTACTCAAGTCCACTCCTCAAAGTTTCCTTCCCCCGGAATGTCTCCCATGCGCGCTTGAAAGAGCGTCGCCCCTTCTGACATTTTTGAAAGATTTCCTGTGATAGCGGTGGAATATCCCTGCCACTATCATCATCTTCGTCAGTTTTGGCGATCGTCAGGAGATGGTCGGAGGTTGGCACTGGTTTTTCCAAGTATCTCTTTAAGAGATTTAAATGGAAAACCTTCTCCTTTCCTTCAATAGAGATCTGGTAGTTAGCCTTAGAAATCTTTTTCAGGACGGTAAACGGCCCTTGCCATCCGATCTTCAGTTGGTTGTTCTCAGTAGGGAGTAACACCAAAACTTTCTCTCCTGCTTCCAGTTCTCTCTCTTCCGCGACTTTCCTGTATCGGTTAGCGTGCTTTGTGCGAGCTCGCTTAAAGTTAGTCGTTGCTAGGTCCCACCCTAGTTTCAACCTTTCCTTTAAAACCGACACATATTTACTTGCTGAGACGACTGTCTCATCCGCCTTCTCGTCTGTCAGAGACTGAAGTAAGGCTTCAAGCGGGCCCTTAATGGGTCTGCCAAATAAGAGTGTAGCTGGCGGAAATCCTGTGGAAGTATGAGGAGATTCTCTGTAGCCAAATAATGCTGCAGGAATACAGAGATCCCAATCTTCAGGTTTCACTTGTGCCAGCTTACTTAGCATCATGGTGAGGTTTCCATTAGCACGTTCCACGAGCCCATTTCCGGCCGGAGTATATGGCTTAGTGTGGATGTGCTGGGTCCTCAAGATCTTAACGATCTCATCCATCAACAGGTTTCGGTATGGAGATCCATTATCCGTCAACACTTGCTGCGGGAATCCCAACCGAGTGAAAATCTGCACGAGGGCTTCTGCGACATGCTTGGCATCTGCGCATGTTAGCGGGATAGCTTCTGCCCATAAAGTGCATGTATCGACTAAGGTCAGGATAAACCTGTTCCTTCTTTTAGTCCTTTCGAAAGGCCCTAAAATGTCGATCACAACCCGTTCGAATGGTGTTCCCATTATTGGCATTTCACCCATGTGGACTGGGGGGGTCCGTTGCTTGGGTGGTACACGTTGGCACTGGGCACAGGATTTGACATATCTGATAATATCAGTATTCACTCCAGGCCACCAATAATGAGTGGTTATACGTTGGTTTGTGGCGTTCTGTCCCATATGTCCGCTAAAGGGAAGAGAGTGCCCCATTTCTAGGATTTGGCTTCTGTACTGTTTCGGTACTAGGAGCTGGTTGTAACCTTGGTCAGGCTTGCCCGTTCTCCGATAAAGTACGCCATCCTCAGAAAAAAAATGTCCCCGTGCTGTTTGGGTTCCTTAGCCATGGGCAGTTTCCTAAAGCAGGGTGCCAAAGTAGGGTCCTTGTATTGCGCTTCTTTAAGTTCCATAGGTAACAAATTTGGCGCAGGCTCCCGTTCCTTCTTGGTTTGCCCTCTTGTAGTTACTGCTGCCACAATCGGCTCTTCCGGTTTCCCAATACACACGTATCTCCCGCCAAGTATGACTGGGTAGATGGGGTCATCCATAACAGCCGCTTTGATCACACCTCTGACAAAGTCAGAGTGTATCTCCACCAATGCGATGGGAAGCGCTGTAGGTGCATCACTCTTACGAACTCCACAAAGTTTGACGGTCTCTCCTGTCTCTTGACCGGGTTTAACCAGGTTTCTGGCAACAATGCAATCGTAAGAAAGCCCCCGTGTCAAATAAGCAAGAAGTTTGAGAACCGTTCAAAATAACAATACCTCGCGTTGAGGGTCTATCCCCAAGAGGTTGGGAATCACTGTCAATAATTCCGCCTTGCGAGACTGTTAATAAGCATCCGATGCGTTTAGGCTCGGTGTGCTCGGTCTGATCATATGTCCCGTGCTCAGGGGTTCTCCCTTTGCCACCTTGTCCTTTCTGGCTACGCTGCCATGTAGGGCGGTCGGGTTGATCAGACTGTTTGGGGTGGTTGGGGTACTTGTTCTTGTAGAACTTGGATTTTTCAGGAGGGGGGTTTTGAGGTCCAGTTTCTCTGTGGTTGTTTTGGTTAGAAGCCTGAGAAGATTGCTCTAGGTTATGTTTTCGAAAATGCTCCTCTGTCGGTTTCCGCTTTGTGGCCGGTAGTTCAGCCAGCGCATTGTGATAACGCTCAGACTTTTCCAAAATGTCTTCAAGTTTTTCTGCCCCCTGCTCAGCGAGAAATCTCCGGGTATCAGCAGACAAAGTGTTCTTTATTTGTTCAGTTAGAACAAGTTCCTCAAGACCTTCATAGGTAGAGGGGAGCTGCGAAAGCTCAAGGCACTTTGTTAGATATCCCTTAAGACGAGATGAGAACTGGTGAAAAGTTTCAGAATTCTCTTTCCGGCTGTTGCGAAACAGTTGCAAAAAACTTGCGAGCGTTCATTTCAAAGCGCAGCCGTAACGCTTTCTTCAACACATCGTAGTCGTCTTGTTGGCTACTTTCCAGCTTAGAATAAACATCATAAGCAGAACCTTTTAGGGCCTGGGAAAGTTTCATATTCCAACGCGACCTCTCTAACCCGTACAGAGTTGCAATTTTCTCAAATTTTTCTAACCATGTGTCAATCTTCTCATTTGGACATAGGAAAAGAGGATTCAAGAGTGAAAGACATAGCATTGAGTTGAAGGGCGTGAGTGTTAGCAGGGTCAGTTAAGGAATAATGAGGAGAAGGCTCTCCGTTGCTGGAGGTAGAGGCAGCGCCAAGACTTGGACACCTCTAGTGAGTGTTAGGCCCAGAGGTTTCTAAGAGCCCATTTAGGTCTTGGACATCATTTTCTCTTTCCTCCTGAGTGTTCTCCTCTCAAGATAATTCTTTTTCCATTGGCTGTCTTGGGTTTCCAAGAGGATGATAGTGGATGGGACCACATAGGGCTTCTCTGATGTTAGCAAGGAGCCTTGTGAGATTTTTACCGTGTGTGAAAAGTTGAATGTTCCATAGAGGAGAAAGATCCTTGTCAAAATAGGAACGTTACTGGAGGGAGCTCACCGGTCATGCTGAGACCCCAGGGAAGGAAAGGAGTTGCAAGATGGATTGTTTTATGCCAGGAGATTCTGTCCTCTCCATTCTCTCTTTCCCTCACCCCCCTTCTCATGTGCATCTTTATGATCCACCAGGCACCTTCTTTAGTATGGGCAGCACCCATCATGGCTGGAATGGAGGATACAGGGTTTCCAAAGTTCGGGTTTCTGGAGAAAGCCAGGGAAGACGCCTATCTTCCAGTGGTAGAGAATTTCTCTCCTTGAGTTTCACTCTCCGGGCCCCATGCTACATTGTTTCCCTTAATCCTTTCTCTCTTTTTTGCCTAGTGCCCCCCCTTGTGTCTATTCTTTCCGCTTATTCCATATCATTTATCAATATCCTCCTTCGCCCTGACCCCAAGAAAGCACAATCTCAAGGACTTTCCTCACCTTACTTTTTCTGCTGTAAAGAAGGGAATTCAGGCATTGCTTTTCCTACCTCTCGTCGCAGAGGGTCCTACATTTCTTCCAGGGATTATTCCGTCCCAGTCTATTTCTAAAGCTTTTCGCTTCTCCTGCTTCATTATTATAATAAATCCACTCCTCTCCGGGATCATATCTCACAAGTTGCCTTGGGAAAGAAGAAATTGTAGAGGACAAGCCTCTCCTTTTAGGACATCGATTTTTGCATCCTAAATTAAACACAGAGGATTTTTCCCAGTGTGGCCCTCTAGAAATATTAAGGTCAAGACATTTGAGACAAGTAAATAAAGAAAGATATTTTACGAAAAAAAAATTATACCAAAAATCCACTTAAGAGAATTTTTAGCAAAAAAAACAAAAAGAGTAATATAACCCTGGGATACCTCCTCCAAAGTTAATATCTAACTATCGCTGCTTTTATCGGCAATAAAGCACTTAAATGCAAAAACACACGACTACGCCAACACAAATGGTAGTTTTCGATTACAACTGAAAAAAATAAGTTGCTACAGTGGAAAAGCAAAAGAATATTGCAAAAAATTAAAGAGAAAAATAATCCCTTAATTTTTTTTAAAAAAATCCACTATAAATGTTAGTATTCCCCTGAAGTCAGATCGGGTAAGGGAGGGAATTAATCTGGACAAAAAGTCCGAAACACACTCCTTAACTTAGTTCAAACGCCGTTCTTCCTCAGTACCCATTGAATGTTATACACTCACCACTTTACCAGCATTTAGTATTACAAGCAGCAGTTAACATATATCCCGACAAAATCAACCTGTAACCAAAATGTATATTATTCAAAGATGCTGTGGAAAAAAAAACTTTTAGTTTGTGTGTGGTCAGCACGCCCGTAAACAGATCGCTAAGTCTAGGGGGTAATTATTTTTTCTAATATACAACAGTCACAAGACATCATCACTCTTACTCTATATCAGAATACAGAATCTTAAGTTCAAAATCCAGATAGACGAGTCCACGTTTGTCGTACTCATCTTCCTATTCTAAGTTCAAAGACCGGAAAAGAGTCCCCATTTGTCATATTGTCGTAGATTTCCGATAGGAGAATTAAGACTAGGTTTGGTCCCTTCTGAATAGGTTTGAATAGGTGATAGACTCAGTGAGAGTTAGTGAAAGGTAATAGAATTTCCACACACGTGAGATGATAGATTTTGATATAGTGGCTGTCTCTGAAAGCGAAAAGAATTCTTCTCTCTCTCACCTATCTTCTACAACAGTTGTTACAGCGTCAGACAGACTACACCAATATACATATTACGTATATTTCTATCACTCACAGGCACGCACATACACGTGACGACAGGTAAACACACAGACGTGGGAAAACTATAACAATGATATATATATTATCTAGAACGAGCTGACCAAACACGATTATTAAGTTCAAGAGCGATTTTATTATCAGGAAAAATCGGCTCACAACATCAAAGAAAGTACATCAAGGAAAATACATATACACATAGTCATAAAAAATCAAGGAAATGTTGCAAGGATGATAGCCCCGTTATAGTGTTAACTCTAGGTTTAGCCCGGCCCCGTTAAGAGAACAGATGATGGCGCCCGAGTCACAGATACATAGGGTTTGAGTCTAAGAGTTTTTTCTTTGTTTTATCTCGTAATTATATGCACAGAGTTTGAAAAAAAAATCTGATTTAACCTAAGACAAAAACACAAGAACTCTAGCCTTAGCAACAAATTATGCAGATTGAAAAAAAAAAAATTAGGACAGCAACAGGGTGTCAAAGATATAATAGTGAAAATATCACTCAGACCAGCGTACACTCATTCATTCCGCCATGGCTTCTCATTCAGGAACTCACGACTTTGCTCGCTGCCTCTTGGAACACATTGATTTTAGATTTTCACACAGACTCAAAAAATGCAGTCTTCTGCCAAGAAGTCCCCAGTTCCAAAAGACGTATTTAACTTGGAGTCTCCGGGAACGACTACTTGGGTATGCAAATTTGTTCAAATGTCTGATTAAGTCACCTAACAATTATTCCAGGCGCGGGAGTTAGCAGAGCACAGTGTCAATAGCGTAGGTTTCTAAAAAAATGATGAATGTCAGGTCGGTGCCTTCCCTCAGTATAGGATTCACTTTAGTCACACCACAGATTTGTCCACAAGATATAATCTAGTCGGGAAATGATTGTTAATATTCACGCCACCAGGCAGCAAATTATATAGAGTTTCTAGAAGAAATTAAGTGCTGGCTCCAAGGTCCAGTATTTATCATTACAGTCTTTGAAAACCCGTTATAGGGATATTAGTATTTCTGTCTAACTTGCACCGTCAGATCAGTGTTACTTGAGAAAACCCACGTGGTTCAAAATAAGGACTGTCTATTTCTTCACAAGTATGGAAACTACTACTAGGTGCTGGTAAAGTTAGGGTCACCCCAAAACTTTCACTGTGTGGAGGAAAAATAACACATATAATATAATAAACAGAATCTGTACTGGTTAAAACTTACATTTAAACTTGCAAGCAGAGAGCTTTGCTTATCATTTAAACTTCCCGTGACGTAAGTTATATTTAAAAATCAGCAATCCTCATAAATTAAGAACACGTGCGTATTTCGTCACCATTCATGAGGCTGGATTCTAGAGTTTATACGTTAGTTTAGAAAAATACACTCGACTGAGTATTAGCAGTTAAATTAAATTCAGAAATAGCTACAATCGCCGTTAAAAGCTAGAAATTTTAATTAGTCTGATTTCACCTGTATGCTTCCTTAGAAAATATAATAGCCTACCACTTTATTTCTCTTCTGCGCTAAAGAAATAGATTAAAATGAATTAAGCGATTTAACACTTTAACACTCACAAAATCTATATATCTATCATATTAATTACCT